>JACEVL010000507.1:230000-632500 GCA_020284085.1 Aporrectodea caliginosa
ATAATAATCAAAAATGTCAACAAGAAAAGTTGAAATTCGAAGTTTCGTCGAAATAACTGCACTTTTGAAGACGCAAACCGACCAACAATCGAATGATCAACAAGAATGGCATTTCAAACAGTCGAACTGTCCATCGGAAAACAGTTAAAACACACAGAAAGATATCTGGACCATTGTTTGCAAACGACATTCACTTAAGGTAAGCCTCACATGAACAATGTTTAACAGTCACTGCATGCTTAACCTCTGTGGCCTATGTCACTATGTATGGATCAATCTGATTACGGTTTGGTTTTCGTGCGCCATCGGCTGATGCCTCGTGCATTAGACACTGCAGTGTGATACAGTTGCTAATTAGCCTACAATAATGCTACTAAATTGATTCCAATGTCTTTAAATCTTGGAAGAAATATACATTCTTCGTAATGTTGCGCCATATTTTCTCGTTGGTAATTTTCTTATTTTTTGAAATTATGTGTTTTCTTTCTCTTTAGTTTAAAAGTTTATCTCGCCTTAAGTTCCAACTCAGCTATAATGAGTAGGCCTACACTGACCGTACACTATCTGTGGGAAGATCAGACGGCTAAGGAGAGGACTGGCCGTCGACCCTCATATGCCGAGGCTAAGAAAAATTAAAGAAGTCGCTAACACTCTTTCATATCCATGGCTAGCTATCTCTCAAGCTATCTCAAGGCACTGTTCTTCTTAGTATCCTCCTCCTTCATTCTCTCTTACTCCTTCCTCTTCTCTTCTCCTCCTTTTTCCTCTCCTGAGTCTCCTCCTCTTCCTCTGATCGTCCTTCTTCTTCTTCTAGTGCTCCTTCTCCCTCTTCTCCTTCTCCTCCTCTTTCCCCCTCCTCCTCCCCTCCTCCTCCGCTTCCTACTTCTTTTTCTTATCCTCTTCGTTTTTCTTCTTCTTCTTCTAACTTCAACATTCTGCATCAGTGGCGTAACTAGGGGTTCGTGCGCCCGGGGGCAAGAATTTCCTGAAAAGTTTTTCTTAGTTCCGCAAAAAATTCTGATGACTTTTTTTTTTGCTTTTCCGTCTTTTTTTCATGAAAACGTGGTTAAATTGTCAGAAGCCTCATTTTGCGCCCCCCCGTCCGCGCCCCTGCCAGACTCATCCTATAATAGTTACTTTTTGTACTTTTTCCTCCTATTCTTGCCTGATTTCTTTAAAAATTCTAAAGCCTAATTTTGCGCCCCCTGTCCTGCGCCCGGGGCGGCTTCTTCTGCCCCCTCGTTACGCCACTGTTCTGCATGTATCTTTGTCAGATGATGATCTCTCATCTAAGAAACGTTTGATGTTCGTCAACGTCGGGTTGTTCAGTCTCTCGGATCATCTGACTGATTTCTCCAAGTGTGAGGGTAGGAGTAGGACATGATTGCGTATAGTCAGCCAAGAAGTGCTTGTATGTATGTATGTATGTATGTATGTATGTATGTATGTATGTATGTATGCATGTATGTATGTATGTACGTATGTATGATTTGATATATACTTATGTATATATGTACGTATGTATGATTTGATATATACTTATGTATATATGTATGTATGTACGTACTTATAAATGTATGTATGGATGTATGTAAAGTTAGTAAGTAAGTGTGTGCGTATATATGTATGTATGTGTGCACGTATGTATGTCTGTATGTATTTTAAGTAAGTAAGTATGTACGTATGTATGTATATATGCACGTATGTATGTATGTAGGCTCTATGTAATAATAATAAATAATAATATCTTTTCTTTAATAAGCGCCTGACAAACGCACTGCGCTGTACATTTACATGTTATGCAATTGAAATCTTAACTACTAACAGAACAGACAGCTTGCAATACAACGGCGCTAATAGCAGCCTACAAAGCATATCCGCCCAACGGGGGCTCGAACTCGGTACCTCTCGGTCTCTGTACCAGATGTTATCCAATGCGCCACGGGCATGTATGTATGTAGGCCTATGTATACACTGTGTCCCGATGAATAGTAGACCCCAAGAAAAAATTGTCATAACGTGGTCAAAACTTTTAGAATTTGCCTGAAATTGTAAATCAACAGTTGCCATATTACCACCAAATCGTAACGCCTTTTCGAAATGTTGGTAATTTTGTCAAGTTTATGAACGTTTGAAATGCAGTATGCAAGTAAGTTATAAGTGCTACTTCGAAAAATTAACTCGTCGCCTCGAACGTCAGTATCGTAACTCACCATCTGAAGAGAGGGAACACCATTGGCGAAAACCCAAGTAAAAGCACAGCGGAAATTGTTTCAACATAGACGGCTCTACTTACCTTAACGACAGCATTGCGAGTGCTCAAGGAAATCGGCGAACACTCTGGAAATCCTTCAACACTCTACGCACGCCGCCTCAAGATTCCTCCTCACACATCTCCCCAGATACACTCCTCGACTATTTTGAGAAAATAATTGACAGGATTCGGGAACTCCGCCACGCTACACTACATCTAACGTGCCAGTCCCAAGCCTGGATCAAGGAGGAGGGAAACCTAAGGGAATCCAAAAGACAGAGGAGGGAAGAACCTCATTAATATTCAGATTCATACACACCAACGGAAGCCAGCAGCCGCGCAGACAGACCCACACAAACACAGGCAATCAACGGGTGATGCAGCTGGGCGGCGAAGAAGACGTGCTGCGTAGAGAACTACCGCCTCCCCCACACACAGCCTCACACAACCGTGCAGTAACTACACCGAGGCCAGTCGACACGCAGTCAACGTAATTCCTTCAGCCGCCAGCTAAAGAACACTGTACAATTATAATACGATTCAACAATGGAGATAATAAAACATTTCAATGAAAGAGTGGAAGTGGAAGGGGGTGACATGAGCCAGTGCCTCACCGTCGACTGAGATTACAACAACATCAAATCTACCAACTCTTGACCATTCTCTATGCAAATTTGATGAAGTCACAAATGCCGAAGTTGAAAAACTCATAAGTGATTCTTCAACAAAGCAGTGCGAATTGGATTCTGCACCCGTCTGGCTGCTTAAGTCTCTTCACGCCGTCTTCGCTCCGATCCTTGCCCTCCTCATCAAAGTTTCAATAACACTGGCGTCTCTACCAACTAAACACAAACGCGCCATCATTCGACCACGTATCAACTATCAAGAAACAGGGACTCGATCCAACAGACCCAGCCAGCAATCGTCCCATCTCGAACCTGTCTTTCATCTCGAACCTGTCTTTCATCTCGAAGCTGGTTGAACGAGGTATTGACAAACAATTATCAGATTACGTTGAATCTCATCATCTGCTTCAACCGACTCAATCTGGCTTCCGTCGTCATCACTCTACTGAAACCGCGGTCATTAAAGTCTACAACGACATAGTCCTGGCTCTCGACTCTGGTTTCATCACCGCGCTACTCTTATTGGATTTCTCCGCCGACTTTGATTATGTGGATCATACCATTCTTCTCGAAATTCTACAAGTACAATTCGGTATTACTGCCTTAGCTTAGCTATTCGATGGAATGCTTCGTTCCTTTCCTCAAGATCTCACAGTGTTAAATTTGGTGGACACTCATCAAAAGTTTTCACGGTCCTCTTCGGCATACCCCATCCTTGGTCCACTTCTCTTCATTCTATAGCCTACACCTCCAATATTGTCAACATTGCAACTTCTGATCCACTTATATGCTGACGACACCAAACTCTACATAAAGCTCTCTGGAAGAAACATCGGAAACATAAAAATCAAAATTGCAGCATGCACCCGTGATACTCAATCCTGGTGTGCATGTATGCTTTTGAAACTAAATACTACGAAAACAGAACTCATTTGGTTCGACCGTCGGAATAGTCCGGATGATGATAAATCACTGAAAATACTTAACCTCGACTCAAGTTGTTCTATTCCACCTTCAGAAGTGGTTCGCGATCTTGGAGTATTGTTAGACTGCAATCTAAACTCAACACTCAACACATTGCCGCCATTGCCAGAGCCTGCTATTTCCACCTTCGCCGAATTAGACAAATGAAACGCTGCCTGAATGAAACCTAGCTGTCTCCGTATTCTTACTCAATTCTTACTTCCCTTGTCATCTCTCGTATCGACTACTGCAATTCCGTCCAATCTGGCCTTCCCACATTGACTCTACAAACCTCTTACATCTGCACGCCGCCGCTAGTCTAATAAATGTCTTGGTCCCAGAGACCACATCACACAATCTTTTCAACAAATACACTGGCTTCCCTTTCGCGCCTGTGTCGCTTTCAAAATCTCCCTCCTCGTGTATCATATCCATTCTGGAACCTAAAATAACCTTCAATGTTTTACTTTGTTTCTATAGGTGACTGGTGCCTGTGTGTTTGCTGCCATGTCGGCGAGTTTTCTGCTTGAGGGGAGATGGGATGGATTCAGATGCATGGTACGGTGTTGTGGTGTTTGTATTATTCCTGACCTGCTGAGCCTCTGGCGTGTCGTAAAACCCCGTAAGCTCCTAGTAAAGCAGGAGGGCCTCTGGCGTGGCGTAAAACCCCGTAAGCCCTGTTTTTTGTCATATATGACATCCATGGTCGTGCCATGCTCTGCTTCAAATCCTAGAGGACTCAGATCGGCCACGCGAGGAGACTTTACCGTTCTTCGCAGGCGCGTAACTAGCATTACGCAATTACGCAACTGCGTAAAGATTTTAGCAGCTCTCAAAATTTTTAACCGTTTAGATTACTTTTGACATTCTAGATTACTATTATTCGTTGAATTTCTAATGTGCAGACGTTATTACTGTACAGTCAGTAAAACATTTCCCTTCGCCGACATAGCCTAGTGAAGACTCTGCAAATTTCGTGGCACTTCTGAAATTTCCATCACAGACCGACACTATAGATTAAATCATCGTAAGCTAATGTCATCTGGTCCACGCAAAACCCAGTACATAAGTCCGTTGATTCAAAAATCAGCTGATCCACCTGTGTGGCCTGTGAGTTCGAGACATTATTGTGGCAGAATGTCGTGTGGCTAGATTGTACACTTTATTGTTTGATGCGAGCACAGAACAGATATCGGTCAGCTTGTACGATATGTTGATAGCGTGAACAACCCGGTTCTCAGCATGTGGCAAAAGAACAATTTATAGGGCCTAACTGTCATCCCAAGGTTTCCCAACGCTTGACACCACTGGCGAAACTATTGCGACACTCGTAAAGCAGCAGCTTTATGAAGTTGGTTTCTGTATATGTTAAGGTAACTTGATAAGGACAATTTGCTGCCGACTTTTCAATCTGGTTTTCGTAAGAGCCACTCCACGGAGACCCTGTTAGTTCGCCTCCTCTCTGATATCTATGGGGCTATTGATAGGTCACAGGTCATCCTCTTAGCATTATTTGCTGTCAGCACGGCGTTTGACACCGTCGATCACGATATCATTCTTAGGCGCCTATCTACCTCGTTTGGCCTTTCTGGTAACTTTCTTGACTGGATTGTTTCCTACCTCCATCACCGTTCCTTCTCTGCGGTCTACGTGTCTACGTGTTCCTGTCCCGTTTGGCCTGCCCCAGGAATCTGTGCTGGGCCCTCTTCTCTAATTATATTATTTATACTGCTTATACTGGTCCTCTCCTGGCCTCTTGCTGAGCCTTGCTCTGTGCTGAACCAATCTTATGCGGGTGACCTGCAGGCGTTTTTGCACTGTCCTGCGTCAGCAGCCATTACCGAAGCCCGGGCCATGAACCGGTCAATGGAGGCTCTCGAGGCCTGGATGTCCTCCAATCGCCTGCGGCTAAACTCATCTAAGACCCAGTTCATTTGGTTTGGCACGCGCCAGCAGCTCGCCAAAATTGATTTGGAGGCCCTTGCTCAGGAGTTCCCGCAGATTACTTTCTCACAGTGGCAAAGAAATTAATTAATTGATAAATCCAGGCAGGCTATCGACTTTATAAAATAAAATTATAGGCGTGTATGTAATGAGATCGACGATCGTCATGAAAACTGCAATCTCTTAGAGAAAATAACATATCCAAAATTAAGTGGCCAAGGGCAGCATTTTGGGCCGTCGCCCCGGGCGGCATTTCAGCTCCGTACGCCATTGCTTTCTCATCCTTTGTCCGGGACCTTGGTGTCACATTAGACCAAGAACTAACGTTCACGCGGCATATCAGCCTGCTATGCCGCAATTGTGTATACCAGCTGCGTCAGCTTAGAGAGGTCTTCCGTTCCTTAACCTTTAATGCTGCCTTAATGCTTATCCACTTCTTTGTTGTTTCCCGTCTTGATTAGGCCTATTGCAGCGCCCTCTGCGTGGGTTTTCCGGCGACTCAAGTTGGGTGCTTGGTTCGGGTCTTACGCTCG
The DNA here is from genome assembly GCA_020284085.1 of Aporrectodea caliginosa. Classification (NCBI taxonomy): domain Eukaryota; kingdom Metazoa; phylum Annelida; class Clitellata; order Crassiclitellata; family Lumbricidae; genus Aporrectodea; species Aporrectodea caliginosa. Next base: position 236,321 of record JACEVL010000507.1, read on the forward strand.
GCGGCACGCTATATTGGTTGCATCCCAAGATTCCGCCATGTTACTGACTATATGCGGGATGTCTTGCATTGGCTTCCTTTCCCACAGTGGATCGCTTACCGGATCTCTTCCTTGATCTGGCGCTGATATGGTCTCTGTTTATCTACAGGAGCACCACCCTCAGCATCCAGCACCGTGGTTCTCCTCGCTCTTCTAGGCAGGCTGAGGTTCTTGTCTCCCGGTCGTGGACTTCTATTCTGCAGAGCCGTGCTTTTTCTGTTGCTGGCCTGCAATTTGGAATGGGCTTCCTTTGGCACTACGCCTAATGCCGAGAGCCCTTCAGATCACGTTCTATTCTAACTTCAAGACTGTTTGGACTTCGGAGTTGGGTCGGGTGCGCTCCTAAGTAGATAATCTTGAAGTGGCGCTATGTAAATCTCTGTAATGAATGAATGAATCATAATTTGCCAAAGAGCTGATGTAAAATGTTGTTACTTTTAACTAAAAAGATTGTCTCCAAAATGGACCATTACAAACCAACAAATAAATTTATTTTCTTATGCTTTAGTTAATTGCTTTGATGAGTCTGTCTGTCTGTTTCTAGTCTACGTTGGTTGCTGGGACTTTGCAGCTGAACCCATTTAAAAAATCAAATTATGAAATTATGATTATAATTTTCCAAAGAACTTATGTAAAATGTTATTACTTTGAATCAAAAGTTGGTCTCCAAAATGCACCATTACAAACCCCTAAATGAAAATTTTTCTTACCCTGGGGAGAGGGCACAGCCCCCTCCCCAGACCCCTCCCCTCAGAGTTCTTCAAAACTGCGTAATTTTATGGAAGACCTGGTTACGCCACTGGTTCTTCGCACCGAGAGGAAGTTTGGAAATCGTGCGTTTGCTGTCTCCGGACCCAGAGAATGGAACAGTCTTCCAGCTACAATCCGTCAATGTTCATCTGTACCCAATTTAAATCAAAATTAAAAACTCATCTATTCTCATTACACTATCTATGGCTATAAGAACACAGCGCAAACGCGCTTTCGTGCAAGACTTGTCTTGTTAAAGCGCGCTATAAATTTCTAATTGTATTGTATTGTATTGTATTGTAGTACTGAAAAGGGAAAATTTCCAACATACAAGAGCCATAAGGAAGTGAAGTTCAGCTACAGCTGGTGTTCAAAATGTTCTCCTTGTTCACGGAAACACGACCGTAGACGTGGACGCCACTGTTTGATCACGAGGTCAAACAGCTGCCACTCTTCAATCAGGTGATCGACGTCACGAATGGGGGACTGCGTTTATGCGGCGGCTGGAACGTTCAAGAAACATGTGCCTGCTGAACGTCTCCTCAAAACCCGTTCACACTTCTTGAAGTCATTGATGGTCTCAGTCGGTGTGTCAATCCTGGGGTGCACTGATTTGATCTTCGTTGAGCCAGATGCGAAGGTGATTGGAGCGTACTATATCGCGATGTGTTGCTCACTCAGCATCTGCTTCCTGCCATCAAGCAGGTGTCTGGCGGCTACTTCACATTCCAACAAAGACAGTGCCCCTGCGCATCGAGCACGTGAGACCGTTGCTCTGCTGTCCCAGGAGACACCCAACTTCATATCCCCGCAGCTGTGGCCGCCAAACAGTCCAGACCTCAATCCGGTTGACTATCAAATCTGGAGTGTACTGGAGGAGCGCGTTTATCGTTCCCACATTCGTGTTGTCGATCACCTGTCTTATTGAAGAGTGGTAACTGTTTGACCGCGTGATCGACTGGGCCATCAAACAGTGGCTTCCACGTCTACGGTCGTCTGTCCGTGAACAAGGGGAACATTTTGAACACCAGGTGTAACTCAACGTTACTTCCTTATGACTCTTGTATGTTGGAACTTTGCACTTTTCAGTAAGTCTTACTGCATCTCGAACGTTCATAAACTTGACAAAATCACCAACATTTCCAAACGGCGTTGCGATTTTGTGGTGATATATGGCTACTGTTGTTTTTTTTTTAATTTCAGGCAATCGCTATAAGTTTTGACCGCGTTATGACAATTTTTCTTGGGGTCTACTTTTCATTGAGACACAGTGTATACACAGAATAGATAAAGTGTAGCTTTATCTATTCTGTGGTGTATACATGCATGCATGTCTGCATGTAAGTATGTATGTTTGTTTGCCTGTTTGCATCAGCCACTTAATATTGTAGCGAAAACCCCCTGTCGTCGTCTCTGAGATCACCAGGTGGCAGGGAAGAGGTTTGGGCTTGCACGGAGCAGCAGTCCGCGTGTCGCTATAGAAACGTAAATTCGGCGTTCGGAGTATTTCGAACGTCTAGCAGCACCAGCCAATCAATCGCTCAAGTCAAAAATCACCAACACGCCCTGGTTTCTACACGATCTATTCTTGAAGTGTCACACAGCACGGCAGCACGTCGAACACCCGTTCGCTCCAGTAACAAAATCAGAATGGCCACGAGTGTGGCAGGGGCCCTCTATATATACCTGAGCAAAGACCTGAGCAGAGGGGGAGGCTGAGCAGACTGAGCAAAGACCTGAGCAGACTGAGCAAGAGCTGAGCAAGAGCTGAGCAAAGGGGGAGGTTGAGCAGACTGAGCAAAGACCTGAGCAGACTGAGCAAGAACTGAGCAAAGACTTGAGCAGAGGGGAGGCTGAGCAGACTGAGCAAGAACTGAGCAAGACCTGAGCAAAGACTGAGCAGAGGGGGGCTGAGCAGACTGAGCAGACTAAGCAGAGCAGTACAGAGCAGAGCAGGAGCAAAACAGACACAGAACAGCCCACCAAAAAAACCGTCACAATATATAGCGTCTTTTAGTCGGCTACCTCACAAAGGCGCTGCACGCATGCATATCTAACTCATCCAGATATTGAAGTGCAGTTTAAGCCATTTTTAACATGTTTCCTGATTGAAGATACACACTGTGTCCGGGGAAAATGGACGTCTTACTGGCTATATGAAAATAACTAGTAAATATTCATCGATTTTTTAAATTCCAAACCATTTTAATCCTGACATAACTGGCTAATAGCGGTTAAAATGTAAATTTCCTGTCATTCATTAATCACGTCATACTGACGTCATTTGCATCAACATTCAAATGTTAAGGATGGCACAAAGTTATCTAAAAAATTTCAATACTATTTTAAAGCGTTATTTATCAATTATAAATTTTGGTTTGATTTTATTTTTATATCTGAATTATATTAGACCGCAAGGTTTGTTCAAAGTGTCCGCATTCGCTCTCAACACAAGCTTCAGGACGCGCTCGTCATTGGCCACTGGCAGCATCGATAACAGGCTGATCAAATTCCTTCCAGACATTAACGATTCGCTCACGTCATTATGACGTCATTATTGGATGAAAGGAACTTTTATATTTTAAACAGTATTAGCCAATTATGTCAGGATTAAGACGGTTTTGGAATTTTAAAAATCGATTAATATTTACTAGTATATATTTTCATATGACCAAGAAGGGGTCTCTTTTTCCCGGACAGAGTGTATAATTATTAAGCAGCATGCTTAAATCTGAAGACTGTTCCAAAAGGAAGAACCTAGTCATGATGATATACAATGCGCGGTACCTACATATCTTCACAGGTAGTTGAGCGCAACAATCGCTGACCTGGTTGACTTGAGACTGGAACATAAAGCGAATTATTTATCAATTGTAAATTTTGGTTTGATTTGAATATCTGAATTATATTAGACCACAATAAGGTCTACTCTGTTACTCGAGATCTGTTTCTACGCCTTATTTAAAGACTTTCCTCTATGATCAGGCCTGGCTCGGGAGCGCTTCTGAGTAGAGCCCCTTGAAGAAGCGCTATATAAATTCTATGATTGATTGATTGATTGATTGATTGATTGATTGATTGATTGATTGATTGATTGATTGATTGATTGATTGATTGATTGATTGATTGATTGATTGATTGATTGATTGATTGATTGATTGATTGATTGATTGATTGATTGAAAGCTTCCTGGTATATCTCAGCGCGGTGCCGACCAACAGGGCCGCCCCAGAAGGAGACTTAATTGTATTTTATTCCTTCCTTTCATGGTACTATTAATCTGTCGTAACGTGTAAAATAACCTTCAATGTTTTACTTTGTTTCTATAGGTGACTGGTGCCTGTGAGTTTGCTGCCATGTCGGCGAGTTTTCTGCTTGAGGGGAGATGGGATGGATTCAGATGCATGGTACGGTTGCACTATGGCTCTGTGTTGTGGTGTTTGTATTGTTCCTGACCTGCTGAGCCTCTGGCGTGTCGTAAAACCCCGTAAGCTCCTAGTAAAGCAGGAGGGCCTCTGGCGTGGCGTAAAACCCCGTAAGCCCTGTTTTTTTGTTGCCCTGGAATGAGCCGAGGGATAAGAAGGAGGATGATAGAAGACTAGATTAGAAGGAAGGGACTCGGAGTCAAGCCGCAGCTAGGGAGTCAACGAAAACACGCCATGGACAAAATCAACAAGAACGTGAAGGAGCACTCTTCAGTTTCCTTAGAGAAGGTCTCAAGTCATTCATAAAGCTACACGGGCGATGAACGCCTCAAGTTCATCCAGTTCATCCTTATCCTGTTTAATGCCCCAACGTCAGAGGACATTTTCCACAAGGCCGAAAGTGAGGCAACTCTTAACCGCCAGGGCTTCAGACGCAGACTATAGTATACTACTGAACTTGAAGCTGCAGCATTGCAGACTAAAATTATAATACTAGTAGACTAATTGGCGTAATAATTATTTAATTTCTCATGAATAAAACATGCTTTACAATGTTTCGGGTGTTTCTTCAAGTTTCCGAAGAAACTTTATAACACAGTTATTTGGTAGACTTGTGCAACATCAGTCACTTCAGTCATTAATTTTACGGATCTAATACAATCCAAGCACTTGACTGAACCCGCTCTTTCTCTTCCGCCCTAACACTTCTCCGCCCTTCCGTCACCTCATCACTAATTTTTGCAAATTGCTTAAGCCATAGCGGTTCCGCCTCTGTAGAACAAACTCCCTTCACAATTACAACAAAATGTATGATCCATCCTGTGAACAGTAGCCTACTCACCAATTGCAACACCTCAGCTCTTAGCTATATCTCCACAAATACGAATCGGCAATGGCAGGAAAGAAGGCAACGTGTAGGCCTACGCTTATAGACAGGTGCGTGAAAGCTTTAGACGGCATAAGTTGGTGTAGAAGGCAAATACTTCACTAGTAAAGTATCCGGTTTTCGGCTATGTTGCTTTTCATCTTCGGTTTTTGGTATTTACGTTTTTTGAAAAACAACTTCAATAAGTTTTTTCTCTTCTGCATAATATCGCGATATTGGCACGGTTTCGGTTACGCAGATCGCAAGATCCGAGTCAAGTGTCAAGCAGTAGTGGAAGGTGCCCGTGAAGAACCGTAACAAGAGTTGGATGTATATTTTGTTTTGAAAGTATTTAAAATTTAAAACTTTTAAATATGCGCTCGTATCTTAATTATTGTTAACTGGAAAAGCGGTAATTGAACATTTTTATTTACAGGTTTCTGTAGCTATCGTTTACACACAGTAATGCAACAATATCATTTGGTTTTCATAAGTTGTAATAAACTGACCGGTTAGCTACACTGGCACCTCCCATGCCCATGCGAATCTGTGCGTACGGTTGCCGGATCGCATACCGATTGTGGAATAATTCAGAGATTTAAATCTCGAGCTAGCACGGTCCGTGCTGGGGGCCAGTGGGGGGCCTTTAATGGCGTCGCCGGGGTTGCCAGGTCGTCGCGAAGAGCGGGAGTTGGGCTACTTTTCAATGCACTCGCGACTGAAAATTTCGTCCTCGCGATTTCGCAATATTTGGGCTATGTCTGAATTGTCCCGCGGTTGCTACGGCGACATTATGATTTATGAATGAATTATCATAAATTGACTACAGTAGGTTACTAGGTTACTGTTGCGGCAAACTTATAGTATCAGGTGCTGAAGGATTTATACAGTATCTTTGGGTATCTTGCACGGACGCCTGACGGTACCAGGTTTTCTAATGACGACCCTAACCCTGACCCTAACCGACTCTCACGACGCCTAACCTGACCCTAACCGACACTCACAGCGCTAATAAACTTACGCACTATATCCTTCAGCACCTGATACTATAAGCTTGCCACTGTTACTAGCTACTAGTCTTATGTGGTGTTGCTTACTTAATAATAGTTAAGTACATGCTCTACGGAGTACGGTCTAGTCTACAGTAACCAAGCAGTCTGCAAGTCTACATTTATATGTCAATGGTTTCATCACATGTCTTGTGATGTGACTGACAAAATGAATAAAGTATAGGTATTTATCAATGTACCTAGCAAAAATTTATTAATGTCTTCATTTAACTGTTCATCTTGCGACTTTTGGGTATTTCTTTACGTGATTTGGTGACCAAACACAACCAAAATTTGACAACCTTGGATGTGACACCCATTCAAACGGGCGGTTGTGAACTATCTCACCCTATCAATTCACTGAAAAATTTGCAGAGTTGAGTCCATATGGTCGCTGTATAAAAACGGGTATATAATAATACCGAGATTTAACCATTTAATTGGGAAGTACCCGATTGGGTTAACAAGCCTGTGAGAAATAATTTTGCTACAAAATGTCTAGTGTGCACGTACTGGTACTAGAAAGTCATCATCACTCAAACAACTATTTTTCAGTTTGTACTAGTATGTCAAAAGTAAACGTATAAGTGTATATCAGCCTAAGTGACACTGTTTAGGAATAATAAACTATGCTATAGGTTAGTGTGATGAGCCTTGAAACAAGGAACAATGCATATCCAACATCAAATGTGGAATAAAAGTATTTTTATTCCTTTCACAATTTTTTTCCCTGTCCCACTTACTCTGTTACAACACATTTTACAGCAATGAGTAGGCTACAGAAGATGTTGCTTTGTCCAAACAAACAAAGTCAACAGTATAAATTGCATCAGTTTCACCCTTTGCTTGTAAAACTTATTTATGTATTTTTAGGGTTTCATGATGTCAAGGCTAACAAAGAATGACAGTTCACAGGCAATGCAGAATTTGTTTTCTGCGTATGGGGGTGATGATGCGGATGCAGACGAATCGAAAGTAGAGGTTGCTTTTTCTGACGATGAGGAACTTAGCGATCATTCAGGAACGCCCACAGAATCAAAATCCACTGAGAAACTTCAGGATAAAACCACTCCAGAAAAGTCTGTCCAAGATGAAGAACAGAAGCGTGGTGAACCAGTGCTAAAAAAATTGAAGCTGGAACGAAAAGGTGTTTAAGACTACATCTCTTACAATCTCTGCAATCTTTCACTCAAAACAGAAAAACATTCCTTTTCCACAAATCCTGTTCTGATTCCTTCTTTCCCCCTGCCTTTCTTGCCATTTTAATTCTAAACATCAATCCACTAAGGCTGTCTGACTTTATGTCTGCCAGATCTTTGGATCTTGATCGGGAACTGAATCTGACCTTACTTGCTGATTGATTTTGTTTTGACTGAGTTCCTGTGAATAAACTTGTTCTCACAACTTAGCCTTTGTGGATGCTGTAGAAACCTTGAGATAACGATTGCAATTATGATTCTTCTGGGCTGAAAAATCTGTCCTTTCAGCTGTGCTTATTCTCTGCATGCTAGACGAGGCCTTGATTTTACAGATTTCTTCTATGACAGTTCATACAGGGAGACCCGAATCATTAAGGAAACATGTTTCAGCAGCTCTTAGGTGCTGCATAAATGTTGAAATATATACATAAAATACATACACAGTTACATACATACATAATACTTGTCTGAGGGATGTTTTCCTTGCAATAGCTTTCTAAGATTGACCATGCAGCAGTGTTGTTCATCAGAACTACTTACTGGAAGAGAAAGTAGCACAATTTCTCCCTGACCTGGTGATCAGTTCAATGCCTGAATCTTGATGCTATTTTGTGCTACTCCATGCAATGAATATGCTGTATGGAATGCCATGCAGCATATTCATTGAATGAGTTTCTAATGTCCCTTAATCTAGACACCATTATGCATGACCTTCAGCTGAGAGTGGGAGTGAGCGTGAGCAGTATCTTTATCTCTTTTAGGTTCTCTACGCACAGGCATTTTTGTGTTAGAATGATAATCAATATATGTAGTTCTGTATCATAAAAATATGTATGGCAGCAGTAAAGTTGTAGTTCTGAAAAATGTTGTCTGGTATCGGCCATGATATCAATCCCAAAAAAGTATGTTAATTATCCAACTAAAGACTATGTAAGATGGCTGAAAAATATTTCAAGCTGCAATTTATGATGAATATTGTTTAACAGCATATGGTAACTTTGAACCAAATCTTTACTGCGATGTGGGTCAACAACTTCGCTTTCCGTGTCTGAACTGTCCATTTTTTGGATTGGCTATCTCATGTGGTGCATTTTGCTGCCTTGCAGAACAAACCTGAAATCTTATTCAGTGCAGGTGTGAAGTTGTCGATTTTGACTAGTGGGTGGATTCTATGATGCTGCTGTTTTCACTGCTGGTATATTGATTTTGATTATGCGCATGTTCTCTGACCACGCAGTACAGCAGTCTGTCATTTTGGTGCATTGTTTTCTCTAAGTTGCTCAGCTGTGTCTAACATGTTGGGGTTTACTGGTGCTAGGTTTTACATATTTCTGCTGTGGATTTTGTATGTGTTGTTTTGACCTATGTGACTGCTTGAGGAAGGGCTTCCTGATATACAGTCAGGTCTAGGACAGTAAACTGTCTGCAGCTTGGCATACATCTCATCCAAGGAGGAGTGGAGCGAGTCTTTGGAGTGATCTTGCGACTGTAAGTCACTGGTTGTGCTTTGATCTGCTAATCGGCAGGCGATGAATGACTGCACAGCATGCACCTGGTGGTTCAATAGATAGCCAGATGTGTCTTCTTGAAGTTCTCTGCCCTCAGACAGGTTCAAACGTCCAATGGCGCCATTTCTCTCAGTTTCCTGTATCCATCCATCATCGTCCAGTCCAGCAGCATCCGTGGAGTTCTTCCTCTCGTTCTCTAGTCCTCTGTTCTTCCCTCTATAATAGTTGTGTGTCATCTTCAACAAATGTGGAACTGTTTGGCATATCATGGGTCACAGATGCTACTGCCTGTCATCGCTTCATGCTATTGATGCAACTTCTTTCAGACACTCTGAACATGATGCCATATGTCAACTTTGAATTGGAATCTGTTAGTTGGACTCCACATTTGTTGGTGAGACCACCACCATTGACTCTTCAAGTTTTCTCTGCACTGTTTTGCGTACTGATGGTTTATAGTTCTTAATTGCATTTAGCATCAATTAGGATAGCAGAGAGAACACCTTTGATTCTTGAAGTGGCTCTATATATAGATTACCTTAATAAATACATAAATTTAAGGCTTGTTTGTGACTTTCACTCATTCAAAGCATAGATTATAGCACCCCTTCAAGATATATGTGTAGAGGAACTCCCAGCTGAGCGATAGAGTTTAGCAGTATTAACTAGTGCTTAAGTTAATACTGTGTTGTATGTTACAGTTACTGCGACCCGTCTTGTCTCGTATGGCCCTGATGACCAGGAAGGAGAGGAAGAGGAGGAGGAGGAGGAAGAGGATCAACATGCCAGTGACGATGAAATGTTCAGTCAGTTCAAGTCTCCATCTGGCGTAAGTACGGGTAAAGAAATTCGTACAGAGACTCTTTTGAAGGATCTGTAAGAGGGCTTTCAAATGCAATAACTGGCACACTTTCATATCAGATCAATTTGTCAGGGTATATGGAAGTCACATGCAACATTTACGATTATTTGTAAGGAAAGCAGATATCTGGATGAACTTCCATTGCAAAGCAATTTCTGCTTTATTATCATAAAATAAAATACAACACTTAGAAGTCTTAGATAGCACATCATTAAAACATTAAATGGAATAAAAATCAACATATTGTGTGAAATCTGTATTTCAGGTTGTGACATATAATGGTACCCCAATGACACCAGAAGAACTTAATGGTAAATTTTAAACACTGAACAGCAATTTTCTTAGATGCAATATAAATGTAAAAAGATTTTAATGTTTGTACTTAATGGAATATGATTTCTGCATACATGTATGTGTGTAAAGTTCTTATTTCAACGTAAATCAAGTATTAATGTTGATGCTCAGAGGGTTAATGTTGATGATCAGAGATTATGGCCTCACTTTAAGTGATGACTTCAGTTATTACGTTGTTCATATTTGATTTACTTTTGTGTAGCATGTTTCTTGAACACCAAGTAGCATTACAAGATAACAGTCATTGCCAGACCATTGAATTAGGCATCACAGTCTGAACCCAAATAAACCAATTGTTCCACTGTTAGGGCTGAACAGATGGCAACATTTGTTGCATGCAAGAATTGCCTAAACAAATTGCAGTATGACATGTATGGCTAAAATGAGTGAATGATAAAGAAATCAATCCTAAATTTTGCAACAGAGTGCGAAAACATATTTTGTCACTACTTTTTAAAAATTTGTGATAAAACAAGTTATGTGATGCTTCCAGGTTAGGTGCTGAGAAGTATACACACATAGGAATTTATATAGGCCACGTGTATTTATAGATATACCACTGATATGCATGCACATTCCAGCAGTAATTGAAAATTGTATGTTGATAGGATCGGAATAGGATACCAGTTTATTCAATAATTAGTGATAATTTTGGATTTGAACCTGGTTTCAGTTTGCAACTGGTTTCAGTTCATTGTTTGCCTTTCCAAGGAGAACAACCTGGATTTTTCTAGGTTGGTATTGTTGTCAGTGTTAGAATTGTTGGTAATGTCATAGGTTAAAAACTGTGAAGGGGTAACGTGAAAACATGAGGAAATCCATTTTGATTGTAGCTGATATAGTAGACATTGCGCTGATGGCATAAGTAAAACTGAAAAAAATTAAAGACTATGGGCATGTGGTAATTTACAAATTAATGGTTCATTATTAGACTTAGTTACTTTCTAAAACATTTTGTTACGTTAGATTCTTTGACGAAGTCATTGCGACATTCTCTCTCAGAAGATGACATACAGATCCCGCCAGAGCCACCAGGCAGCTGTTCCTTGCGTGTGCAAGTAAGGTTTGTTTTATTATCCTTACTGTCATGCTTTACAATGCCACTGAAGTTGATTATGTCCCCTATCCAACAGTTTAGAAGTGCACTTCAGAGCCGAGTATGAACCATAAGCAGAGTGGAAATGGTAGTTTTCACCATGGAGTATCAGATCGGCCTAGTCAGAGAGATCATTGAGAATTCAAGCTAATGTGTATGAGTGCTGGCCAACAGGAGTTATATATGAATGATGCTAGTTTTCCAGAAGATGCTGATCAAGGAGAATGCAGTCCTTTAACAGAGCTACGAAATACAACCAAGAAAGATAAGTTGAATACGATCTGTATATGTAAGGAGTAGACTGAATTTACTCGCATACAGGAAGCTGATGTAAAGTAAGGACAGATGTGAAGTACATGGCTGTATCATTTGGATTTAGAGGTTCTGTATAGTTTGCCACATGTATTTGAACTTTGCAGAAGCTGATGTTGCCAATTTGAATGGACTTAGTTTCAAATAGAAATAGAAAATTTACATAGTACAGCTTAGGAACCTTACATGTCAAGTCAGCTGTAGGTAATTATTTGCCTCATTCAACAAGTTTTAATACATGCGATTCCAGGATTTAAGGATATTTTGGCTGAAGTACAAATTGGACAACCTTTCACAATGTGTTCAAGGGCCTGACAATGAATTGAATGAATTGCACATCAGGATTCGAACCACAGATGCAGTGGTGAAAGGCAAATGCATCAGAATCCTGCGACACTGAACGACTATCGGTACTAACTGTACAAGTTTTGGTTGTTTTGTTGTAACTTCTAGTTCTGAACTTTGATAGGCCAAGATTACCAAGCTATACGAGAAATTCCAGCGTACAGGAACGGACATGAATGGCATTATTGAAGGCAGAAAAGACTTCCGGAATCCAAGGTATTCATCTGTTCTGCATGTATAATTAATCTTCCCTTTGTCAGTTTTAGCCAAATGCAGAGTTTTAGTTATACTTTTAGTAGGTCTACTTGGGCTGTCTGTGTAAGATATTGTGGATACTAATTCCTGCTTAAACCATTGTCTTCACCCTGAAAACAACTTTAAGATGCATTAATATTAGGTTCAAAAAATTTTGGGTTGCATCTCCACGTTTAGGATACTATGTTATTTATGTTTTTCTATTCTGTTTCTCGTGAGCTGCTACCATCAGTGATTTATAAAGTGACCATAAAAGACAGTAAATTTATAAGCTCCTAGCCTAGAACTGGTAAAAATATCTTTCATTGTAAATCATTGTTTAGACTTGCAGCCATCTAATTTATTATTTACAGCGGAAGCCATCTAAGTTATGTTTGGATTTGAAGTTCTAAGCTATTGTTAAAACTGGAAGCATCAAAACCAAAAGTTCTGTTAGCTTTCATTTGAAAACTGCCTTTTCAAAATGCATAAAATTTCCACTATGACTTGTCCTTGCATCTCACATGGCTTCTAGATTTAGGTGATCATTTATCAAATTCCTGATGTCATAATAAGGATCTTAATGCTTGCTTTAAACTGGAATCTCACACTTCTTTCCCCACTTTGATCCCAGCATACAATTACTTATTTTAGTGTTCAGTTGAAAATTATTGTTTTCGACTATTTTGCATCTGGATCTGCATTTCCCCGAGTCATTCTTTGAGTCATCTGCGGATTTTTTATGCTTTTGGGCAATATTAAGATGTCCGTTATCATCAACATTGGAGCTCATGGCTCTCTGAAATACATTTTAATGCCTTGGATTTTACATGTATCAACTGTAGACATGCCTTGTGGACAATTTCCAGTGTTTAACAAAATCTTTTGGCTGCCAGCGTCATTGTATTGTATTGTATTTGATCATTTATAAAGCGCTTCTCATAGCATAAGCCTTTCAGAAGCGCTACCAGTGCGAGGTACTCCAAGGAAAAAGGAAGGTATTGACATTAATGTTGATCTTTGGAATAATTTTTTACCTGTGTGGACAGTGCTAATCCTCAAGTAACATACTGTTTGCAAATAGGCAATCCAGAGTTTTGCTGTGGCAACCAGGGTTTTTAGGTCAATGTCAATTGCTTTGGAGAGGTTCTTCTGAACTTTCTCATCACAGCACACATGCAGGAGTTGGGGAACACTGGACTCGTTGTATTGCACTGTGGAGTTACACTAACGCCAGTAATTCAGCATGGTGTCATTCTTCAACTGAAAAACAATCTAGACCAGGGACCCTGAACCATGGGTCAAACTGTCAAATGCGGCTGGGAATTACATCCTCCTGCTACACTGTATACAGATGAACTTCAACAGTTTCTTTTTGTCATATTTTAGAACTCTAACATCAATTATGATAGTGAAAGGTACTACTGAACAGTCCTTAAATTTTACTACAGAGATACTTACAAAATGGTATACCTACATACTACTAACTAGACCAGAGACAAACAGAAAGCACTAGTACAATTTATGTTCCAGATCTTAGATCGAGCGCCAGTGGCGAAACGAGGGAGGTAGCAAGGGGCGGCCGCCCCATATAAAATAAGACAAGCACAGGACAGAGGGGGCGCAAAATTAGGCTTTAGAAAATTGGTTTTTTAAAGAAATCATTCATTCATTCATTCATTCATTCAGAACATTTATATATAGCGCCCTTCAAGAAACTACTCAGAGCGCTCCCAGCCCAGCCACGACTAAAGAAAAAGACTTGAGTGACTTGTAGAACCCTGTCAGATGGCTTACAAGTAAAAAACGGAGCTTAAGTGGTAGGTCATTCCAGATGGAAGGGCCAACAACCGAGAAAGCACGGCGCTGCCTAATAGCCAAGCGAGTCCGAAACAACTGAATGTTGGAACAAGGAACTCACCCCTCGTCGCAGAGCGAAGCACCCGACGACTGGCTGGAACATCAGACACTGGGCGGCAAAGATCACGCAAGTAAGATGGAGCGCAGCCAAGAACACGAGAAACCAGAGCAGCAATGCGATATGAGATCCGCTGAGACACAGGCAGCCAATGCAACACATCACGCATGTATGCAGAGACAGGAGAGTACTTAGGAAGCTTGATCATGAAGGTCCAATAAGCCGAGCAGCCGAGCGTTAAGAACTCGATCTAGTCGCCCCAAAACACCAAGGGGAAGGCCAGCAAGTAGTGAGGAACAAGAATAAGTAAAAAAGTAACTATTATGCACGAGTATGGCAGGGGCGCGGGCGCCAATGGGGGCGCAAAATGAGGCTTGTGACAATGTAACAATGAAAAATACCTACATACTACTAACTAGACCAGAGACAAACAGAAAGCACTAGTACAATTTATGTTCCAGATCTTAGATCGAGCGCCTCTGAGTAGTTATCTTGAATCGGCGCCTCTGAGTAGTTATCTTGAAGGGGCGCTATATAAATTCCATAGATAGATTAAGAGACGTATATCTGTTGAGCGTGGTTAAGATTTATAATACTGTTTATGACTTGTTGACTGTGGATAATATTTATAATACTCTTGATGACTTTCAGCATCTATGATAAGCTGATCGAGTACTGCAGCATTGACGAGAAAGGAACCAATTATCCTCCTGTAAGTAAATTTGACTCTTATCAAGCACTAGGTTTTCAATCATCCAGAACAGTTTTAACAAGCTGTTAAGGTGCTGCAACACAGCTGTCAATGAAGGCATGATTAGTTAAACCATGAGCAATTATTACCAAACACCATACCCAAAAATGTTGAACAGAAGTAAAAGTTGTCTTGTAACAATAATTATTACAGACAACAGCTTATATTGCTTTTTGAAAATCTTATCTGCTGTTCAGAATATATATGAAATTTTAAAAGATTAGTATCAGTATAAACTCGGATGTTCTAGAAGACCTGTTATTATTATTACTATATTATTTTTTTATTATATGAAGATTTATAAAAGCACAAATTAATATAACTAAATACACTGCAAATGTACTAGACCTATGCATTGATTTAGATATTTTCTTCAGTACTAAATGACAAATTTATGTATTTGTAGTTAGAACTTCAAAATGTCAGATATTTGTGAGTAGGTAAATAAAATTATTTTTAAAACAGTTACTTCAAATTTTAGACATTGGCACAATGATAGGTCCTCTTTCTATTTAAGGAACTGTTTAATCCAACAATATGGAGTGAGGATTCTACGTATGAAGTCCTCGCACAGATACAGCGTGCAGAAATGGACAAACGAGAGAAGGATAGACGGGACAAGAAAGACAAAGCTTTAACGGTTGGAACTTGTAATTGCTAATGTCAGTGTAGAAATAGCTGGCTCAAATAAACCACTTGACAATTTCTAATCCATTCATTGTTTAGCATTTATATAGCACCCCTGCAAGAACCTACTCAGGAGTGCTCCCAGCCCAGCCAGGAATAAAGAAAAAAGACTTTCAAGAGTGGCATGTAAAACCCTGTTGGGTGGACCACAAGTAAGGAATGGAGCTCAAGCAGGAGGTCATTCCACAACTAAAAAAGCATGGCGCTGCCTAATAGCCAAGCGAACGCATGGAACTAGAAGTTCAAGTTCACCCCTCACTTTTCCCCAACATTCATGAAATCAGCCATTGGTTTAAATGGCATTATATTAATGGCCAACATATATATTATTTTTATTGTTTCTTATTGTGTATAAGCTGCCACCTGTTATCAGCATGAAGTCTTCTGCAATTTAGCAAAAAAAACTCAGGGTTAAACTAGCCATCTTTTGACATCATGGTTTTCCTTGAAAATGATCACTTAGTTTTCAAAGTTATTTATATGCTTTGCGTTATCTGTGAACTCCGAATCTTGAATAGCTATATTTAGATACCTGAATTCACAAACTCTTGTTTCCAGTGTGTATATGTATGTGTAGATTATCAATGCATTTATAAATCACCTTTTAACAGCCTCTCAGAAGCACAGCATGCAGTACATGGCTATCTCACTTTGTAACGTGGCGACAAGTTTGAGCCTCTCTTAGATGGTTACTGTGTATGGACCTTAAGCAAGTCCTTCACTCACAATTGCTCAGCACTATCGATTGATGCTTGATCCTTAGATAGTGGTGCTTCTTAAATGTCTAATAATAATATTCATAAATATTATGAAATATTAACAATACCCTAGTTCCTTTACATTAGATCAGAAATCCATTCATTTATTCAGAGGATTTGTATAGCACCCCTCCAAGATAACATACTCAGAGGCGCTCCCATCCCAACTCCGGCTTTACAGTCTGTTTCTTCCCACTATGTGCCACAGCCTGCTTTGATGTACGTTTTGGTTTTGGTACAGGTAGAGCGTGTACAAGGAACAAAGAAACCTTTCACTCAACCAAGTAATCCATCAAGTCCATCCGGTGACCCGAAACGCAAGACTAAATGGGACTCTGCAATGTCTGCCGCTACATCAACAGATTCCTCTGCATCTGCAGCTAAAATGAAGTCATTTCCCTAAGTCTGCTTGTGATTAATTGGTGTCGACATTTTATTCTGTAATATGTAAAATTTACAACCACTTTCTGACAACAATTGAACCGGGCTTTCACTGAACTGGTTTGTGGTATAGGATTTGCATGAAGGCAACTTTTAGGCAATGAGTTGGTCATTATAATAAAATCTAGATAAATGAAGAAAATCGTTGTAGTTATATCACCAAGAAAGTTCAGTTCTGTTTATCAGCTATCTCCCACCCTTGACAACTTCTCCAGTCATTCGCTTAGGGATGAAATTGTTCTAAGTGAACTCTTAACATCATTTAAGAGTGAGGAGTGCCTTCAAAAAGTTCTTAGAAGGTGCCATTTAAATGTTAGTTAGACACATTTAAAGTGTGACAGTTTGTGACAGGGGAGGGGGTCAGGCCATGTGTGACGTCACACATTTATTATTTTTTATTTTATTTATAATTAATTTTTATTTTTTTACACTCAAAAATTTCTGAAACATTTTAATTAGTTTTATGTCAAAATAGCATGAAATGCATATCTCTAAAATGGTCAAAAATAGCGTGACGTACTTTATGGACGGCCCCTTTACATACACGTGCATGCAGAGTGGTGAGTCACACCTAAACACTGATAGTAAAATGGGTAGACTGCATGTCTTGTAAAATTCGACACCCCAATGCTAAAGACATTGTAATGTTATTAACTTTCTTATATTTAACTGACACTTCCAAATCAGGATTAACTTTTATTTAGCAGCAATCTCTCCATTTATTGTAACTTTGATCACTGGTACTGTTGGAATGACTGCAACCACTGTAGTATTTAATTGTGTTATGCTGCATCTAACAAAGTAAGTGCTGCGAATCATGACTAATGTACTGAACTCCAAGTACCTCAACAACTTGACCATTACTTTTGCAAGTGCTCAAATTAAACCAAAACATCTACTAGTTCGCTGCATATTTAAATACAAAGTTCACATTTCTCAACGATTTTCAAATTGTCTTAAATTAAACATCATCCGAGCCGAAAGGATAGAAGAAATTGATTGGAAGTGAGAAGTGTAGGACCGGGGCGACAGCTTCAGCACCAACTGCTGGTCTTGAAGCATCAGTAAATGTCACTGAACTGACCACTTCAAACTTTTGTTCCCTGGCAGAAGCCGACGAATGACAAGAAGGTCCCAGGCACTAAAAGAAAGCAGCAATTGTTGAACTGTTCAAACCAACCGGTGGTCACTTCAAACTAAATTTATCCATCATGTGTTAAAAATATCCAATCAAAATCAGAGATCAGACTTGTAACATTTACAGTAGCTAGTTTGGTAAGATGGATTGTATTTCTAATGCTTTTGCATCTAGTTGCAAACAGCAAAGTCCAAACAGTGTAATGGATATATAATTTAATTGCGAACTGTATGTGTCAGCTGTGTGTAGCGTGACGACATTGTCAGCAAGCATTAGTAAGCTTGTGCTAACATTACAAAACTGCATCAAAATGCATTTACTCAGCCAACTTTTATACCCTAAAACCAATATTCACAAGAAAGTATATCTTTTTCCTATAAAATTTAGTTTAAGTCACATAAATGCTGATAATAAGTTTATGATTTACTGATAACAGTGCTTGTCCCAGACAGCCAGCCCCATTGCCTCGGCGTGGGCCTGATAATTTTATTCGTCAATTAAAGGTGTTTGCTAAGCTTTGCTTTCATTGTGGGCGATTTCATTGGGCCTATGCAGCTTAACCCACACAACTGATTCAAGTAATTCAAATGGAACTACTGATGCACATGCTTATGGCAAGAAGTGGAGGGGTTAGAGGACTCATTTTGTTGGGATTAGAATTTGTCGAATCAGTGAAGAATTTTACCAATATTGAATCTTTCTGTGAATATCAAAGTGTGTCCAAGAAATGTTGAAATTTTCTAGTTACATGTATGATAGTAAGATGAACATTCCTTTTCTCTGATTTCTACTATTAAAATGCATTATAGATGTGAAAATCATTTCACATAGTCTGGGTTACTTGTTAGACGATGCCCTACACAGATCAGTAACTGAGCTGAATGATTGCCTACTATTGTATCCAGTCATGTTAATATTGGTGGCAATTTAATATTGGCAGCAATTTAATATTGGTGGCAATTTACTATTGGCGGTCTTGTGGGCATGGCTGTCTGGGACAAAGCAACATGCCATAATAACAATATTATGGTTATTGTTAAAATAGCACAGTAGAAATCTAAGCTAACTAAAATTATAACAGAAGTACATACTTGCAAATAATTCATGTAGATGTAGTTAAATCGAGCTCCAATTATTTGTGCCTGAGCGTTCTCGTAGGATCCAATTTTGGCAAATATGATTTGAATATCTAGTCCAGAAAGAACGTTAAAGCATATTCCTGGCCTCTGGTTATCATACACTGCCTGAAATTAAGAGGCATAAACAACAGAAACTCAGTATTTTTTGTTTCATTGTTAAATTATTAAACCTTTATAACTACCAGTAAATGGAAACTGTTCTGTTGTGGATGACTTGTAATGCAATACACAATTCATCAGTGACTGGTCATTACTGAGTAGATTAGGTGATGATGGTTAAAGTAAGTGAACTGTTACAAGGCATTGATCACAAAAAAATGCTACTGCCTACCTTAACCAATTTCACCAAGGAAGTCTCTACACAAGGTTCTATTAGGGACAATAATGTGGTACATTCCCACGTCTTTCCATTTCACAAATATGCCTTCCTCTTTCCCCCAGTAAGTCAGCCATTGCCGCTATTCTTGTTTTTTGTACAAAGATTCAGCTTCTGTCCAACTCGTGATGCAAGACCTACTGCTGTCCAGACCTTCACAACCCACGTTAGCCAACTCTTTTCAGGGCTCATGCTGATCCTGTCCACCTTGCATAGTGCCCTAGGACCTATAGGTGGTACTTTGCCACTGATTGCATACTGAAGGCATTCCCCTACTTGATTGTTTCACTCCTCATCACAATGAAGTGTGTATTACACTTTGGGGACTGCATAATGAAGAATATGCACTCGGGCAAGCATCAACCGAAGTGATGATAATCATTACAAACTTTAATGGCCAATTATTTGAATAAGATGGACAAAGGTCATAAACTGCACTACTCACTGAATCAGCATGTGGACGAGCATCAACTTCAAGAATTTGTACCCAGTCTCCGACAATGTGTGGATCAGAGTTACCAAATGTTGCAACGTGGGTTGGAGGTTCTTGGCCACGAAGAGCAATCCAAGTTGCCCACTGCGACTGATTACAAGCTTTATTGAAGTCTGCAAAGTTAAACCTACAACATGAAGAAAATACATAAGGAACATATATAGGAAGCCATTAGCTTATGAATGAAGTGGGGAAAGGTTTTAATAAACAAATGTCTGGAAATGATCTCCGTTGGGAAGTGATAGCAGCGGCATTTCCAGTTTCAGAAGCACAGCACGTGCCTGGAACCTTGGAATGCTTCTGAATAAGGACCTATATCGATGGAAGAGAACATCAATTTCTTAAACTGGTGATCAAGCTTTTCTGGTCGTTGGTCCACGTACCGGGAACAGTCTTTCTGCACCTATTCAGAAAATCAGTCTCTCTCTTAAAAAAACAGTTTAAAGTGCACTAATTACGTAACCACAAGCATAAACAATTGCGCTGACAGTATTTTTTTTTACAGTTTTGGGAAGTGTCGTAGAAGACGCTAAATCGTCTTAATTACAATTACAATTGGCAAGTCCAACTTCAAATGGACAGATCAGAGCCACATGAAGATATTTTCATATATGTATTGACATCTGATTCAAGTAGTAACATCTGGCACACAGATGACAAATCTCGTATTATTATATTATTATTTGACACCATCCTGACTCTCAACCACTCCTTCATTCTGATGCACCTGGACTACTGTAACTTTGTCCTTGTAGACCTGCCAAGGTTCTGGATATGACAGCCTCAGTCCATCTTCAACTGTGCAGTCTGTGCCACCTTAATCCTTAAAATTATCTTTTTGATAGCCATGCTTAGTACTCTTGTGGGGTCTTAAAAGGCACAGTACTAATGGACAGACACATACATATATTCATACAATTCTATCCTTTGTGTCTGGGTTTCAAACCTGGGTCCAGCTTGTCAAATTTTTAATTTCTTTTTGCGTCTAATAATCATGTTGTTTGCACTTCTGCTGAAATTGCCTAAGCTACTACCGAGGAGGACAGTTGTTGACAGAAACACGTAATAAGTGGGCAGCTACCCATCTTAACTTACCTCTGAGCAACTACCTTCCTTATATACAAAGGTTATGTATCCATCCAACTTTGGGCATTTGATGAGGAAACAGGGAAACTGCCTGGAAAAGGAGATCATACAGGGAACTGTACCAGGAGCAAGGACGCGGGGAAGACCGAGAATGGGATGGCTTAACAACATCAGCACGTGGATGAATATGCCTTTTCATCGATTGTTGTCAGAGACGGAAGATAGAAAAAGGTGGAGAAGACTTGTCCATGGAGCGACCAACCCTCGGATCGAGGATGGTTGAAGACAAGACAAGTGAAAGATTGAAGCCGGAGTTTAGATCTACGAGTACCTCACACAAATACAAACCTAATGAAGCATCCTGATCTCATGTTGATTCCAAATCTGACTGGTTCTCTGGACTGTGTAGTCTGGCAGTCTCCATTGAGGCCACTGGTGAGCATGGTCAATCCAGGCTGACCATCATCTATGATCTTTATGGCAGCCCTGGTCAATTACTACTTAATTCACAATAACTGAATCAATATTGTTACCACTGATATATATATATATATATATTGCTGGTTATCTTATTACAAAAGGTAACCAAAATATAGAGTGCAAGCTATATAAAGCATCCTAATACAAAGAAAGGTTGTAGGCCTGGAACCCAACTTTGCTAAGATTCTTCCTTATATCATGACGTCACACATCCATTTAATTGCGTGAATTTGTAATGAACTCTTCTTTGTCTAAACTCTGTGTTACATTTATTTACTGGTTTAATCTAAAATCTAATCTACAGGTCATTGGGTGCATTTCAAATTTCTCTGTGAAAACTTGTATAAATTCAATAGCGCATTGGATAACATCTGGCACAGTGACCGAGAGGTACCGAGTTCGAGTCCCCGTTGGGCGGACATGCTTTGTAGGCTGCTATTAGCGCTTTTCGTTGTATTAAAATCTGTCTGTTCTGTTAGTAGTTAAGATTTAAATTGCATAACATGTAAATGTACAGCGCAGTGCGTTTGTCAGGCGCGTATTAAAGAAAATATATTATTATTATTATTATTATTTATTCCTTCTTATAGATTATTCAGAACAGACAAATATTTCCATAACTAGGATCTTATCCTATATACAAATCACAGCCATGTTTGCAGCGCTTTTCACAGATTCTTAAAATGTGCTTCATAAAACCCAGATAGATATTATACACACACATTCCCAATTAGGACAAGATCACATACCCGTACATACTTTCAGTGGCGTTCAGCATGTAAACACCGAACATGGTTGCCATGTTTAGCGTCCTTGTGAGGACCTTAAAAGGCACTTTTGAAAAGATACATACATACATACATACATACATACATACATACATACATACATACATACATACATACATACATACATACAATGCATATAATCAGCAAGGATACATTTTCGACTGATGGCCAGTCTCAAGCGTTCCAACCCTCAGTGGTTCGCCAACTAAGTAACCTGGATTGCCACTGTATTTCACCGGTTTCTCATAACCAAACTTGCCATGTTTTTCATCAGTTACTAGGCTCACCATAGAAGGATGATGACCTGTTGGCAACTGAATAACATACTGGAAATGTAAACATTTTCGATAACCAAGACTGAAAGTTAGCAAATTTGTCTACTATGACGATTGACGAGTGAAGGTAGCTCTGAAGATCGATTGTTAAATCAAACAATATGTAGTGAAAAGTTATCCTGCTACCGAATTATTGTTATCAAGTTTGCACAACACCTTAAAGGTTTTTGTACCCCAGGACCAACTGTGTGATTACTGCTGAAAGAAACATGTAATAAATTTTCATGTTGTCAACACTTGAATATAATAACAGTACCGGTACTCTCTAAAAACAACTTGATGCTAAACTGGAAATTATCATAATACTGATGAAGCACATTTATAACTGGACACTACTTTGTTATGATTTTTAATAGAATTACTGTAGAATTAATGCAACTAAACGCACATTTCATGAAAACTGTGAGATAAAGAAAATTTTAATTCCAAAATGTTAACAATGATAAAAAATGCAATTTTTCTGGAAAATAGATAAATGAATACCGCTGCTTGATTTCTATGGTGGAACAATCTGAGGAAGCCAATATATTTTGCTTGAACATAGTTTAGAAAGCATCATATTAAGATAATTACTTTTCTAATCACTTGACTACTGCAAATAGACGTGGTAAAGCAAGCTTAACATATGTGACTGTGCCTACAAAAGCCTAAATACTCAGGAATATTCAGAAATTGGTTTAGTATTGGTTAAAATTGGTTTAATGTTGCATTGTATTGGGCAGGAAGTCCTGAACATTAAATGGTTGTCACTCGTTGACTACTTCTACATTTTAGATGTAGTCAACGAGTGACAACTATTTACTAAGTAAATTTCCATGAAAAAGTTTTTTAAACTTTCGAGTTAACTCTTACCTAAAAGCTAGATGTTTGATGTGAATTAAATAGATTTCTCTTACACGCAATATTAGTTATGCAGCCTGAGGTTTAAATCAAAACTTCTTGAGTAATATATTGTGCGACTCTCTAAACTATGCACAGAACCGCCTTCTCAGTCAATTGCTCACATTCAGAGTGAACTCGTTATGAAATCTTCTGGGAATATTTCTTATTGTACAGAGTGCAAACCAGGTCACGCTGAAAAGTCAATACTTAGTACTTGGTGCTACACACAATTCTCTTGTAAGGCACATTAATCACTACGGCCTGTTAAGTCAATGGCTTCAGGGGACATAGCATCATTTTGTGCTTAGCAGAACGACACGTAATAATAATAATAATAATAATAATTTATTAATTCAAACTGACAAGTACTCAGTAAGATTACATGATATAGTAGTTACAGAATACTGATGATAAAAAGTTTAACGGGAGTCGAATTTAACTGTATGGCAGTCTGCAAGGCGCCCATCTGTCCTACTGCTCATTTTACAGTTGCCCCTAGGGAGTTTACAGACTGAAAGATTTTACAATCACTCGACTGAGCACTTACATTTCTCAGAAGGTTCCAGCAACCTAACAAAGTTCATTCATCATATGAAAACACCCACAATGCTCATGGCAAACAGCCAAAGTCAGGATTTACAGCATCCACAATGACTTATCATTGTCAACATCAGTATCGAACCCACGTCCTTCTAATCTTCATGCCAGCCTTCAACCATCTCCATTGGGATTGCGTAAACGAGTCCACACTAGGGTTGCCACCTGTCCAGATTTTATCGGGACCGTCCCGATTTCGAGGCAAGTATCCCGTGTCCCGACTTTCAAATTTGTCACCAAATGAACAAAATGTTGAGGCTTAAAACACAATACCCGTACTAACTACTGCTAATTGTTCTTCGATTGGTGACGGAGATGAGCTTTACAATGAGTTTACTAACTTTTGAGCAGTTTTGCCAAAGCTTATAAGCATGCCAGACAAAAGTGCAGATCCAAAATGGGTTGAATTTTTTTAAGCAACGAACTGTTCAAGCATGCAAAAACTTATTGAGCTTGTGTTGTCAGTGCCAGGAAGCAATGCTCCAGTTGAAAGACTCTTCTATAATGAAGAATCAATGGATTGGTTTGAGGTCTGATCTTTTGGTTTTTAAAAAACCCAAAAAACCAGAAACCGCAAAATTTCGTTTTTTGGTTTTTACAATTTTAGAAATTATAAATGCAAAAAATGATGTCTCTTTGAACAGCTTTCTTGGCAATTGTTGTATCATCATTGTTACTTTTGTAACATGACATTGTATGGTTCTAATTTTCTAGTTAATTTCTTTATGCATCTGATTATGTTGAACAGTAGCCTAGTCATGCCTCACCTGCGTTCTCTCCAGCGACACCTCTCTGGCTCTTTCTATAAACTACTCATAAGACTTTCTTTTTGACCGGGCCTGAGTCGCAAGCTCGTCTGAGTGGTTATCTTCAAGGGGCGCCAGTGCTTTTTTCTGGGAAAAAAGGTTCGGAACTTCGAAAACTTCATAGCAATTATAGGGCTATTTAATGCTAATATTTCTATTTCATATGTATCAATATCAATAAACACTTAAAATAATAGGGGCCGTCCATAAATGACGTCACGCACCTAGGGGGGGAGGGGTCGGAAATTTGTGACGATGTGTGACATGGGGTGGGGGGTCAGAGTAGTGTGACGTCACACCAGGTCTATGTTATTAAATTTAACAATTAACAACAATTTAACTTTAATAATAACAGACCTAATTTTGAGGATTAAAGTTTCATTATTTTTTTAATTATTTTTAATGTATACGGGCACCATTATTAATAATTTTCTAATTATTTCAATATTTGGTCACCGTTAGATTTTAAAATATTCATGTTTTTCGCTATTTGTTCCATGAAGGAGCATTTTGCTTCACCATGGAAATTGGTTTTAGGGGGTCAGAGCTTTGTGACGTCATTTTTCAGAGGGGTCTTACCTTTTTGTGACGAAGTGTGACGAGGGGAGGGGGTTTAAAAATCGGCCAAAATAGCGTGACGTCATTTATGGACGGCCCCAAAAAGCCAATTAATTATCTAAATGATTTAAACTAATTTAAAAATTTAAATTAACTAAATTATTTTTAATAGCTGGAAAAAAAGGCCCTGGAAGTTATTCGCTCAGGACCGCACCGGCTAAAAAAAGCACTAAGGGCGCTATATAAATTTCAAAGATAGAAAGATAGATGGAGATAGATGGATAGACAGATAGATAGTAGATACAATGAATGAAGCTTTGAGTTTCGAGTCACACATCACCCGTATATGTTGTCAGGCCAGACAATCGCTGTATGCCTTGCGCATCCTCGTGGCGCATGGTCTTTCAGGCCCTATGCTATACGACGTGGTTCGTGCTACAACGGTAAAATGCTCTATGCTGCTCCGGCTTGAACAAAAATTTGCAGGGCAGCAAGAAAAGAACCGCCTTCAGTCGGCGATGCGGCGTCTGACTCGTCTGCGGTACCTGCCAGAGGACAGTCCTTCGTTTGAGCATCTTTGCAACACTGCCGACTCACGCCTTTTCTCTGCGGTCCTAGGAAACCCGGGGCATGTACTCCATGGACTACTTCCCCCCAAAAAGTCGCTCCCCTACACCCTGCGCCCGAGATTACATGACCGTATTATTCCACAAGCTGACAATCTTTCACGCAAATCGTTTATAATAAGAATGTTATACTCTGTATAAATGTATGTACACCAAAGTGCGGATATGCAATTGGTTGAATAAAGATATACTTACTTACTTACTTACTTACTTAGATGGTTTCATGGATGATGATAGATAGATAGATGATAGATAGATAGATAGATAGATAGATAGATAGATAGATAGATAGATAGATAGATAGATAGATGATAGATAGATAGATAGATAGATAGATAGATAGATAGATAGATAGATAGATAGATAGATAGATAGATAGATAGATATAGATATTTGTACCTAACACAAATCTTTAATAACGACATTTAAACACAAGAAATTACTCGGTTGCAAGACTCGCAGGGCCTCTCCCACATGATCGTAACGCGTGAGATGTTTTCCGAGAAAATGGCGTCCCGACTTCGGACTTCCTAGTTCGAAAACGTGGCAACCCTAATACATACATACTTACTTACTAATAAATAATCTTCTCATTACGAATTCGTCATTTTGCGTAATCTTGGTAACGTACGTGTTCTTATATATCAGAGGTCGTTGGTTCTTAACAACGACCTCTTATATAATAACGGTTTCTTAAGCGATGACGCAATCTTTGGGTCTTTTGTCTTACGTCATCTTTCAATAGACGTCGTCATGGTGCAGCATTTCATTACTCAATTCGTGCAGAACTTCGAAGACGGCCAAAACATTTTAATATTAAGTAAAAATCGTTGGCTTAAACTCTTTGAATCAACTAGAATTTCAAGACAGTCGACGTTTGAAATCTTCGAAAAAGAGCAAGAATTTCAGGACGATCGACGTTTTAAGCAACCGCAAACAACAAGGAAACAGTACAACGAACGCAATGTATGCGACCACAGAAGCGAAGGTTCGAGTAAGAAATTTCAACTGACTGACAACAATTTTTATTTCCAGAAGCACAATGCATATAACAATTAACAACAATTATAACTTGACTATTACATATCAGTGCATTGGCTAGGGAACAGGGAAGACCCAAAATTTAGTTTTTTCTTGGCATTAATTAAGCGATTGATTAATTATTCGTCGTTCCACTAAGTTGTTGGATTGTTCATTTAAAGTATATAAATCAGCAAAACTAATTAATGGACTAGTGACATCACGGTTAAAATTTAGTTTACATCTATAGGCCCTAATGAAATTAAAGACAAGCCAAACAAATCAGGTAAGGATTCAATTGTATGATGGTAAATTCCCATCATGGGCACTCACCCCGAACTATTTCATTGACTCTACAGATCATTATCAGGGTAGGCCTATCTTGTTCATGTTAATTTTCTGTGACATTTTCGGGCCCCAAAGTTGAGGGCCCTGCGCGAACGCACGGATCGCAACCCCTAATGTCGGCACTGCATGGTATCTGCGTCACGGATACCCTGGCTCTCGAAGAAGTACCATAAACAAATGCGTGGTGCTTCTGCGGCGGAAAATGCCGCCACGCAACCCGCGAAAATGTACTTCTGCGGCGGAATTTTTTGGACATTTTATCTGAAAACAACTATAACCCTAACAATGACCCTAACCGACCATCACAGCGCTTAACCTGACCCTAACCGACACTCACGAGGCCAAACCTGACCCTAACCGACCCTCACGACGCCAATATATAGGAAGTACCGCATTTTGAACAATGCGCATGCGCGCGCTTCCGCCGCAGAATTGTGTCGAAAATGTTATATTCTCGGCGGAATTTTCATGAACTGCTGAAAGAATTAATTGGTGCTTCTGCGGCGGAAAATGCCGCCACGCAACGCGAAAATGTGGCTTCTGAAGCGGAATTTCACTGTAAGCTCTATTTATCTAAAATACTTTAGGGTTTGCACTCGTAAGATACCCTAAACAAATACACTGCTGTTATCAACTTGGTTGCCACGTAAGAAGAAGCAGAGCAGAAGCAAAGTAAGCCATGGATATGAAGAGAAGCAAATTGATTTTCTTAGCCTCAGAATATGAGGAAGGTGTAGGGGCCAGGGCGCCATGGTGCCAAAGGTGCTGATGCTCACACAAGTTTTCTTCAGTGACCCTGAGGCAGAAACATACACAACTTTTTGGAAATAGAAATACTAAAAAAAATAATACAGTGGTATATAGGCCTACTTAGATTTGAATAGGTTGCTCCCTCCGCAGTCGGGTTTTCGGAAGAACCATTCTACCAAAACTCTATTGGTCCGCCTTTTATCAGACTTCTATGGCGCCATGGACAGTGGTCAGATATTAAACACCTCTAGTAGCTCTATTTGATGTTAGCTCTGCTTTTGACTCTGTCGACTATTCTATCCTCCTTCAGCGCCTCTCTGTTTGTTTTGGAGTGACTGGCTTCGTTCTTTCCTCACAGATCGCACTAACTGTCTTATTGCTGGCTCCCTTAGGTCCCGCTGGGTCCCTGCCATTTTGGTGTACCCCAGGGATCAGTGTTGGGCCCTTTGCTTTACATTCTTTACACATCTGAGTCTGACGTTAGCTCCCTACTACTGTCATGTGGACTCTTGCACCAGCTATATGTTGACGACATACAAGTCCACAGTTGATGCAGTGGCCTCTGTTGAGCTGATGTGCCGTGCCATTGATGCCCTTTCTGATTGGATGGCCTCAAGTCGCGTGCTCTTGAACCCATCCAAAACCCAGTTCATTTGGCTTGGCGGTATTTGGCTGGTGTTGACCTACACCTGTTGGCCAAGACCTTCCCCCACATTGCCTTATCGCTCACTGTTCGTGACCTTGGGGTGATACTTGATCAAGAACTTAGTCTTTCGCAGCACGTCAACCTGGTCACACGAAGCCGTTACTACCAGCTCCGTCAGTTGCGTGTTGTCCTGCGGTCCCTCTCCCATGATGCTGCTGTGGTACTTGTCCACGCCTTCTTCACCAGCAGAATTGATCATTGTTGCTCGGTTCTTGGTGGTCACCCATCTGGCTTAATAGGGCGTCTTGACTGGGTCTTTCGTTCTGCTGTTCGGCTTATTGGTCATATTCCTAAAATATGCCCCAGTTTCTGCCTACATGCGTGATGCTTTGCACTGGCTTCCTGCCTCACAATGCATCTCCTATAGCAGGGGTCTCCAAAGTACGGCCCGCGGGCCACATCCGGCCCGATAAGGCCTTTAATCTGGACCGCGGAACTCTCCTTGAGAAACAAACTAAATTGGGAAAATGTAAAATTTTAACGCCGCTGTACTCTGACATGCAAATTGCCAAAATCCATGTGGCTGTTTGTAGATATAGGAACTCTGCGTATTAATTGTAATTGATATCTGCATTGAGATTCTGCACTGCATCAGACCTCAGGAATATAATAGGCCTATAATAGTCTGTTTAAAGTTATTCATTCGCGGTTTTTCTTCGGAGTTTTGGCCCATGGAGCTTTAGAAAGTCAGCAATGTGGCCCCCGCTGGAAAACTTTGGAGACCCCTGTCTATAGGATAGAGCAGCACTTGCATAGAGGTGTCTCACTCGTAGTGCTCCGTCCTACTTATCTGATCTAAGTCGCCCGGTTTCCCACGTAGCCTCTCGTCGAGCTCTGCGTTCTTCGGCTAAGGGGGAGCTACTGGATCCTCGGGCCCGCTCCTCGGTCAGACAGCGTTGGGCCTTCTCGGTTGTTGGCCCCTTCACTTGGAATCGGCTCTCGCTTGCGTTACGCTTACTGCCCCGGAGTAATTTGCCTGCTTTCTACCAGCTGCTAAAGTCCATTAATTCTGTTTGGTCGTGGCTGGAAGCACCTCAGTAGGCTTCTTGGAGAGGCGCTATATAAATCTCCAGAATGAATCAATGAATACTCTGATATCAGATGTAATGTATAAGACAATAATAAGAAAACATTGCTACTATGGGGTAATCGCAATTATACCATTGGCATGGTGTAAAACCCAGTAACACCATAATAACAGATCATTCGCATGGTCTTAATAAATACCAGTAAGACCAGTGCAAAATACAACGATCATTGGCATTGTGTAAAACCCAGTAAGACCAGAATAAAAAGATCACTGGCATGGTCTAAATTCAAATAAGACCAGTGCGCACTCATGGATCATTGGCATGGTGCAAAACCCAGTAAGACCAGAATAAAAGAACATTGGCATGGTCTAAATTCCAGTAAGACCAATTCAAACACAAGCATCATTGGCATGGTGTAAAACCCAGTAAGACCAAAGTAAAAGAACACTGGCATGG
Source organism: Aporrectodea caliginosa (assembly GCA_020284085.1). NCBI lineage: Eukaryota > Metazoa > Annelida > Clitellata > Crassiclitellata > Lumbricidae > Aporrectodea > Aporrectodea caliginosa. Next base: position 266,529 of record JACEVL010000507.1, read on the forward strand.
TCTGAATTCGAATAAGACCAGTGCATACTCATGCATCTTTGGCTTGGTGCAAAAACCCAGTAAAACCAGAATAAAAGACCACTGGCGTGGTCTAATATTTCAATAAGACCAGTGTATACACGAGGATCATTGGCATGGTGAAAGACAGGTGCAAACACAAGCATTATTGGCATGGTGAAACCCAGTAAGACCAGAATAAAGATCACCGGCATGGTCTGAATTCCAGTACGACCAGTGCAAACACAAGCATCATTGGCATGGTGTAAAAGCCAGTAAGGCCAGAATAAAAGATCACTGGCATGGTCTGAATTCCAGTAAGACCAGTGCATTCACAAGGACCATTGGCATGGTGTAAAACCCAGTAAGACCAGAATAAAGATCACTGGCATGGTCTGAATTCCAGTAAGACCAGTGCATACACAAGGATCATTGGCATGGTGTAAAACCCAGTAAAACCAGAATAAAAGATCACTGGCATGGTCTGAATTCCAGTAAGACCAGTGCATTCACAAGGAACATTGGCAGGGTGTAAAACCCAGTAAGACCAGAATAAAAGACAACTGGCATGGTCTGAATTCCAGTAAGACCAGTGCAAACACAAGCATCATTGGCAGGATGTAAAACCCAGTAAGGTCAGAATAAAAGATCATTGGCATGGTCTAAATTCCAGTAAGACCAGTGCATATACAAGTATCATTGGTATGGTGTAAAACCCAGTAAGACCACAAAAAAAGAACACTGCCATGGTCTGAATTCGAATAAGACCAGTGCATAATCATGGATCATTGGCTTGGTGCAAAAACCCAGTAAAACCAGAATAAAAGAGCACTGGGGACTGGTCTAAAATTTCAATAAGACCAGTGTATACACGAGGATCATTGGCATGGTGAAAGACCAGTGCAAACACAAGCATCATTGGCATGGTGAAACCCAGTAAGACCAGAATAAAGATCACCGGCATGAGCTAAATTCCAGTAAGACCAGTGCATACACAAGGATCAATGGCATGGTGTAAAACCCAGTAAGACCAGAATAAAAGACGACTGGCATGGTCTAAATTCCAGTAAGACCAGTGCAAACACAAGCATGATTGGCATGGTGTAAAACCCAGTGAGACCAGAATAAAGATCACTGGCCTGGTCTGAATTCCAGTAAGACCAGTGCAAACACAAGCATCATTGGCATGGTGTAAAACCAAGTAAGACCAGAATATAGATCACTGGCATGGTCTGAATTCCAGTAAGACCAGTGCAAACACAAGCATCATTGGCAGGATGTAAAACCCAGTAAGACCAGAATAAAAGATCACTGGCATGAGCTAAATTCCAGTAAGACCAGTGCAAACACAAGCATCATTGGCAGGGTGTAAAACCCAATAAGGCCAGAATAAAAGATCACTGGCATGGTCTAAATTCCAGTAAGACCAGTGCAAACACAAGCATCATTGGCAGGATGTAAAACCCAGTAAGACCAGAATAAAAGATCACTGGCATGAGCTAAATTCCAGTAAGACCAGTGCAAACACAAGCATCATTGGCATGGTGTAAAACCCAATAAGGCCAGAATAAAAGATCACTGGCATGGTCTAAATTCCAGTAAGACCAGTGCAAACACAAGCATCATTGGCAGGGTGTAAAACCCAGTAAGGCCAGAATAAAAGATCATTGGCATGGTCTACATTCCAGTAAGACCAGTGCATATACAAGCATCATTGGCATGGTGTAAAACCCAGTAAGACCAAAATAAAAGAACACTGGGATGGTCTGAATTCGAATAAGACCAGTGCATACTCATGGATCATTGGCTTGGTGAAAAACCCAGTAAAACCAGAATAAAAGAGCACTGGCATGGTCTAAAATTTCAATAAGACCAGTGTATACACGAGGATCATTGGCATGGTGAAAGACCAGTGCAAACACAAGCATCATTGGCATGGTGAAACCCAGTAAGACCAGAATAAAGATCACCGGCATGAGCTAAATTCCAGTAAGACCAGTGCATACACAAGGATCAATGGCATGGTGTAAAACCCAGTAAGACCAGAATAAAAGATCACTGGCATGGTCTAAATTCCAGTAAGACCAGTGCAAACACAAGCATCATTGGCAGGGTGTAAAACCCAGTAAGGCCAGAATAAAAGATCACTGGCATGGTCTAAATTCCAATAAGACCAGTGCATATATAAGGATCATTGGCATGGTATAAAACCAGATAAGACCAGAATAAAAGATCACTGGCATGGTCTGAATTCCAGTAACACCAGTGCATTCACACAGACAATTGCCATGGTGTAAAACCCAGTAAGACAAGAATAAAGATCACTGGCATGGTCTCAGTTCCAGTAAGACCAGTCATGGTCTAAATTCCAGTAAGACCCACAAGCATCATTGGCATGGTGAAACCCAGTAAGACCAGAATAAAGATCACCGGCATGAGCTAAATTCCAGTAAGACCAGTGCAAACCCAAGCACCATTGGCAGGGTTAAAAACCCAGTAAGGCCAGATCACTGGCATGGCCTGAATTCCAGTAAGACCAGTGCATTCACAAAGACCACTAGCATGGTGTAAATTCCAGTAAGACCAGTGCAAACACAAGCATCATTGGCATGGTGTAAAACCCAGTAAGACCAGAATAGAGATCACCGGCATGGTCTGAATTCCTGTAAGACCAGTGCATACACAAGGATCATTTGGGCTCGGGTGTTAAACCCAGCAGAACCAGAATAAAAGATCACTGGCATGGTCTGAATTCTAGTAAGACCAGTGCATTCACAAGGATCATTGGCAGGGTGTAAAACCCAATAAGGCCAGAATAAAAGATCACTGGCATGGTCTAAATTCCAGTAAGACCAGTGCATACACAAGGATCATTGGCATGGTGTAAAACCCAGTAAGACCAGAATAAAAGACCGCTGGCATGGTCTAAATTCCAGTAAGACCAGTGCAAACACAAGCATCATTGGCAGGGTGTAAAACCCAATAAGGCCAGAATAAAAGATGACTGGCATGGTCTAAATTCCAGTAAGACCAGTGCAAACACAAGCATCATTGGCAGGATGTAAAACCCAGTAAGGCCAGAATAAAAGGTCATTGGCATGGTCTACATTCCAGTAAGACCAGTGCATATACAAGCATCATTGGCATGGTGTAAAACCCAGTAAGACCAAAATAAAAGAACACTGGGATGGTCTGAATTCGAATAATACTCATGGATCATTGGCTTGGTGAAAAAAACAGTAAAACCAGAATAAAAGAGCACTGGGGCCTGGTCTAAAATTTCAATAAGACCAGTGTATACACGAGGATCATTGCCATGGTGAAAGACCAGTGCAAACACAAGCATCATTGGCATGGTGAAACCCAGTAAGACCAGAATAAAGATCACCGGCATGAGCTAAATTCCAGTAAGACTAGTGCACACACAAGGATCAATGGCATGGTGTAAAACCCAGTAAGACCAGAATAAAAGACGACTGGCATGGTCTAAATTCCAGTAAGACCAGTGCAAACATAAGCATCATTGGCAGGGTGTAAAACCCAGTAAGACCAGAATAAAAGATGACTGGCATAGCCTGAATTCCAGTAAGACCAGTGCATTCACAAGGACCATTGGCATGGTGTAAAACCCAGTAAAACCAGATTAAAAGATGACTGGCATGGTCTGAATTCCAGGAAGACCAGTGCATTCACAAGGATCATTGGCATGGTGTAAAATCCAGTAAGACCAGAATAAAAGACCACTGGCATGGACTAAATTCCAGTAAGACCTGTGCAAACACAAGGATCATTGGCAGGATGTAAAACCCAGTAAGGCCAGAATAAAAAATCATTGGCATGGTCTGAATTCCAGTAAGACCAGTGCATACACAAGGATCATTGGCATGGTGTAAAACCCAGTAACGACCAGAATAAAAGACCGCTGGCATGGTCTAAATTCCAGTAAGACCAGTGCAAACACAAGCATCATTGGCAGGGTGTAGAACCCAATAGGGCCAGAATAAAAGATCACTGGCATGGTCTAAATTCCAGTAAGACCAGTGCAAACACAAGCATCATTGGCAGGGTGTAAAACCCAGTAAGGCCAGAATAAAAGATCATTGGCATGGTCTACATTCCAGTAAGACCAGTGCATATACAAGCATCATTGGCATGGTGTAAAACCCAGTAAGACCAAAATAAAAGAACACTGGGATGGTCTGAATTCGAATAAGACCAGTGCATACTCATGGATCATTGGCTTGGTGAAAAAACCCAGTAAAACCAGAATAAAAGATCACTGGCATGGTCTAAAATTTCAATAAGACCAGTGAATACACGAGGATCATTGGCATGGTGAAAGACCAGTGCAAACACAAGCATCATTGGCATGGTGAAACCCAGTAAGACCAGAATAAAAGATGACTGGCATGGTCTGAATTCCAGTAAGACCAGTGCATTCACAAGGACCATTGGCATGGTGTAAAACCCAGTAAAACCAGAATAAAAAGATGACTGGCGTGGTCTGAATTCCAGTAAGACCAGTGCATTCAAAAGGACCATTGGCATGGTGTAAAACCCAGTAAGGCCAGAAAAAGATCACTGACATGGTATGAATTCCAGTAAGACCAGTGCATACACAAGGATCATTGGCATGGTGTAAAACCCAGTAAGGCCAGAATAAAAGATGACTGTCATGGTCTAAATTCCAGTAAGACCAGTGCAAACACAAACACATTGGCAGGGTGTAAAACCCAGTAAGACCAAAATAAAAGAACACTGGGATGGTCTGAATTCGAATAAGACCAGTGCATACTCATGGATCATTGGCTTGGTGAAAAACCAAGTAAAACCAGAATAAAAGATCACTGGCATGGTCTAAAATTTCAATAAGACCAGTGAATACACGAGGATCATTGGCATGGTGAAAGACCAGTGCAAACACAAGCATCATTGGCATGGTGAAACCCAGTAAGACCAGAATAAAGATCACCGGCATCAGCTAAATTCCAGTAACACCAGTGCATACAAAAGGATCAATAGTATGGTGTAAAACCCAGTAAGACCAGAATAAAAGATGACTGGCATGGTCTGAATTCCAGTAAGACCAGTGAATACACAAGGATCATTGGCATGGTGTAAAACCCAGTAAGACCAGGAAAAAAGATGACTGGCATGGTCTAAATTCCAGTAAGACCAGTGCAAACACAAACATCATTGGCAGGGTGTAAAACCCAGTAAGACCAGAATAAAAGATGACTGGCATGGTCTGAATTCCAGTAAGACCAGTGCATTCACAAGGACCATTGGCATGGTGTAAAACCCAGTAAAACCAGAATAAAAAGATGACTGGCGTGGTCTGAATTCCAGTAAGACCAGTGCATTCACAAGGACCATTGGCATGGTGTAAAACCCAGTAAGACCAGAAAAAGATCACTGGCATGGTCTGAATTCCAGTAAGACCAGTGCATACACAAGGATCATTGGCATGGTGTAAAACCCAGTAAGACCAGAATAAAAGATGACTGGCATGGTCTAAATTCCAGTAAGACCAGTGCAAACACAAACATCATTGGCAGGGTGTAAAACCCAGTAAGGCCAGAATAAAAGATCACTGGCATGGTCAAAATTCCAGTAAGACCAGTGCATATACAAGGATCATTGGCATTGTATAAAACCCAGTAAGACCAGAATAAAAGATCACTGGCATGGTCTGAATTCCAGTAAGACCAGTGCATTCATAAGTAAGTATATCCTTTATTGAAAAACCAACTGCTAACCGCATTTTGGTGTACAAAGATCATCAAATATAAAAAAATTAAGTATAAAGCATCCGTGTGACAAATGTTTTACGAGATAGAGAGTTTGCCTTAGGTATTATTCTATTGTGGGTTCTGGGGCGTAGCGAGTATGAAACAGTTTTCACGGGAGGCAGTAGTTGATGTAATACATGTGCAGGGTTGCTGATGATGGTAGAAAAGAGGTTAGAGTCTGCTTTTCGGCAAAGTTGATCTCGAAACTTTGGTAGGATTCCGGTAGATAACGAGACCGACCAGCAGTGTTATTTAAGTTCCAATTTACTTTTCAGTTTTAGTTTCAGTTTTAGTTTTGTTTTGACTTTTCAGTTTAGTTTTAGTTTTAGTTTTCAACTCTTTTCAGTTTTAGTTTTAGTTTCAGTTTTCAAAACTTTTCAGTTTTAATTCAGTTCTGTAAACATTCAGCAGAAGTAATTAAATGTCATTTTTTATTAATGACATTTGTTTGATTAGCAAGAACAACAGATCTTATTAAATTCATACTTTCATGCTATTGAGCTGCAGTTTTAAGCACTTGCCGCTAACCGTTGCAGACATGTCCGCCACTCGGTTGTGCGTGTTTGCCAACACAGAAAATTTAATTCAGTTTTCAACTTTCAAGTTTAGTTTTAGTTTTAGTTTTGTACTTTTCAGTTTAGTTTTAGTTTGAGTTTTCAGAACTTTTCAGTTTTAGTTTTAGTTTCAGTTAACTGAAATAGAACTTTTCAGTTAATAATAAAGTTACTTTCAGTTTTAGTTAACTTAAATAACACTGCCGACCAGTTGCCGTAGAGTTGCCTGAAGACGAGTGTGTCCCTCTACCCCCACAAAGCCCCACCACGCCGGGGCCGCATTAGAGTGCATCCGCGACACTGTGGTAGCATTTGTTACATCACACAGAGATTGGCCCTTTAACCCATGTGTTGTTAGAACGCGGAGGGCATACATTGACTGCCTAGCCTTAATGATAATGTTGTTGACATGCGTGTTGAAGTTGAATTGTTCTGACAAAGTGACACCTAGGATCTTCATGTGCTTTACCCTGGACCATTGGCATGGTGTAAAACCCAGTAAGACCAGAATCAAAGATCACTGGCATGGTCTGAATTCCAGTAAGACAAAGTGCATACACAAGGATCATTGGCATGGTGTAAAACCCAGTAAGACCAGAATAAAAGACCACTGGCATGGTCTAAATTCCAGTCAGACCAGTGCAAACACAAGCATCATTGGCATGGTGTAATTAGGTCCAGTACCCACCATTGCATATAAAATAACACTTAGAATGGTCTATTATTCCAGTAAGACCAGTCACTACACAATGACAATTTGTTAGGTGTAAAACCCAGTAAGACCAGAACAAAAGATCACTAGCATGGACTCAATTCGAACAAGACCAGTGCATACTCATGGATCATTGCTGCATGGTGCAAAAACCCAGTAAAACCAGAATATATTCATTGGCATGTTATAAGTGACCAATAAGACTCAGTATATAGTCACGAGGATCATTGGTTTGGTGAAAGACCAGGTGCAAACACAAGCATCATTGATATGTGAACCCTGTAAGACCAGAATAAAAGACCACCGGCATGGTCTAAATTCCAGTAAGACCAGTGCATACACAAGGATCATTGGCATGGTGTAAAACCCAGTAAGACCAGAATCAAAGATCACTGGCATGGTCTGAATTCCAGTAAGACCAGTGCATACACAAGGATCATTGGCATGGTGTAAAACCCAGTAAGACCAGAATAAAAGACCACTGGCATGGTCTAAATTCCAGTAAGACCAGTGCAAACACAAGCATCATTGGCAGGGTGTAAAACCCAATAAGGCCAGAATAAAAGATCACTGGCATGGTCTAAATTCCAGTAAGACCAGTGCAAACACAAGCATCATTGGCAGGATGTAAAACCCAGTAAGACCAGAATAAAAGATCATTGGCAAGGCCTAAATTCCAGTAAGAACAGTGCATACACAATGACAATTGACATGGTGTAAAACCCAGTTAGACCAGAACAAAAGATTACTAGCATGGACTCAATTCGAATAAGACCAGTGCATACTCATGGATCTTTGGCATGGTGCAAAAACCCAGTAAAACCAGAATAAAAGATCACTGGCATGGTCTAAATTCCAATAAGACCAGTGTATACACGAGGATCATTGGCATGGTGAAAGACCAGTGCAAACACAAGCATCGGCGGGGCCCGATAGCGCATTGGATACAATACAATACAATACAATTAGACATTTATAACGCGCTTTAACAAGACAAGTCTTGCACGAGAGCGCGTTGCGCTGTGTTCTTAGTCATAGTATAATGAGAATAGATAAGTTTTTAATTTTGATTTAAATTGAGTAGCAGATGAACATTGACGGATTGTAGCTGGAAGACTGTTCCATTCCCTAGGTCCCGAGACAGCAAAAGAACTATTTCCAAACTTCCTCTTGGTGCGAAGAACGGTAAAGTCTCCTCGCATGGCCGATCTGAGTCCTTTAGGATTTGAAGCAGAGCATGGCACGACCATGGATGTCATATATGAGGGGAGGTTCCAGAATGGATATGATACATGAGGAGGAGATTTTGAAAGCGATACGGGCGCGAATGGGAAGCCAGTGTAGTCGTTGAAGAGATTGTGTGATGTGATCTCTAGGGCCAAGACCTTTTATTAGGCGAGCGGCGGTGTGCAGAACAGATGTGAGGGGTTGAAGTGTCGACGTTGGGAGGCCAGATAGGACGGAATTACAGTAGTCGATGCGAGAGATGACAAGGGCTTGTGTAAGAATACGGAGGCAGGTTTCATCCAGGCAACGTTTCACTTGTCTGATTCGGCGAAGGTGGAAATAGCAGGCTCTGGCAATGGCGGAAATGTGTTGAGTCATGTTTAGATTGCAGTCTAACAATACTCCAAGATCGCGAACCACTTCTGAAGGTGGAATAGAACAACTTGAGTTGAAGTTAAGTATTTTCAGTGATTTATCTTCATCCTGACTGATCCGACGGTCGAACCAAATGAGTTCTGTTTTAGTAGTGTTTAGTTTCAAACGCATGGAAGCACACCAGGATTCGATATCACGGGTGCATGCTGCGATTTTGGTTTTGATGTTTCCAATGTTTCTTCCATAGAGCTTTACGTAGAGTTGGGTGTCGTCAGCATATAGATGGATCATAAGACCATGTTGCGAGGCAATGTTGACAATATTGGAGGTGTATAGAATGAAGAGAAGTGGACCTAGGATGGATCCTTGGGGTACGCCGAAGAGGACCTTGAAAGTTTTTGATGAGTGTCCACCAAATTTCACACTGTGAGATCTTGAGGAAAGGAACGAGGCAATCCATTGAATCGCTAAGTCAGTAATACCGAATTGTTCTTGTAGGATTTTGAGAAGAATGGTATGATCCACGCAATCAAATGCAGCAGAGAAGTCTAATAGGAGTAACGCGGTGATGAAACCAGAGTCGAGAGCCAGGACGATATCGTTGTAAACTTTAATGACTGCGGTTTCAGTAGAGTGATGACGACGGAAGCCAGATTGAGTAGGTGGAAGCAGATGATGCGATTCGACGTAATCTGATAATTGTTTGTGAATGACTCGCTCAACCAGCTTAGAGATGAAGGACAGGTTCTAGATGGGACGATAGCTGGCCGGGTCTGTTGGATCAAGTCCCTGTTTCTTGATACGTGGTCGAATGATGGCGCGTTTGTGTTTAGTTGGTAGAGACGCCTGGGTTAAGGAAACGTTGATGAGGAGAGCAAGGATCGGAGCGAAGACGGTGTGAAGAGACTTAAGCAGCCAGACGGGTGCAGAATCCAATTCGCACTGCTTTGTTGAAGAATCACTTATGAGTTTTTCAACTTCGGCGGTTGTGAGTTCATCAAATTTACATAGCGAATGGGCAGGAGGTGGTAGAGTTGATAGATCCGGCATCGGCGTGTCTTTTGTCAATTCACGAATCATGTTGATTTTTTTCTCAAAATAGTCAAGGAGTGTATCTGGGGAGATATGTGAGGAGGAGTCTTGAGGCGGTGTGAGTAGCGTGTTGAAGGTTTTCCAGAGTGTTCTACCATTTCCTTGAGCACTTTCGATGCTGTCTTTAAAGTAGGTAGAGTGTTTATGTTGAAACAATTTGCGCTGTGCTTTTACTTGAGTTCGCCAATGATGTTCCCTGTCTTCAGATGGTGAGTTACGATACTGACGTTCGAGGCGACGAGTTAATTTTTTTGAGACAGCACATGCTCCATCAAACCATGGGCAGTTAGGAACCTTTCGTATGGTTATCTTTCTCAAAGGAGCATGCTTATCCAATAAGTTTTGCATTGTCGAATCGTAGAGATCAAAGAGACTGGCAGCATCAGAATTGAAGTTTTCCATCAGTAACGTCTGTTTGAAGATATCCGTGGCTTCGAGGTCGGATTTGAAGGCTTCGGAGTCAAAGTTTACGAAGGAGCGACATTCAACCGACTGGCGTGTTATTGGCGGAAGTTATGCGAAATGTTGAAATGGATGATGGAGTGGTCAGATGTAGATGGTGGAGCGATGTCAATGTTACTCACTGGATAAACACACTGGCATGGAGAGCGAGAGGTACCGAGTTCGAGCCCCGTAGGTCGGATATGCTTTGTAGGCTGCTATTTGCGCCGTGTATTGCAGGCTGTCTGTTCCGTTAGTAGTTAAGATTTAAACTGAATAACACGTAAATGTACAGCGCAGTGCGTTTGTCAGGCGCTTCAATAAAGAAAAGATTATTATTATTATTATTATTCATTGGCATGGTCAAACCCAGTAAGACTAGAAAAAAGATAACTGGAATGGTCTAAATTCCAGTAAGAGAAGTGGATACACGAGGATCATTGGCATGGTGAAGACCCAGTAAGACCAGAATAAAATATCACTGGCAAGGTCTGACCAAACGTCAGCATACAGTCTAGGTCAAACATCGGAAAGCATGGGTTCAGGATTTTGACTCATGGGTGGCAGATAGGGTTGCCACCTTTTTGAACTAGAAAGCTGGTACGCAATTTTCTCGTAAAACACCTCACTGGTTCGACATGTTCAACACACATTATGTTATGCTGGTCAGTCCATAGGTTCTTCATTATAGAAAAAGTCCTTCAGCTGGAGCATTGCTCTCAATTGCACCGAGAACACAAGCTCAATTTAAGTTTTTGCACGTTTGAACAGTTCGTTGCTTTAAGAAATTACACCCATTTCAGATCTGCACCTTTGTCTGCCTATAAGCTTCAGCAAAACTGCTTGAAGGTAAGTAAACTTGTTGTAAAGCTCATTTCCGTCACCAATCGAAGAACAATTAGCAGTAGTTAGTATGGGTATTGTGTTTTAAGCCACAACATTTTGTTTGTTTCGTCACAAATATGAAAGTCGGGACATTTGGCTGTCCCGACTAGGTCAAGTCGGGACACAGGACATTTGCCTCGAAATCGGGACGGTTCCGACAAAGTTGAGACGGGTGGCAAACCTAGTGGTAGAAAGTGATCATCTGCATTTTCGGTTCTTCTTAGGGGCAAAATTATTCCGCAAATTTGGCAGACTAATGGATAAATATCTGATCTTCCAGTCATAATACATCATTATAAGTATTTCTAATTATAAATGTATTGTTTGTGTCTTAAAACACAGTAGGCCTAGTCCTAGGTCAAACGTTGGATCACTTGACCGTTATGATCTAAACTGTATTGCAATTTGACTTTCAGTTTTTCATGCATGGTCACACAATCTAACCTTTCTCAATGACCATATTGCTATAAAGCTGCTAAACCTGTGAGCCAACCGAGGCCATATGGAAAAGTCTGTTTATCATAATATCTACTCACTTTATGTGATGGTCGTGATGGTTGTAGGTAAGTCACTTCAAAACTTTGTCTTAAAGGTAGATCTTTCTCTGTGATGTCCCTCAAAATGAACTGAACTCTGACACTTCTAATCCCATCTGTGTTGTTGTAGACTATTGTGTATTTTACCTGCATTATAAAACGTCCTTGCATTAAAAAAAAACCTGCAGGATCAACCACAAAGTTTGGAAAAGACGTAACACTGCTTCAATTACAAAAAGCGTCTCGCTATGAACAAAGCTTAAATGAAAAGTAAATATCTTTAACAATATGCACTCAACTGCTTATTCTTTACAGACTGAAAGATAGTGCAATCATTCGTATACTCGTTTTGTTGAGAAAAACAATCTGACAAAAACACAGAAATGCTAACATGAGTGATAATGGATAATAAAGGTTAGGCCTAATTAGAAAATCTTAAAATAAACTAGTAAATATTAAACTAGTAAATACATTCAACTGTTTACATTTCTCATTAAGAGTTAATATAGTTCATTCCTCAGATTAAAACGCCCATTATGATCTTGGCAAACAGCCAAAGTCAGGACTTACAACATCCACAATGACTTATTAGAAGCTCTGTATACCATCAACATAAATAAAGTCACACTTGTATCTAGAAGTAAGTGACTTTAATAATATTCCACACACCTTGGAGACAACATTTGCACATACGAATGAATCATTCTTGTCTTCTCGACTTGGTGATGGGAGTCCACTTTTATTTTCTGCACAAGTCCGCTTTTCACCATTAGCATCAAAGCAAACACTGCCTGCTTCATCCAGCTTAGCTTCCATCAGGGAGGGACTGTTATAAAGTGGTGCAAGGATGACCTTCTTATTCAGTGGATCTTTTTCTAAAAACCAAAATTGAAACTGAATATGAATAAATCGAACTTAATCCAGAAGTGTTGATCAGTAGTGAAGTAAAATTACATGTCACTGAACTGATGTAAAAGTTTTAGTACATTTACTTGCAATGAAGTAATGGTAAGTGTAATTTGTAATTAACTGTAATAAACTGTCATTTCCAATTAAAATTTGAAATATGGTACTTCTACTGATAATTATACAGTAATACTATTTACAGTTAAAGTTTCACTATGATTTTAAAACCGCTCAGTTTAAACTTTAAAGTAAAAACTAAAAGGTGGAAAGTAAACACATGTAGTAAAAGCATGTTTGCTTTTTGTTTATTGACTGCAAGCATTTATATAGTGCATATCATTCACTTACTGTAGAACAAGACTGCTTATGCATTCATGGCTGACACTGCAGCTGTGTCAGCTTGATTATTTTCAATAAAGTAATATATTGATTGATAATGATTGATGCTGTTTACACACATTCACAACTTAGCAGCCAGTTGGCATTGAAACAATCACATCTTAGCCGATGATTAGTAATAAGTACGGGTGGTCAATGATTAAAAATTGTAATCTAAATTAATCGCACGAATAAAATTTTTAATAACGCGATTAACTTTTAATCGCATGTCACAATAGATAACAAGCACAACTACTCTACCATCTCCGAGTAGGTACGTGGCATATGCGCTATATAGATGCTTGCAGTCAATAAACAAAAAGCAAACATGCTTTTACTACATGTTTTTACTTTCCACCTTTTAGTTTTTACTATAAAGTTTAAACTGAGCGGTTTTATCAAGACTTGTTTTAGCGTATTTCTAAAAAAATTATTGGGTGCAGTGACTATCATCATCATCAGGATCCATGGGCCGAAAGCCCGTAGGTGTCCAATGCAAATTTCGTCATCCGTTTCCATAATCCTCTATCTTGCGCCAATACACTCAGTGACTATAGCGTTAACTAATTTAATCGTGTTTATTAATTAATGCATTAAATAACGTGTTAAATGCCCAGACCTAGTAATAAGTAAGTAAGCATATCCTCTTATTGAAACACCAACTGCTAACCACTTGTGTACACAGTTCATAAAATACATAAAAAATAAATTTAAGTATAAAGCATCCGCGTGACAAATATTTTACGAGACAGCGTTTGCCTTAGATATGATTCTATTGTAGGTTCTGGGGAGTAGCGAATATGAAACAGCTTTCAGTAGGCAACAGTACCAACTCCAAGAAAGTGAAGAAACAGACCCTTTGGAACTGAACATTATCATTTATCAACATTAAAGTTACGGTACACTTACTGTCGGGAGGCAAATGATGTAAAATACGTTCTTCCTGCATTATTACTGTGAAGTAACAACAACAAACATGGATTTCAATACCAATGTTATCATGATCATAATTCCTAGAAAACTAACTACTTGAGTGACACAGTGGAACTTGCATACTGCCTCAAACCCAGAGTTCAAATCCATCTGAAAACAAACTGCTCAGTGCTCACCCAAAGATTTGTGCTTGGGAACAGCTGAGTGAAATCTGACCCGAGTGTACCTTATTGTCCTTACAAGACTTTACCCCACATGCGCGGTAGGGTCTTTTGGCTTTCATTTGCACATAAACTATCTGCAATTGAAAACATTCTGTTTGTGGTTACGTTTTGTCAGGTTGTGAGTTTATTACGGTAATTGAAGTGACCATTGAAAAGTTTAATGTTTGCAAAGTTTAATTTGTACACATGCAGCTATAATTGCCTTAAGCTGAGCATCATGCTCAGTCAAGTAATCTTATCAACAGATCAGTAAGCTTTGGAATGTGATTAAAAATATAACAAGCACGTTTTTACACAGTTAAGGAAAGAGATAACAAGAACAAGAACCACCTAATGTAGCCTACTAAACCACACAACGTCCTGCTCCACACACGCTGCCGCCCGCCTCATAGGGGCATTGCAAAGTTTGACGATATCTCCCCTTTTATCCATGACTCCCTTCAATGGCTCCCATCCGCCAGCACACCCAATTCAAGGTCTGCTCCCTCGTGTGAAGCTGTCTTGCTGGTTCTGCTCCTCACTATCTTAGGGCTTATTGTACCCCAGTATCTTCTCCTCCCTTCGGTCCTCCGCCCGGTTGTCCCGCGGGTGAGTACTTCTATGGCCCAGTCTAGGAGTTTCGCTATTGTTGGTCCCAATAGCTGGAACCAGTTACCTCAGTCCCTCAGGGCTGACCTTTTCTCTATTTCTTTTTACCAGTTCCACCAGTTCCACCAGCGCCTGAAAACTTTACCAGTGAAGACACTGACCCGGGTTGGGAGCGCCTCTATTTTTGAGTCACCTTGTCACCTTGTGCTGTCGATTCGCTGAATCCTGGCACTATATAAATACTCGATTACCGTTATAGACCCGGGTATAAGCGCATAGTCCACGCTCCACACAGCGGAACTGTTCACCATCATTGAAAGCTGATAATGCTCTGGTGTCGCTCAGTGTGCCAGCTGTAGATGGTTCATCTGCCATCAGTAGATTTACATGTACCAATTGCATAGCTTGCATTCAGAACAGGATGGACACCAGTCTGCTGAAAATAGGATATGAAAAGACTCAACTCAAATGGATTGGAACTAGATATCAACTGACTAAGGTTACAGTCAGAGAGCTCCAGTTTCAGGCAATGTGTTTCCTTTTGTAATGCAGTGGATGACCTTCACGATATCATTGCTGCTGATCTTACAATGATAGACCATGTGGTCAAACTATGCCAGTTGTGCAGCTATTGATTGCATCAGCAGAGTTTGATCCAAAAGATTCTGTTGACCTCAACAGTCCCAGAAGGGTCTCAACTGCGTTCTGCCCACAAATATGGGTAGCTATAGTGCATTTGTGGTGCATTTAGTTACATTATCTTGTGCTTAGCAATTCGACTTATAAAAAAATAACAATAACTTTGCTTCACCTTAATACCTTTGCTTAAATACCATAATATACTAAAGAGAAAAAATACTCAGGTACAGTAACTCCACAAATTTTTAGACAATTCAGAAAATCTTACCATGATAAGCGTATTGAGTCAGACTGTGCGTAAAGTTACCATACAAGGGAGTAAACATATTTGGATTCTGAAAGGAAGAATTCCATTTATTGCCAATTATAACAAAAACTTGAGATTGAGAAGATACAGTAACAGCTCATTCATTACATTTCTTTATCAACAGTCAGGACTTCAGAGGTGTGATTCATAACAGACTAAAGAATATATCAGCTGAAGTGCAAACACGACGTAACCAATCCCACAACTGGACAACCTTTCTTTACAGTTTTTATACAATACAACTTGTATTTATAACGCGCCTTAATAAAACAGAGTCTTACTCAAAGGACGCGATACAATGTAGTTACTAATCATAGTACTTAGAGAAGAGATAAGTTTTAAGTTTAGATTTTAAAAATGTTAATTGAGGACGATCTTCGAATTGGTTCTGGTAATGAGTTCCATTCAGCTGGACCAGCTACTTCAAACATTCTGTTTCCAAATTGTAGATTTTTTCTTTTGATAACAAAGTCTCTTTTTGCAGCTTAACGTAATACACGTCTTGACTCAAGGGCAGCACATGGTGTGACTAAAGATGTATGGCCTCACAATTCTGGAGGCACTTGATAGGATGAAATTAAATGCCAGACATACACTTCGGTGCAATAAATACAAGAGGTTTATACCTTAACCACTTTGAAACCTTTGTAATAGGTTGACGCATCCCATGTTTGGCTTGAAGTGCACTGTAGTTGGATGTCAGTCTGTGGTCGTGTGCATGAAAACTTCTGAGGCATCATGTACGCTAAAAGGTAGAAACAGTGTTGCAATGCGCACTCACAAAACATTTCAGACACAATGCTACCTCAGGCAGACGAAAGTTTGGCACAGGAGATATTAAGATGCTGACAAGTACGGTGAAGTTAAGCATCACAGCTTATTTCCATTTGTTTCAAATGCTTCATCTCAGCCAATTCCCAAAGTTTGGTCATATATTTAATTACACGTGGGACAATGCATTGTGAAGACACAATCAGTTTAAGATCCTTCTGCTGAAGCGTAACTGCAATAGTCCATCCTAGAGAGCTATGTACTGAAGAATCATCCTTCCCTACTAATACCTAGCCACAGATCACTTCTCTCTCCAACTCAGGGTAGTTTGGTTGTTGTCGCATCCTGTACTGCCACAATGTAACATGAAAACTTTGCTGTGGTTGCTCTCTCATTCTGTAACAGGCTTCCATGCAATCTATGACATGAGCTTCCCTTTCCGTGCGGACTGTGCCCTCTACTTCACAAGCAGTTGAAGATAATTGTATTCAATCTTGGCCTTGTATTGCACCTCTGACGAGTTTTCTTGAAGCGCTATATAAATATGTGCTAACGAATACAAAGTAAAGCCTAGAGGGTTAATGAGGTGTTCAGTTGTTGGACTGCTGTAGGCCTGGTTGGACCTCAGTCAACAGACCTCTCTCTGTCTCCCTCCCTACTTCCCTCCCTTCCTCCCTGTCGGTCCCTGTCGGTCTCTCTCTTGCTCTCTAGGATAACTCAGCTAAATGCAGCTACAGGTGTCAATGGTTTGGTGCCAGTCTGTTCTTTCCTGGGCCTTCTTCCACCCTGCATGAAGGCTGATATTCAGGGATGTCACATGCTTGACCATGACTCCAGTCCACATAGTTCAAGGTTGACCATGTTGAAGTTGCGTCTGTGTCAACTTGATTTTTCTTGAAATAAACAAATATGTGATGATGATATTCTCCAATCTTTCAGGACTTGGTCATTCCAGTCGATAAGGGTTTACAGTTAATATCCTCATCTTCAAGAGCACATGCAACATGCCAGAAGAAATGCATTCTGTTTTTGGACTGTGGCAAAGACTGATCTGATTGTAATCGAAAATTTATATAGCGCCACTTTAAGAGCAACTCCTCAGAGGTGCTCCCGACTTGACAACACCAAACCACAATTGAACTATTACCAAGATACTGATATGGTACATGTGTCAAGCATCTCATTCAGGGCCTCTGTAGCAACAAATATGTTGCTTTATCTCTTTCACCTTTGTATTAAAAAACACTCCAAAGCAGAATTTGACCCAGAAGCTATAACCTAACAACTCAGGCTTTATGTCAATCAGCTCTTTATATTTTCATATAAAGGATATATTCTGGTTTCCAGGCAACTTCACCAGTTTAACTTACCTCACACAAGTGTCAGAAAAATAAATTTGCATAATATAGAAAGAACCCAGAATTCACAGGGCTACATTTCAGCACGTCATCTTATTTTGCAAACTTTACCCTACCCCCAACCCCTTAAGCACAGTTCACTTTACAATGTGTGGTATAAGCTTACTTATTTCTGCTCATCTGCAGATTGAGCAAAGAACAATAACTAAATTATAATAATAAGTCAACTGAGAATACCTACAATAATCACCCGTTATCATTCTTAATTTAAAACCAAGTTCATATTAGACAAAATACTTACAGACTGGATTGGAATCAACACACAACTCTGAAGCTAAACTTCGAGGCAGAGACAAAACTCCAACAGCCAGGTTCTCATGCACAATCAGCACTGGATCCCCACTCTACAAAATTATTAATGACAATTCTGTTGTTGCTTCCATATGCAAACAGATGAATCCTTGGTTTACCATCAACACTTTAAATTCTGTTCATTACGATTTAGCCATTAATGAAACACTGAGGGTCCTGTACCAAAGTCACTGAAGCAATTGGTATGAGGTAACCTCCACAGCCATATCTGTGGCAGAGCGTTCTATGACAGATATTTAATATTTAGTAAATCATTATCTCAAGATTTCTAGAGTACTCAAAGAAAAGGGTCAGGCTGGTAGACAGCCAGATGGCTGTGGTGGATGGAGTTTAGAAATACAGCTGCAAAAGAAGTAAAATACAGAAGAGGGGGGGATCAGTATAGGGTTCAGGAAGTAAAAACTGCTATCAGTTTTGAATGAAAGACCTGTACAGAGATCACAAGAGGTGCAATATTGATAAGTTTATAGTCTTGATGGGTCAGATAATTGCTGTAATGCTGAGGGGTGAAGCAGCTTGAGCTAGAGAATAATTTCCCAATTTTACCATTGGGGTGACAGGAGAGCATAGAAGTGCTATGGGTTCAGACCATCAGATGTATTCTACAATTTGCTCTTGGGCAACAACATAAGGAAAATGCTCTTGGTTCATTGGATTGCTGTTGTCTAGCATTTACACATCAGCAGAAAACTCCCTGAACTCACACCTCAATGCTTTAAAATCCTAATTAAAATTATTATTACTACCAACTGCTATTTCTGTGTTTATAAATGCCAATATCTAATGATGAGGTATCATTTGCTGCACATCAAGGACTTCTTACATAGGTACTTTCTTAGGAACGGCTTTAACCTGCACAATCTGCATTACACCGTAGTGAAAACTGTTCCAATTGGCAGTCTTGTTTATACCACGTAGAGTTTTAGTAAAATAATGCTTTCTTAAGAATTACTGGTGTACGCTAGTGTCAAAAAAGTTAATAATCAATGCTATGCTCAAACCTTATAGCGGGAGAGATCCTCAATAGGTAGATATCGACGTTGGCTTCTGAAATAATGTTTTCCATATCGCTTCATATGATGGTCAAACTCAGCACTTGTATTTATGACAGTAACATTCAAAAAAGTCTTTGACAGAGGAACTAAAAACACAAATCACAGTAAATTACAATATGGAGCACACAATTATTCACAACTGAAATTACAATGAACCAGTTTACGTATTCCAGTAATGTTTTGATGCCAACGATATGATAATCAAGACATTACTAAAACTAGACTTTGTTGTCAACCTAATCCTAACCATAGAGAATGCATCTTTTGTATCAATAGTTAATTAGGTTCTACAGCAATATCAAAAAGGTGAGTGATAAAGTAATGAGCTCATGTCCCCTACACCCGAACCCAAATAAATCAATACTAGAACTTTTTTTATCTTTGTGTAGTTCCCAGAAGCACAGTACCTGGATACTGAAACAAAGCATTTTCAGTTAGATGTTGGTAAAGACAGAACTGTCATATTCAACCAATGACGATAACAGGCAATAAAATACAGGAAATTTAAACTAAATAAGGAATACAAATTATACAATACCAATAAACTTGAACCTCTTCATTATGCTACCTTTGGAATCCTTAACGAAGACCAAGTGCTAAAGCTAAAATAAATATGGCATCCTTTAGAAGCGGAAAATAACCCAAAGCAAAGGAAACTCCTTTCATAAGTGGTACATTTCTAATAACCGGATATTCAAAGAAAATCTGTTGAGAATAGAAATCAAAGATTCTCTAGACTTACAATTGTCAACAAGGATGCACAAGATTCCTGGCTGAGAACTGCTGATGAGATATGGTGAATTTTCGATGAAAATAATATCATACTGCACACAGGTATCCCTAGTTGACCTTACACAACAGAAAGAATAACATCCATTACTGGTGAGTATCTGGGATTGTCGGCTGTGCAAGATAAACTGCCCAACAAACTCTAAATAAGATGAATATTAAATTAGGCCAGTTCATCAGCATGAAAATATTTGGGTAGCACAGAGGTCTTTAGAAGTTGACATTCAGATGCCATTAATAACTGCATTTATGCAAAAATTAAAAGTATAACTAATCAAAGATGAAAGAATAAGAAGAGCAGTCAATTCCTTAGACTCAGCCATCGGTTAGCTCATTGATAGGAGTTCATGTTTGGGAACCCTATATATTAGCTAATACATAGTTCATGCCTCTCCATGTGAGGGGTGATGGCAAGTTCACTCCCAACATTGTAATCTTCCACTGACAGTGTAAGAAGCCAGTGTATTCATAATGCATTATAATTGAGTTCGCCAAGGTACTCAAATATGTGTAACGAAAACAGGCAAACTATCAATTTCCACATATCAATCCTGTAGTAATCAGTTCATGCTTGCTGGATCCGATTTAACCGTCTTATTATTATTATTATTATTATTATTATTATTATTATTATTATATAAACTCCTTCTGAGTTTACAATTTCATTCACTGTGTAAGTCTGTTCTCATGGACCAGCACCAGTCCACGGACCACCACTTTGGGAAGCACTGGCTTAGACAGTTTTGACTGTATTAACAACAATTTGTAACAAATATACAAGGAACACTAACGGATTATAATAATTGGTACAACTGGAAAAAGCCTGTCGATCAACCAATGTGCAATCCGGATCACAGCAACAGTTGACATCACATGCGCCTTTATGCAGATTACACGTACAGAAAATGACTTCACCTACAACAAGATGTTTCTAATGGAACAAACTCCGTGCATTTATGTTAACACATATGTAGGCATGCAAGCATGTTGATATGTAAATAAGGCTGTATGTTTACCCTGCACATAAACATGCAAGCTTAAATGTATGTTGGTGTAGATGTGTAGGCCTATGTAAGCTTGAGTTTATTTGTATATGTGTGGTGATAAGAGATACCAAATTGGTTCAGTTAAAAAATTATATTAAATTACAGTAATGCTGTAACTGCAGGCCTGCCAAACTTTCATATTTGTTGGTGCCTCGACGGCATTGCTGAAATCATAGCCAACCTGCAAAAATTCTCACATATTTCAAACAAGCTCAAGAACAAACTGCATTGATTTGCAGCTAATGACAAGACTGCATAATAGATGCTAGAGTGCATTTAATGGTGTCAAGCCCATATCTGTATACACATTTACATACATAATATATCTCATACTGGAAGTGAACTTCATCTTCATGTTCAAGGTAATTGAGAGGCCTGCATGCCCCAATATGTACTCATAATTCAATCAAAACCTCCTAAACCTCCTTGTCCAAACGCGATTTATATTTTATCAACTGCTGGTATATACCTATTAAACTCTCTCCCGTTCCTGCTACCAAAGCCCATTCATATACTGGCTCTTTCACATCTATCTTTCTGTTCTCCTCCAACGATTATCGTTATTCAGTAAATCGCCGAAAATATCTGAACGTTTTTGCCCAATTTATTTGAGAATTTTCTCTTTAAGCACGTAGGCCTAGTTGTCTTCCAATGCTGAAATCAGTGGCGTAACAGCCATATAACGAGGGTGGACAAAGTCCAGGGGCCCCCGAGGTCCAAAGGGCCCCCTAAGCTTTTAAAAACTGAAACATTTCATGCACTTTTTGTCCGGTTTTCTGTGACAATAATTATTAGGGAAAATGTCACATTATGTCCATTTCAGTTACATGATGTAAACAAACGACATCTAGCGAATTTCATAATTTAAACATTGACGACTTAACACAACAAGGGTTGTAAGTGTTTTAAAACCACTGAAATTTAACTTTGAACATACTTAATTTTCCATTTTAGCCCAATTTTCCTAGCTTCCTTTTTAAAGCTGTGATTGTGCCCACTGAGACAGTAGCCTACAATCATCTAAACCATTCCACAAGTCTACAGCTCTTGACGAATTTTTGTTCTAATGCTCCCTTCAGCTTCTTAAATGACGAAAGGGACTTGATAGACACATTTGCGAACAGAAAGCTGGAATAGCCAAATTCGTAAGGAACTACAGACTATAGTTGTCTACAGTCTACATGTTCACTACATTACTGTGTAGGCAGTGCCACAGTAGCAACACTGGTGACTCTTTGAGCTTACTGTGCACTGTTTTGCTAAATGATGTAATATATTCGTTCGTAATGACATTAACATAAAAAAAACGCAAATTTCGGTTTTTAACAAATTTGAAATTAGAAATGAGAAAATTTGCGTCTCTTCAACTCTCTTGGCAATTGTTGTATGGTCGTTGTTAATTTCGTTTTATGATATTCTACGGTTATACTGTTCTAGTTAATTTAATTTATATGCATCTAATTAATTTGAACGGTATTAAGCCATTTCTATGAGTTTTATGATCCGAAATAGGAAATCTTTAAAACAAAAAACCCAAAAAACAAAAAAAGATAAAAAAACAAAACCCCCCAAAAACAACTTTTCTTGTTTAAAACACCTGTTTTTTGCACCCCTGCTCTGAGGATATATATATATATATTATATATATCATGAAATGGCGCTATAATTATAAATGTTCAATTATTTACGTAGACACAATGCATGCAGATAAATAATGACGTAGACACAATGCATGCAGATAAATAATGGGTAAGGGCCCCCAGCAGACCCCCAAGCTTAGAATGTCCAAGGGCCCCCGGCAAGGTTGTTACGCCACTGGCTGAAATTTATGCTTAAGCAAAGCAGGGCCGATTTTTGGGTGGTGGAGACACGTGGGCGCCCAATAGGCCTATGGTGGGCTCTTTTGTGCAGCGGATTTTTGCTTTGTTTATGCGCAGTCTCCATACGTCCATACCTCAAAATTATGATTATAAATAGAATAGAATAAAATATTTTTTATTGTAAGACCAATTACAAACCGCATTTTGGCTAAAAAAATACCTCAAAAGTGGTCATTCAGAAGCCTAACGCTCAGATCTAGTCACTAGTAACCCTTAGAATCTCTTCCCTAGTCAGACGACACATGCAGTGAAGGGACACGACAAAAATTGCAACTGGTGGGGCCTTGAAAGTGGTGGGGGCTGAGGCCCATGGGCTTGGGCCTGGCGTCCATTTAGCCCATGCCTAATTCCGACCCTGATGCAAAGTGCAAAATACGACAATCTGTAAAATTACTAGATGGACTGAAATCCGAAGGCTTACCCTCGTTTGAACTCTCTGCATTGGCGTTAATGTGGCTGTTCACGATGAACAGACATACGACTAAAACTTCAATAAAAAGTACCAAACATCGAAGAACTGAGACGCCATTCGTCTGCATCGCCATCTTTACGCTACGGTGCGTTCCTATGTTCATGAAATTTTTGCAGAACATAAGTTATGTAGCGCCTGTACTTCAAGTGTAGGCCAGGGCCTACTGTCAGTTGACGTTGAGAGGAGTCGATGAAAAATGAGCCGACTATGTTGCCGTAGTCTTGACGTTTAAACACAATTCTCATATAGGTGGACCATAATTCTTTGATGCTGCAATGAACACAAGTCAAAGCCTAAGTAGGCGGTTAGGCTAGTTAGTTCAAAGATCTGAGAGTCGTAGACTCTAAAATCTTTGGTAAGTTGTCATCGTAATCGTAACCTCGAAATCAAACGCGCTACCGGTTTTTAAGGTTACAGTTACAACTTGATGATGATGATAATAATAATAATTAATAATAATAATGATAGTAAGAGTTGTGTTTACTGTCAAGTCCACAGACTTTCATGTTTATAATCCTTTAATTTATTATGTATGGACATTACCACCAAGCATTGAGATTGCTACTAGCGACACTTGCTTTCGAGGCTTTTGTATTTTGTTATAAGTCTTACACATAAGTAGGAAAAAAATACTTACGACAAATGGCGAGAGTCCTATTCTCACCTTGATTATCTTCCACATACAATATAACTTTGCTGTTGGGTGACTTCTCTTTTAATTCTCAGGATTTTCAGTCCAGTGCCCACACCTTGTTGTAGGTACTTGATTAAGGATAATAATAAAATATTATTTTTATTTTTATTATTAACAGCATAATAGCTGTTAGCCTTGGCCAAGCACATGCAGGGGCTTCTATCCCTATACAGGGCGGGCGCAAGTTGAGCCCAGTGAAAAACAGGGGGGGAACTGTTACTTTTCAATTTTTGTCACACTTTCTACTTTCTAGATTTTCTAAACAGACGAGTCTGTTTTAGCTTGAACCTTAGGATGCTTATCGTATTGCGAGCGACTCTCCTCTCCATGCCATAGGGCCTAATGCATTAATGCTCGACTAAAGTTGAGTAGATTGATGAATTTGTTGCATTTCGGCGATTGCGAATGCGAGATTTTAATCTACTTAATTCGCACCCGTTGACTCGCATGCTTATACAATAGGCCTACATTGAACAACTTTACCATTGCATTGGTATCCCTTGTACATGGTCAATTTACAATGGAAGCTGGATTGATGAAAGTAATTGTTTGCCTAAATGGAAGCTGGATTGATGAAAGAAATCTTCGCATAAACAGAAGTTGTATTGATGATATTTTAGCAGACGAAACCTATGAATATTACAGACACATTTTATCTAATCAGAAATGAGCTAAAACGTCGACAATATTGGATCTCGGAGAGAGGGGAAGAGGGGAGGCCCGGCCGTGGAGGGGGAAGAGGAGGGATTGAGCCCGGTTGCTTAGGGGGGATAGAAGCCACTGAGCACATGTAACACAGGCTTGATGCATAACCCAACATTAATCTTGAATCTGTTGATGTAACACTGGCTGCAGATATTTTAAGTTAAGTAATTGAGTCACAGTAGTAACTGAATGAATGACCACCATAGATAAATATATGCTACCTCACACCCAATCAACTCTCAATCCTTTTGGTCAGTAAACGAGTATGTACTATGACAAGTTGGAAGTTTTACCGCAGTGTAATGGAACTGGACTACTGTAACTGTAGTTATCTTTGTGCCACAGCCAAATGATCTTTGATCCTGAGATCCTTTGACATCAGGAAGAGTTTCTAATCTATAGCAGCTTGTAAGTATTTCCTTCACCTTTATTCAGAGGCGAAAATCTGCACAATACTTTGGGGGACAGATTTTTCCAGGGCCTAATTTTTGCATTTTGGGGACAGAGGGACCCAGTCAAAACTTTGGGGACATTCCCCCTACCCCTCCCCACCTCCGTGATTTATGCCACTGCCTTTAACACAAAGCAAGTGCTTCCATAGTTCTTTTATGGCTAACATAATAATTATGAGCTACCAACTGATGATAATTCTGCTGAAGGCAGTATAAATAAAGTGAATAGAAGAAATGAAATGTGTTTCAGAGTGGTTCAGTATTAAAAACCACTGAACACTTTATAAAATTTTTACCAGTCATACTCTCAAATTCTGTATTCTTTATTTACATTTTTACTATGTGGATCTTTCAAAACTTCATTAAAAAATACTTCAAGTCTCGTAACATCACTCGTCTTCTGACCAAATGAAGAATGTGTCATCTCTACAGGCATTCAGATCACAGCTCGACCAATCGTTTAAACGTATCATTTGACTGTCATTGACTTTCTTAACTCAAGTAGAGTGCCATTTTATTTGGTCGTTCTATGAGGCTATATATATCATCTTTAATATTATTATTAAGTTCTGTTTAGTTACCACTCCTTAGAACAATAACCAGCAGTGGCATTAAGCCTTCCCATTTCCCAACACTCACTGGGACACACCTTACAGCCTTAGAAAAATTAGCTGGTTATTCTGATGTTACATTCTGCTGTGACTTAAAACAGAAATAATATAGAATTCGGTTTTGAATCTCAAGCTCATCTCAACTGTATAATTTGCCTGCTGCCTTAAGGTCAAAGTTATGTAACTCACTTTTTTTTAATAATTACGCATCTTTACTTTTCTACACAGTGAGAAAGTACTTAATTAACAAAGGCAGAGATTGATGCGCGGAAAGCACAAAATTAGCTGTGTCATGTGTATCCTTAACTTAAACATTGAATGACACATACCCCTAGCTGTGCCACTGGTATCAATGCCTCTAACAAGTACCCTTCAACAGTATATTTCCAGGTAAGAAACTCCAAAATACCCCTCGCTTTGCCACTGGTTTCAACGCCTCTAAGAAGTACCATTGAACATGAAGTACAGTGACTACAGTCCATGTAAGAAATTCCAAAACACTAGCTGAAGCAGATCCAATTACCAAGACAACAGTGTACAAATGTACGTAGAAGTGAAACTTGTAATTAAGAGCTCTGATAAAACCAGCAGTCGATCATATAAGCTATCAAGTTAAGCCGCTTCTGAATAGCTCTGCTGTGAAAAGTGTTTTACAAATGTTCAGATTAGATTAGATTATTATAGGTTCAACTAGAAAGGTAATACACTTATTCTGTTGGAAAACACAACTCCATCTAATCTTGTTTAAAAATATTACTAAGTTGAATGGAGTACATGCTTCATGTACTGGTAAACATAACCTATCCATTGCATACAACTCTAGTCTAAAATTCTCTCAGTGCAGAGGCTGTTTTGTTTGTAAGTTACTGTTTTCTGAAGAGGACTCTGCTGACTGTTTTATTGGGCTCTTCCAGAGGATGGAGTTAAATCCTCTTAAATCAAGTCAGAAGAGGATTTCAGATGAGTGGCTAAAATTTGGTTATATTAGGCCTATATACAAACACTGATAAAGAATGATTTTATATCATCGTTGAACATTACGTTGCCTACTTGTGAAGGTCCGGCCAAGATTCACATTCTCGACCCAGTGTTCTAAGGGCCTTCCAATCATTTGATTGAAACAGGCTATTGTAAATACGTAAAATGTCACTTCTTATTTCAGAAGAGGTTTAAAAACATAGCCTTAGGTTATTCTGCTGTGACCTAAAATTAGTTAGAATCTGCTTCACAAACAAAACACTGAAAACAAAACTGAAAGTGTACTTTGACAAAAACAAATTTAATACAAGTTCTTGTTCTGTCAAGCACAATTTTTACTGCATAAACCAAGAACAACAGTCAAGTGTATTCTTTCACTTCTGCTTTGGTGTATCATTCTAATCTAAACTGAAAAGTTCGATAGCACTATTTCCAGGTCAAAACAAATTCCATACTCAGCATCAGTCAAGATACCAAACATTATAATGGACCAGAACATAGATCAACAGCTTTTGAGCCAACCAAGCATGCATCAGAGATGGGTACGATTAGCTAGAACTGCTAATCGATTAGAATTAGCTCCTGAAATTTGCTAATCGATAAGAATTAGAATTAGCAAACTCTTCCAGCTAATCGATTAGAATTAGAATTAGCAGCAGCTAATCGATTAGCAATTAGAATTAGATTTAAATAAATCGATAGTTCGATACCTATTTGCTTCATGATTTTGTCAAATTGTAATCAGAGCACAGCAAGTTACTAAATTAATATTTCAGTGTTAGATGAGCATAATGGACATATATAACCATGAACAGATAATTGAAGGTTTGAAACAGCCTTCAGATAAATAAATAAGTAAGTATATTCTTCAAACTCAATATTAATAAACTAATTCTTAGTGAATGCATTCTCAGCTTAATTTTCAAACATCTAATCGATCAGCTAATCGATTTTCGATTACGAATTAGCTGAAAATTGCTAATCAATTAGAATTAGAATTAGCATCAGATGACAGCTAATCGATTAGAATTAGAATTAGCTATTTGTCTAATCGATTAGCTAATCGATTAGCATCTAATCGATTAGTTACCCATCTCTGGCATGCATGCATCTGCACTTTGCATAGCATTTAAAGACCTTTCAAAACATTGTGTACATTGCAGACTCAAATCTAAGCAGGTGTCAAAGATCAGGTGTGTGTCTCAACTAACATAAAAAACAAATGCAAATTGAGTTGAAGTCACTAGCTTTATTTGATAGGACTTCATTTTTAATCCTCAATGCATGATGGCAGATGGCCAGTCATGTACCTCACCATACAAGTGTACAGCCAAATTACTCTTTCTATAATTCCATTTGCTACAGGACACCAGAAGAACAGCAGTTGTAAAATCTTTGTTCTAGCACTGATTTGTAAACCTGAAGCCCTGGACAGACAGTCTGTCATGCTAACCACTTTACCATCATGAATTCCACAGATATTATAACCATTTCAGTTCAGACCCGAATTACATTACAGAAATGATGGGATATAAAGTTAACTGCATAGGCCAACTGGTAAAACAATGAATGTGAAAACTTGCTGTAACCCATAACGAATTGCAGCTCCAGCCAAAATGAACCCCATGCCTGGACGATCGAGGACTAGCATAGCTGATGAAGAAAACCACTCCTCACCTCACCCTTCAACCAAAGTGGAGTGGATAGATACACAAAAACACACCCAAGAACTGGATTAACTACAAACAAGCAGTCTACCATGTCTCAACCACTTCAGATTCAGTTCCATGCAAGAGAATAAAATTCATGATGCCCATTTTATTGTCTCCAGTAATTATAATATTATAATCTCTTAAATATTTTAATAGTTTTTAGCAGCAGAAATATGTGATCCCTGCAGGGAGAATAAGACCATTTGCCATTGTCTACAGAGATTTAAAACATAAATGTATAGAATTTGGTTTTTGCATCTCAACCTCATCTGTATTAACCCTGCTGTATTAAGGCCAAATTCTGTTATTCAAAAAATGGATTTGAATTTTCAACAGTGATTTCCAGACAACTGATATTTTTCACTATATAAAAAGTGCTAAAATTTTGCTGAAAGATTTTTGCTGAATTTCTGAATGTAGCCTAGCAGCTTATGGCAAATGATTATGTCAATTTGCAACAGATGTTTCTCTTTGTTGGCCAAGGTCAAACAGTTTCCTATTTAAAAACTGCAATCCGGTTTTATTAACTTAACTACCTTGTCTATTCCAAAAACTTGTTTCATAACAATCTGGACCCGAGCCATGGCTAACCTGCATTCAGACACAAACAGAAATCTACATCATAATGGAAAATAAAACTGATGAATGTGAGTCAGTAAGGACATAACAGCCATTCTGAATACAACATTCAATGATGGATGCTAGGTACATTAATTGATAACGTTTCAAACGCTATACATATTATGCATAATGACACATGCTACAAAACTGGTAAACATAAATGCAATCTTTAAAAGTCCAGGAAAAGCCGAAAAACTGAAAGTCGGTCATTGAATCAAGACACAAAACTGAAAAACGTACAGAAAAGAATTTAGCTTAACATCAAGAAGCAGCTAACAGTGTTCATAAACATAATTCCGTGCAAAAAACTTCAAAATTTTTAAACACCATTATCCAATAATGTACTCAAACAACTTTTTACACAAACTACTAAAGAAGATCTGTTCAACGTTATCCCAAACCCCTTCACAAAGTCTGGGACCTAAGCACCAGAAATTCGTCTGCTTACAACTCATCCAAACAAAAGTTGATCCATCTTAAGTTCCACTCCGTCTCCACTCTCCGTCCCAAACTTCCTCTTTCTAATCTCTTTCACAATCACCTCCCTAATCTTATTTAGTGTGTCCAGGACTTTTCAAATCATGAAAATACTGGGAGGCACAAACCACTGCAAGTCTGGTACAAAAAGTATTAGAAGGCTTCAAGCATCTATAGTTGTCCCATAGAAGTGCATGCATTTGGCCAGATAAATACAAGATCATTATTTCAGCAACCAAAATTTGATGACGTGGAAAGTAAAAGGGCTGCAGTCTGCAGAAAATAAAAATTCAAAAGATCTTGCCACCTGCAGTCAATACTATTCACGTTTTCAGAATAACCTGTTGCTTGATAAATGTTATGCTTGAGAAAGTCATTAAACTGATAATTTTTTTCAAATTTATGAGGAAACATTACTACTTGTTTAGCTACGTTATTATAATTCAACAGAAGTGCTAGTGTGGGGCCACTTAGTCAGTCATAGATGCTCAATGTTAACTCAGACTGAACCGAGCAATGCTTCAATGTCTGCAATCACCTTCTGGTTGTATTCCGGATAGTTGATAGGATTGGCCTGGACACAGACGGTCTTTAGTCTGCTCTCGTCGTTATAAGTCTCCATCTTTGCCCTCAGCCGAAAGATGTAAGACTTGAAGTTTGCTTCAGCAAACATTCGGTCATAGCTGGAAACATCGTTTTCTTTCAGTTGACCGATCTCATCCGCACTCTTTCCGAGGACAGCTTCGGCCGTCTCCTGGAAGCACGTGATCCACTGGTTGTCCGAGAAGTCGGCAAGATTAGCCGACAGGATCATTCTCCACTTGTAATCCGGATAGTCCTTCTGACACTTCTCGCAGCGGTAACTGCCGTTACCTTGATCGACCACCTTCTTGTTACAGTCTTGCTGAGGACAGGCCTGGTACATGGAGTTTTCCTTCTTCATAAAGACAAAGGTGGCTTTTGTTGAGAAATAGTCTGCCTTGTCTTGACCAAGATTCTGTGCTTTAACCTCAGCAAACGTCTTCCAGTTGGAGTTAGCTCCAGAACTGCCGGCTCCTGTTCCACCTTCACGCTTGTATTCTGTGTAATCAACAGACTTGCCAACGTTGTCGAACCATCCACGGAGTCGATGGCTTTCTGGGATATCTGGGTTCAGGATAATCTGACTATTGCTCAAAGACGACAGAGATCGACCACCCCAGTCAGACAGGCGACAGCTCCGGATCGCCAAGACAGGATTTCCGCTGCCATCAAACGTCTCGGCGTCATTTCCCCAGAGTGTCAGACGCACCTGCACTTTGGTTTCATCCACAAGAACGACATCTCTCTTCTTCAGCTCCTTGTTTGTCTGCTTTGTCACAATCGTTCTGATGTCATCCACTTCCTTTACGACACCAATGACGTCAATGGTGTCGTTTGCCTTGTGACTTTCCAGCTGGTTTATTGGAACAAAATTGAAGGTTATTGTAGGCAGATCACAGGCATCGTCACAAGGTATCACCTCCGTCTCGCCAGTGAACGTCATGTCGTAATCGCTGTTTGTCGAAGAATACTGCTTGTTGGCAGTCTTGAGAACTGCCTTGCGAATATAGTACACCTTGTTGACTTCAATCAAGTTATAGAACTTGTCCACTTCACTTTTGAAGGCAGTAGCTCTGATGTCCCCAGATTCATCAAGCAGTGTCATGTCAAAAAGCGTACCTTCACCTCTCGAGTTACTCCAACTCCTGATCGCCGACTTCTGAGTGACGCGTGCTCTGATAGTCCACCTGTTCTGGTATGGTGTGAGGCTAGCAATTAGGTGAACTTTTGACGGAGTGTCTCCAGCAGTAGCAGTACTAACATTTGCAGCTCCTCCTCCAAATGATTTAGCAGGCATGTTTGTTGGTTTCTGATTACCAGCATAAAACCCTTTATTGTTCTGTGTGTTTGTATCTCTTTGAAATCCAGAACTGGAATTATTGGCTGTGTTGACAGCAGCCGGCCTGGTGTTGCGGTTAATATCAGAACCATTCCCAATAAAACCAGTTTTGTTTACTGGTTCCTGCTTAACGTGAACTTGTTCCTGCTTAGAGACTGCGGATGCAGCATTATTTTCTCCTCCACCTACCCCTCGCATCTGCTGAGGATTTCCGATTTTACTCCCAACTTCTGCACCGGACGCCAAGACAGTCACTTCCAAAAGAATCAACACCCTTTTATCCGGCTGAATAGCATTACAAATGTACTTGTCTAACCGTATTACGGAATTTGTGTCCAACTGACCGCTGGTCACTTTATCGTTGAGCTGAGTGGCCAGCATGGCCGACGAATTGGTGTGCTCTCCATCCGAAAGCAGCAGCCTGTATCTCTCCGGAGTCGAACTCTGACCACCCATTACTTTCTTCTGGCCGAGAACTTGTAGAAGTGGTCGGTCGTATTGCTGACCAGCCATGATTCCTTCGATTGCACCACCTGTCAGATTCCATCTTGCCGCCATCTTCTTCGAACTTAGCAAATACAACGATCAGCAGAATAATTGGCGGGAGCAATTCAGTGTCCAAGGTTGACTTTCAAAGGAAACGTCAACAGCTCAACTGTTCAGTTCAGACGAAACGTCTTTAGCACAACGCTGCGTACTGGAGACACTAACAAAACGAATCGTATTTTATTGATATTATTTTATAAAACACCGACGTTCAAAATAAACGTTTGATGAAGCTCCAAATAGATACGAAATCTCAATGATCAACAGCACATTGGAAACCATAGATATAATAATGTTTCTAGAAACGGAAGAAGAGTGCATTCAGGCTGCACAGAACTCTGGGAATTTATTATACTGTTTGAACTCTTGCTTGACTGCGTTTAACGTACATTGTAGCCTATTATTTATTTATGTGCCTTTATATTAACGTAACAGTTTCACAAATCAGCCCATATATTGAAAGCAACACAGAACTTTATGAATGGTTGATGGTGAGTAATATTCTAGTTAGGTGATGGGCGCCTACTATTTGTACGTATAATCGACAGTTTATATAATAAGTAATCGTAATCTCCAAACTTCTAAAGCGCCACACGAAAGCCAAGCACAGGGCACCAGCTTATTCACGAGCGCTGCGTCTAGTCACAGGGTTGTCCAAAAGTAGTCCGAAGGAAGTCCTAGTCCAGTGTTTAACTGTTTAACTGCCATATGGTGTTTTTTAGTTTACTATTGACTAACTTTTTCGCTACTATTTGATAACTTTGTATAACTTTGTATGTACAGCGCCGTGCGTTTGCCAGCGTTTAATAAAGAACACACTTACTTACTTACTTATCTTCTAGCAACCGACGGGTTCGCTAGAGAGAGCTAGTGGAATATAAGGCCTGAAAGATCGCTCTCCCAGGGTGGTGATACGAACCCTAAAAAGTAAATATAAATGCACACCGTGCACGGTTTGTTATATCGACCGACGACCCTACTAATTGTTCAGTGAATTGTTGGGTGAAATCCTTCACTGCTCACTATTATCACTACTGCATTTTTGAACGAGTGCTAGGTCGTTTAACCCTCTTCCTACCAACGCACTTACTATACGTTGTTTACCAGCTGGGGACCTGAAGTCACAAACGTAATCTCGAGATTTCTACAGCGCCCAAAAAAGCCAAGTCGCGAGAACCAAGTTATTCACAGGTGTTCAGTCAAAACATAATCGATTGGCAGAGGGATAAACTCGGTTCCAGGTTGCCAAGATGCAGAGGGTCCTTCTGGCAGTCATATATGACCCCACCATGACAAGAAGGATTTATTAGAACTGGCTCATTAGTCATTACCGGGTATGTTATCTTGGGACAATTTAGAGTTAAAAAAACCAATATAAAAATACTTTACCTTGGCTTACTTCTGTGTTTGAAGGCAATAGTAATTGTTTTTACGTTTGTCCATTGGCCTTGCTTTTTTAATGTGCTCCTGTTCAGTAGCTGATCTTTGTTTTAAGTAAATTGTTTCTTCAATTAATGTTCTTCAGATGCAAGTTAGTCTCTTTTTCTTCTATAGCCTTCTTCTTTATGCACTTTTTCCATATCTGACCTTAGTTTTGTGGGAATTGTCTTTCTGTTTCATGAGGTTGTTTAGTGGTTAGCAACTTTTAGTGGACTTACACAAGATGTTCAAATCACCTCCAGGACAGAGATTCCTAGGTATTTTTTAGTGAACTGGGTTATAAATTCAGTGTATGTTTGGTGGCAAGATAACTCATCAAAGGAAAAGACTGGCCAACTGCCCTCATACGTCAAGGCCGAGAAAATGGATTACTTACTTATTGCTCTTACATTCTTATTTAGTACCATTAACCCCAAATGCTGAAAGTATGTATCTGCTGCCAGCTTTGGCTTCAAAATGGGTCTTTTTGGTGGTCAACTCTCACTTTGCACTTCTGTTTTCTTTGGGCATGTACAAATATTTATAATGGTAACTGTGACTAAGACAGTGGTTTTCAACCAGGTTCTACAGCAGTTCAATATAAAATTTGAAAAACCTAACATTCTGAATGTACAAAAGGAAGAGCAATAAGTCAAATTCTTCAGAGCTTTCAGTCATTCTTGTGAGACACGATTCTATGTTAAAATAATTAACATTATTACGTTTTTCTCCCAACATTATAAATTACAGTTACATTTATTGCTGGAAAACTTGGACAATGAAATGCGCTGGGCTCTGTGAGCAAATGTGTAAGACTTGTCACTACAAAAAGATTGAAAACCACTGGACTAAGGTCAAAAATGTTTGAGCATAAGTAATGAACAGGTGATTTTTTCACTTTGAAATGCAGTGTAATTGGTTAGTTGGTCCGTAATCCAGTAGAAGACCTCTGAGGTAATTTCTGAACTTTCCTGTACCTTAATGTTTCCAACCTCAGTCATTGCCTTGCTGTTCATAGGCTTATGATTACCGTGAAATCCATAAGCACATCATTATAATTCAGATTAAACAAGCAGTGGTTTCTTTCTTGGCCATGTGTAGCCAAGTGGGTTTGACTAGTTCTAATGAACCAATCCCATCTGACACATATTGTAATCTATGCAGATAAACTGATACCACCTAATAAATTCCCTTATGATACCTTCATGTACTTACTGTCTTCTGCTCACAACAGTTCAAAAAGAAACTATCAACAAAGTCTAATGTTCATATATATTGTAATAATAATATGTATGAATGCCTGAAAATGATCGATATGAATTTGGAATCAACAAAACAACTAAAGCAGCTTAAATATTAACACAGAGACAATTATTCAAAAGAAATAAATAAAATCATTTTGACTTAACAATGTACACAGTAACATTGGAAGCAAACATTACTCAGCTACACAGCTTGTTTCCAGTGGCTTACATTTGTTACAGTGAAATCAAAAGATGCACTTTCTGCACAGTTCTGAAGATTTACCTGCACAAAATGTCAGTCTTGACCTCTGAAATTTTATTTTCACAACTCCTCTGCAAGTTCATAATGAAGTTTGCATATGACATACTTATAAAGCTGAAAGTAAAAAGTGCATACACATATTTATATGTACTTTTTGAATTGGCTTAAATTATCAATTGAGATTTTAAGAAATCAGTATGATCTTTAAAATTTGTGAAACTTTCATCAAAAATTGTGACTTTCATGAAATAATATGACTTCCACTGTTACAATTTTACAAACCATTTTGAACTCTATCTTCATTCAGCTGCTTTGAATCCTACATGTTCATATATTTTTAACTTGGTAGGTGCATAGATAAATATATGTGGAAATGGCAAATTTCTAGCAATCAAAGGATATAATCGCTGATAAACATACAAGAGCAGTTAACCATTCTGTTTCAAACCTATCAAATCATGTTAAAGACTATCTCAAAACACACATTGCCACGAAGCCTCAGATATTAAGGAGGCGAAAAATTGGCAACAAGCATTGGTAAG
The DNA here is from genome assembly GCA_020284085.1 of Aporrectodea caliginosa. Taxonomy (NCBI): domain Eukaryota; kingdom Metazoa; phylum Annelida; class Clitellata; order Crassiclitellata; family Lumbricidae; genus Aporrectodea; species Aporrectodea caliginosa. The sequence continues at coordinate 302,042 of JACEVL010000507.1, forward strand.
TAATGCACAAGGCTTCGTTTAGACCTACAGAACATATACGACACTGTTTTGTTCTAGGTCCAATAATGCACAAAGCTCTATTCCAAACAGTTTCAATGCAGAAATGTGACCTTATCAAGTGCTACTTTTACAAGGCTATTTAGACAAGAGTTGTGTATAAATTGCATTCATTTACATTTATGATTTATAGCAACGAAGCTTCAACTAGTGGACAGTTTTCAACGGCCATCAAGTTGCTTAGTGCGTTGTGTAAACTGTCACCTTTGTGAATCTTTACTCTTCACTTCTGAAAGTTCAATCTTTATGGAAAGCAATGAATATTATATTACGAATTGTAACGAATATCATCAAGGCCGACTCTGAGAAATGCATATTTCATAAGGAAATTATTCCATATTCTTCTGCAGTTAAAGAGCTTTGATTGTAATTATCTATTTATAGGATCCTTGAAGAAACACCTTACGAAAGGTTATTACTTCCTGTTGACAAAGAAAATCCAGGAAGATTTGGCACGGAGACAATCTCACCATCAATTCCGAGATGAAAATTTTTCTTCACTCCAATGTGTAACAAGATCAGACAATGAAATAGTGTCAAATACACCGATTCAAGATTCACACTGACAGAATCTGATGCAAAACCAATTTAACGGAATTAAGTTCAAAGGTTTTAGTCACATGTAAAAATTTCAAACAGTGATAAAACAGGAGTGCGTTTCATTTATTTCTGCCAAGGTCACACAGTAATTATTAATGTATTACTGACTCGATAATACTGAAATCAAAACTACACAATATGTCTTAGAACTATATTATTTTTCCAATGAGTTATTCCATTACACTGTATGTATACAATGGCTTGATATATACTGATATCATATATATGTACATACATGTATATAATCTATGAAATGTGACCTATGTAGGGAACTGCAGCAAATGATGGTTTTCATGACAAAAAATTGCATAACATTAGCTACCATTACTTAGCAGTATATTTAGAGTGAATTTAACAAAGATCAGCAGCAGCGGCTAACATAATAGACACATAGACACACACACATACACAAAGGGACATCAACATGTCAGGAAACGCAGCACGGCTGGGTGCATCAATAAAGCCACAGAAATAATACTTTGGTAGTAAAAGCAACTCGATCTTAATCAACAAAAAACAAATCACATTTATGCATATCCAGCTAAAATATGGCCACATTCTAGGGTTGATAATCGAGCTACAACTAAACATACAGACAACACAACTACATATATATACATACAAACATATATGATTTATATATGTATATATAATCTACAGTTTGTACAGATAAATACATGTCTATCATTCTTCATAATCCATTTAATGAATTTATTATTAATTTATTCGATATATGTGTTATCAGCTATGGGGAGATTTTGTTTTATTTCAAATAAGATAGATAACATCTGTGATTTAAGATCACATGATAAAATCTGTGATCCAAAATAATACCTATTGCTATGAACTACAAATATATTTATAAGTGTTTAATTTAAGTAACTATGACATATACATGTATATTATTCATTTGCAATACATGCTCGACAGATATTGGGTAGTTATATACTGCGTAATAAATACTTATTTTTAGGTAGAGAAATCTGTAACAAAAATACACTACACACTCTGTGAACAACTCATATAAAGGTGCAACATCTCAACAATACACTATGCAATCGCTGGTTACAAAATGCATGAAAATAGGCTTACATAAAGCCAGCCTCAGCAGCTTCTTGTAACCAATGCACTAGGGAAATGAATAAACATTGTTCAAGAAGCATGCATTACAAAATGGATGACGAAGCGTACAAAAGATATTGAATATTGTCTAAACCATAGTTCGACTTGAAATGTTTTCTTCATTATGAGATATGTATAGTACATTTTAGTCACTGGGCTGTCATTAACATCATCTTAAAAATATAAAACAAGACAGATACAGACTTCTGAAAGATAGTTGATAAGATGTATATTCCTAGATACAGCAATGTGTTACCGAATTTCCAGAACATTTTCAAAATAAGTTGTACGATAAAGCATGAAGAGTATCAGAAATAGGTCATGTATCTATCTGTAGAAGCTTCTCTGAATTGCAGTTCAGCAACTCTTTCAACTGCACTCGTTTGCAATGGTCACTAGGCTGATTATGTTGAAAGAATTATAAAAATATTGACTAAAATGATTCTAAGTGATATATATATTGACTCATCACAAGTACACAGTGCATTCAGTTGATGGACACTTTGGACAGGCAGTCTGAAAGTCATTGCATTTGCACTGAATGACCTCCAGTTAGCAACTTTAACAGACAATCAAAGCAGACACTATTCAGCAACTATGGCGTGTGGACCAATGGAAATATTGAACTTGAGATGACCACAAATTGGAAAATGTTCAGTGGTAATGTTGATAATTGCACTGCCTGAATAGTGAATAATACAGTATTTTCACAAAAATTCAGGCAGCTGAGACAGCTCCATCCCTTGCCCCTTCAGACACCAATGCCTCATACTTTGAAGTGCATAGAAAGTACAGCCAGACAGTGTGTGATACCCCATCATCATCTGCTCAAGACATTGAAAAACCCAAACATGGTACAGCAAGAGAACATTAAAGTTCATCAGTGTCATGAAATCTAAGCAGATATGACTGAAATCTGAAATTACAAGAACAAGAAAATTGATTTGCAATATATACTATAGGCTGGAAAAACAGACAGGAAACGAAGACCATGAAAAGAGAACCCCAGAAGCCATTATCCAGACACCCACATTTGCCCACTAAGGGCCCATAGTTGGCCACCAGTTGCAACCAGTGGCACAAAAGCGGGCTCACTGTGGGCCCACTGCATGTCGCTGTCTGGTATCTATAGGTGCTGTTAGATTGGGTTTCACTTGGTCAAACATACTGTTGAGTCTTTATTAATAAGCAAATACACTGTTCACTTGAGCTTGCTGTGCATCAATATCTCCCAAGAACATAACGGACCTAGCCACATGTGCACACTATTCTTCATCTGCACTGAAATGGGGACAAACTGCACTTAAAAAACACCAGTGTCATTGATACTAAAGAAGATGCTGACCAAAGTCCTAGTATTGTCCTGATAAATGAATAACTGAATAACTTTGATAGTACGATAATATGTAAATGGGTGGGTGATGAGTATGTGTGCAGGAGGACAGCAAGAAGTTAATCAGCCAGCAGCCACTGCTTGATCGTATACCTCGTGACAACAGACTTCAACATTTATGCAGAAGAGATACATTTCAGTATATCTACAATGCAAAATCATAGACTACACTGCACAAACACACAGCACGTATTTATGACTGATGCTTCAACACAAGACTTATGTTCAAACGTAAAGAAACTGTCGTATTGCTTTAACTAACAGATGTATCTTGCACAACACACAACTTCCACAACAGCTGAAACGAAGTTCACATCATAAACCAAAATATAGTTTTAAATGGAAAATTTGAAATCTATTTGAAACTCAGATCATGTTCTGTGGCAGCAAGGAACAGAAAGACCTTGCTATAAATCACATGCTTAAATGATGCAATATTTAACATCACTTCATCTTCATCATATGTTGGCATCGCTTTGTATTGAAGACAGCTATGCTGACCTTACTACTTGGCAAAAAATACAGACCATCTTTCTTCCAGATATCTGCCAGTAACGGGACATGTCAAGATGACTGCCAATCTGATGATGAACTGATTTTGCAGAAGAGCTGACATGGATTAAGTAACATGTAAGCAATAGGAGGCAATACTATCAAATCAGTTTCTACAAATCAGATCAGCAAAGATCATTTAAGATAAATATGTGCAAGCTATCATTGGCAACTGCCTTAAATAGAAAAAGTAAACGAGACTTTGTGCATAGAAATTTTCAGGCTCAAAATTTGCATAAGACTGTCTAAAATGCATTGATGCGTCATTTCTTCTCTCGACAAAGTCCTTCAACCTCTTGGTCTGAGTATAGTATTTCACATCCAGTTATTCACAACAAGATATGCCACCAGTATGCATCAGATGGTTAAGATTGTTGGCTATAATGCTGTGCCATCACTGAATACTCTTTAAAGAAAAACTGCTTCAGAGCAGAATACTTCAACAGAATGCAATCAAACAGCAAAGACTTCTCGTATCTTGTGCATGTATTTTTACTTTATAGGATATGAAACACTGGAATGAGATTAGGCTACAAGAAACAGAAATGAAGCTCAATGTATTGTCTTGTTGAAATTCACCACTGCCAGGCAAACTTGTTAGAGCATCACTAGAATTCAATAATGATAATAACCATAAAAATAAAAACAATAATAATAATAATAATAATAACAATATAAATGGTGCTACATGGATTTGTTTAGCCATTCCAGATTAATTATACATTGCATTAGAGTGCTAAACACCTTGTGGTATAAAGAACAACAGCAATTATTAGCGATGATGATAATAATAATAATAATAATAATAATAATAATAATAATAATAATAATAATATTATAATAATAATAATAAAATTAGGTTTTTCATTCCTGATGGATCATTCCTACCTCAGGTTAAGGGTACATAAATAATAAATACAAATATAAACTGGCAATAGAACATTTTCAGTAAATTCCTCCTTTAACATTTAACGATACATGCCAGGCAAAATTAAATAAACAAAGAACTTCAAAGTTTTAGAAAAATGCTGGTCATTGTAACTTGATACCTGGTAACCACAGGTAAACATCTGCACATACATCAGAACTGTTGCAAAATCGTTCTGCCTAGACTCCTATTTTAAAATAGGTACAACACTGACTAGTCATATGTCACATGGTAGACTCAACCAACACTATGATTTCTCACAGCAAAGACATTGCAACTGCTGGTAAAAATGAACCTGTCTGGTGATTCGAAGAGAGAGAGAGACCGAGAAATCGTGATTTCTCAACAGCAGCAGACAGACTGGTTAGACATACAGCAAAGAGTTACGCCTGGGTCCGTAACACTAACTGTGCCTTTCCCCCGTTACTCTACCGATGATGCTTTGCCTCGTCATTTGCATCGTTACGTAAAGGTTTCGTCCAAAGAGATGACGGTGTGCCAGGCAATAAATAACCTGTGCATGGAAGTTGGATTTCAACTGTGGCTCTTGCACTAGTGCTTTGTCAGTCAGTGTCATCGAGTTTGCTATAGATGACTTCGTGCAGGAACTCGTCGATTGAATCGGCCTCATAGTCGTTTATGTCGGCGACGCCCAGATATGGAGTAAAGACACAGAGCATGCGGTAGACATTGCGTCTCAGATCCTTCAGCTTCTTCAGGTACGGACAGCACGACTCCTTGCACTGGTTTCCAGACTCTGCGCAACTGGAATGACATTGGGACAATTGCTTTGCATCATCCGGCTTGGAGTGATCCACGTCTCCAGCAGACTGGTCATGATTGCTGGGCAACTCCTGGAAGATGGCTTTCTCAGATGCATCTGTCGGACTGGGGCTTTTGGTGTTGTGCTGCAGCTGTTGTCCATGTACCGAGTCAGAGTGACCGGGGTACAGAGGGGGCTTGACAAAAGACAGATAACTAGACTGACTAGAACTAGGAAAGAGTTCAGATCTGGCTAGGAAGGAAGCAAGTCTTGTGTTATTCCAACTCAACAGAAGCTGCTGGTCCTCAGGAGTAAGAGAAGCCAATTGCGACGGATTAACTCCGTGAAGACCGTTGTTGTCACTCTTGTCCATAAAACACCTTGTTGAAGAACTGCTTGGGAATAGAACCTTGGAGTCGCTGTTGCTCTGGCTGGTGACCGTGTCCTTGACCTTGGCACTGTCTCGACTAGAAAGATCTGTTGCTGAGATGTTCTCACCACCAAGACCCAGAGACAAGGAAGTTGCACGAGACATGGGATACTGACCAAAATCAAGGGACTGCGCTAGAAGAATTCTTTCCTTGTCTGAGGACTCTTTGTTGGCCGCACTCCGCCTGTTGGTTGTCAGGTCCTCTGGCATGGCAGAAAAGTCCAGCGACATCGCTGGACTGCAGAATGACTTCTGGGCGCCACCGTTCCTTTCCGGACTGGAAGCAATTGCCCGGGGAATCTGGTCGTCAGGGAAGTTCTCCGTTTTTATTGCTTGGAATGACATGGTGCTGCTAGAGGGCAGTGCCAACATGGAAGACAAAATAGAGGCACCGGTTGCTTTGGGACCAATATCGTTTGACTGAGGAGGCCCCATCTTGCCACCACCGGTCAACGACAATGGAGCAGCCAAGGAAGAGAGAAGGGCAGCATGAGATGGCATGCCGTTCTGCAGCTGGTTGGACTGGAAGCCAGAGGAGCCGAGCAGGCTGCCGGGTGCCGCCGAAAGCGACAGCGACGGCCAGAGCATGGGGCGCATGCCATTAGGAAGACATGACAAGACGTTCATGTACTGGTTCAGACCCGGCGGTATCATCCCGCCAAACATCGGACGAGGAGGCGGTGGTGACGGATGCTGACGCGCCGCTTCCGCCGCCTGCAGAAGGAATCTTATTCGATCTTCTTTGCCGCCTCCTCCTCCTCCTGCTCCTGCTCCTCCGAGCAACTTAGCACCGAGCAGTCTCCGACATCGCATGCCGTCCGTACGCTTGTCCATGTTGTAGAAGCGCATGTCTGCACCGTGACGACTTCGAATGTGTGCTTTGAGGAGGTGGCCCTGCGTATATCTCTGGCCACACGCACCACAGTGGTAGGGACGCTCCCCTGTTAACAGATACAACAGACGTTCACACTATTAGCAATAGTTCACAGAGAGTGAGGGAGACAGCTGAAGCCTAAATACAAAATAACTGTTACTGTAATCATAAAGTAGTACAGTGCCTCGTCACGAGAAACTATTCACTGGCATTCGCTAAGCTACCTTAAACAGTTTGGGCTGTCATATGAGTGCCTCACCCAGTGTTATTAATTTTATTAGTTTAGTGTTTATTTCTCAAATTAATACAGAGCAGCCAATAGATAATGATAAAACTAGGGCTGTTTATGATTAAATGTTTATAATAGATAACTATTTAAGAATTAATTAATTAATAGTTAAATGAGATTAACTGTATTCCCAAAATAAGGTATGATAAATACAAAATTAACATTATTCATTGTACATCTTTTAATAGTATTATTAGTATTTATTGCTAATTAGTAGTTACTTAGTAGGTATTTGTTCATATTAGTAGTCTTGTTTATGTTTTCCAGTTCAAATGTCTTCCTTCAACCAATTATGTAAACAAACCAGAGTGATAACACTGGCTAGGTTCCAGTGAGTAAATTGTTTTGTTGACAATATAACCAGCTGAGCTAAAAAGTCTCTCACAAGGAACTGAACCTTGGGCTATAATACCGGGCACCTGAACGAATATAACAAGCGGTCTTCGATTAGTCATTAAAAATAATTTTAATCGTTAAAATTAATTAATGATTAATAGATTAATTAATCATTAACTTCCGAAGCCTAAGACAAAACGTCTAATTTAGATGCAGACTGATGGTCTAAGCGTGACACAAATTACCAGAAACAGTCATTGTCTTATATGTCATGAGTTTCAAAACACGAACAGCAAAATATTAGACACAGCCTTTAGCTGAGCACTACTGAACTTGCATTGAGCCAATTCTGGTCTGTCCATGGCTGGACAGCACCTTTAATAAAATGGTCCCATAGCCAGTTCCAACTGTCATTTTCCACTGGTAAACTGACATGCATTTTAAGCACATAAGAAGTCTTCATAGATGATTAACAGATTGTAGATTAAGTGTTTCTCATCACCTCTTATGCCTGACCCATTAACTTGGCAGACCATACTGCACTGGATATAGTGTTCTGAATCTATCATCTGGAGTCACTGTTTGGAACTAAAGCAAAGCGTAGCGTGCACTAAAATGCCATAGTTATTAGTCCAAATGCTGTTAAACTCTTGGATCATCCAGTGCACAATTTGAGCATGGACGAGTAGTGATCCAATACACAGCCATGTCCTGTTTCACATATATATCATAACTATACATCAAGGAAAAACCAGTCTACCATTAAATGATTTCTGCCATTCGCTGGTTACTCTCAAAGTTCAAACTCATTCAGGACAGAATTACCCACGCTCAAATAATTATTCTGTGCCAGAGCATTACATATCTCAACACTAGACATATATTTAATTTGCATGTACATAAACGGGCATATGCAAACACATTAAGTTGCACACTCACACATGTGCACACACACACACACACACACACGCACACACACGCACACACACATTCGGTTATATGAACACAAGCAAATAAAATTTATAATCTATCAGCCTGCTTGTCATTAAGCCACGGTTTTATATCCATTTAATCTTTGTACTACATAAAATGCAAAACAAACAAAAAATTTTGTATCAAATTTCTGCTCCAAGCAGCTTTGAACCGAGGACCTTTGTGTTCTTAATCAACGAACCAACCGGAGGATCAATAAAGAGGCAGGGAGGGAGACCGAGCCAGGAATCGTTTAAACGGTTTTCAGTACAAAAGATGGATATCGTGATGCAAGACACTCTCGGTTCGTGCAAGCAGCAGCGGGTGGACTGGAGAACACGTCATTAAGCAACGTTAATAATACTGTTGTCAAAACACAAAAGGCTTTTATTACACTCTGAGAAAAATCAGAATTAATAAAGCCGACTGACATATGAAAGGTCGATAATGGCCTGTCAATGGCGGGAATCAATAGACAGTCGAAGTACTCCTGCGCAGCGCACAACGAACGAGAGAGAGAGAGAGGGAGAGAGGAGGAAGGGTGTATATACAACGAACACACGGCAAGCACGCCAACTATGGCACACGATTAGGTACAAGGAATATGGCCGAATTATTATTGGCATTTTATGCTTTAATATTAATAAAGCCCACTTCTCCATAACACAGCAGGCTGCAGCTAAGTACAAAGAATACGATCAATATATATATATATGCATACACCGGTATATATATATATATATATATAATATATATACATACATATGTATATATATATATATATATATATATATATATACACATATATATAAATATATATGCATACACCGGTATATATATATATATATATATATATATATACATTATATATATATATATATACACACACAATTAAACAAGCACAACTACAAGTATTTACCTAAGTTTATATCTAGCACACAATTACTTGCAAGTGCGTGTATAGTTTTATACAGATGATATGTTATATCAAGTTTTCTATGATATATAATTACTAGCAAGTTGATATGTATATACTATATATACATATTAGATATAACATATATACACACATACATGTATCATATATGCATGTTCAATACACATACTCATGTGCGCACGCACACATGCACTCACAGCAATGTACGCATTAATTATTAATTCTGTGTAGGTGTGTGTTTTGGTCCACAGCACACTCCTACATCAATACATGTTATACAGATATATAAACATATATATATATATATACAAACCTATATGTATAAAGCATATATATGGTACACACACATATATATCTATATATATATATATGCCTGTGTAATTTTATAGGTGGAGATGAGATGTTTGTGTATATACAATATATATATATATATTTTATATATATATATATGTGTGTGTATATATATAATTATTATGTATATATATGATGAGATGTTTGTGTATATACAATATATATATATATATATATATATATGTGTGTGTATATATATATCCGTCTGGTGGATTAGACCTAGATATTCTTCTGAGCACTATAAGAACGCATGTAAATGAACAATCAATCGAATGAATACAAGCAGACTGTGCATTTACTCATTCACTCGTGGCATTCATTCTAATACAGTAGACAGAAGCCATGTGTGTTTTCTAGATCGTATACATTCAGCGCCTCTATACAAACAGTAACTTTGTACGTATGCAAGAGAGACCGTGTGCAGGATGTCTGAGCGTGATGAAACATCAGTGTGTGCATGTACACATCTGAAAAAAAGGGAGAAGAACTCTACTGTTTGGCTTTGACATTTCTGAAGATCATTTTGATTCAGTGTGGCTTGAAGTCTTCAGCCTCAGTTCAGTTCATTTAAGACAATACATATCTAATTAGAATTTAATTAATTGATTTCTATAGCACTTAAGACTTAGCTGTTCACGAAGGCCTATCTTGACTAGCATGTTTGTTGTGTTGGTTAAAATGTAGCTGTGTTACGGCACCTTAGGAATTGTCATAGTCATCACCATCACCATCATCACAATCATCACAATCATCATCATCATCATCATCATCATCATCATCATCATCATCATCATCATCATCATCATCATCATCATCATCATCATCATCATCATCATCATCATCATCATCATCATCATCATCATCATCATCATCATCATCATCATCATCATCATCATCATCATCATCATCATCATGCACATAAGGCATCTATCTCAAATATGTATCTAAGCACTCCATGTTATAGTCAACTCTATTGTAGAGACCCACTCCACTCTACAGTAGACATGGAAGCAATTTCGTTTGATACAATTTATTATTGTTTTCCTGACACATGCACCTTGATAGGGGTATACAGTAGTCAAAAGAACTACTGCAATGCATTATAAATTGCTTCATAAGTTATAATTGCTATTATTACTGGTATTGGTCGATAGAAATGTAGAATAACGCCGTTACTTATTGTACATGAATGATTCCGTTACATTTAAATCTTTATTATTCTGTCGTTCAATTAAACTGTGCTGTCTATGAGCCTACATAACTTGTGAAAATTGTGCTAAGCTTTCAGTAACCAGATGCATGTCACACTGTCAACATCTAAAAGTGTAAGTATCTACACACTGTTAATCATTAATCAGCTACCTCAGGCCGTCCATTACAAGCAGTTCATCAAACGCCAAGTGTGCATGTGTGTATATGTTTGTTTGAGTGTAACTGACACACAGACATATCCTCCTTCCTCCAAAATCTCAACATGGAGTCTCTAAATGAACTAAGTAAGTACGTCTAAATTAAATAAGTAAGTGATTTCAACAGAAAATTCATTGAACACTGTCCAGTGCTTTGTGTCTCATATTCCAAATTGAATAGCCAATCCACAAAAGGTGCTATATAAAAGTGCATGTGCACTTCGTTGAATGTTTAACGTCATAGCTGAATCATTCACTTGCAGTACAGCAGTGACAGCAAGCCATATGTACACATCTGGAATATTTTCCCTAGCATTTCCAGAATTAGATGCAAAGCACCATTTTCACATGATACATGCCCCAAGCCTCCAACTTAAGACACTTCCAGAAGAAAAGTGGAGAAACAGCATCCGAAGTGCATGCAGAACAGTAGATTAATCAGTGCTACACTTCAAACAGAAAAAGTGGTTTGCCTATTTTGATGAATAGTAGAGCTTTCTCTGCACAAGAAAAATCGACCATAAGTACACAGGGACTCCTTACAGTGCTGCCTTTTGAAGCTATACACTAAGCACTGACATAACGTGGTCATGTCGTACAACTCATACACTCTGCACCCAGTAAGTTTTCATCTATATAACCCAACACCATATCAGAATTTTGTTGCTGTAATGAAAGATGTAATTAGGAAAGCTGAACTACTTCTAACACGGCAAAATGTTTATAAGACGGTGTGAATCTCTGAGCCTCTGAGGAATTTCTCTTGAAGCGGCATTATACAAATTTCTGGTTAAATATGACTTGCGTCCTAGAAAGCACAACTTCACCATCCCTACCAAGGATAAGTGTAACTACATTCCGCGAGTTTTGATCAAAGATATATATTAATTTTCTCATAATCACTTGTAATTGTCTTCAATAATTAACTCAATCTCGGCTCTACAGCTATTTGGTTTTACTTGTAACCAGTTGCGTTCACGACAACTGGATTTATTGAATTAAACGAATATTGATTGATTGATTGAAATCTGACGCTAAGGAATTAAAAGAATTTTCTGTGGATTACGTACCCGTGTGAGTTCTCCGATGTACGAGGAGATTGCTCTGGTGTTTGGTCTCATATGCGCACTTCTCGCACTTAAAGATCTTGGCAAGCGACCAATGTTCCCTGGCTATGTGTCGCTGGAGATAGATCTTGCGCTTGAAGACCTTCTTGCAGTCGGGGCAGACTTCAGCCGGGCCATCGTCTGTGACAGGGTCTCCCTCGGGCAGTTCACCCTCACTCGACGGCTGGTGTTCCGTTAGAAACTCTTCCTCCTGCTTCAGTGAAGTTATGATGTCTGGCTGAAGGGGTTTCAATGGGGACAATTGACCAATCGCATCTGATGCAACCTGCGACAACAGCAACAGCGGAACCGTCGACTCGGCGGCCGACTGGTTCCCGGGTTTTTCGACATCGAAGCTCTGACTAGATACAGTTTCGGTCTCTTTATTCGCAAGGTTTGGTCCATCAAAGTGGTTACCATCTAACCAATCTCGTTCCATCGCAACAACATCAACGTCATCAACTTTGCCGAGATGCAATGCATTCGTAGAACTTGCAACTACCTCTTCCTTGATCCCATTCTCTGAGGAACTAGACTTTTCTGGTCCATCCACAGAGGCTGCATTGATGCCATAGAGCGAATCCGTGAGAAAGAGAGGATGTTCCTGCTTCCGACGTTTCTTAACGTGGCTCTCCGGGAGACTGGTCAGCGAGGAAGAGTGGAGACTGCTGAGCAGGCGGATGGGACTCGAGCAGAACAGCGGGCTCTGTGGAGGGCTCGGTGGGGCAATGGGGAACTCCTCTCCTAGGTGTCTCTTCACTGACAGTGACAGAAGGGCCATTTGTTACTAAGGCTTTCAGTCAGATGCACAAAGTTATATCAAGTTGCTCGGCTTGATCACATGCCTGAAACAATGAAACACACACACAACCATTCAGAAAATGAAAAATTCATCATCTAGCAATATCCAACTCAGTTATCCAAAGCCAGATCTCAAGTAGGTAACAGAACAGGTGTACAGTTAATACTGACTGACTCCTCCCAACATTCAATTCTCATCCTCTACAGTAACTACACTTGTTTACAAACACAATCTTTTCACACATGACTAGAAGCTCCCAGATCATACAGGCCTAAGAGCGTCATGCATATCTGAAAATCTACTAAATCTACTTAACCAAGCACCTCAAGATAAAGGAGCTGATAAAAATTTGGCGAAATAAAAATTTCTACCCAGAATGCAACAGATAAACACGATCAAGATAGGAGGAGATTTTTTCCCAAACTGCAGCCACGGCGGAGAATGAGAGCCACGACGGCAGCGGCAGCGGTGGGATCAACGTAGTAGTAAACCATATTCACAGCAGGGCACCAGCCTTAGGTGCTGTTTGCTTTAATTCCAGCTGCATTTCTTCATAGCATAGTAAAGTATGTCATATTGTGAGAAGGGCAGGGCATTCAGATATACAGCAGACATGGCATTGCATAAACAATATCCGATCATACACAAAGGCCTGCTGCACGGTCCTAGTCGTAGTCGCTGCCGCTGTTCTGAGCTCAATTATACGGCGGCTACACGTAGTCCAGGAGGAGGACTGTGGGTGCATGTGTAAGTAATGCAGGCCTCAGACCAACCAACCGACCGACCGACGGACGGGCTTCAGTCATCCTATGTACATAAGCACACACGTAAAAATCTATCATGCACATAACATGCATGCACAACGCTTCTTATCATATTTACACTTTCGTCGGGGCCACTTTCAAGACCGTCAAAAGTGAAAACTTACTACATCGAAATACAATGTTGCAAGGAGAGGTTCCTTTTGTTCCTACTGTTGGTCTCTGCCAGTGATATCCCGTCTGCAAACTTAATCCTAATTAGACGATGAAGTACAATAGTACATCATCACTCCCAGAGGACTAAATACTAGGTCGTAATTAAACAGATGAAGTGCCTACCTAATTATAAATCATCAGAGAAACTAATTAGGAAACACAGCAAACACCTAAGTTGTCTGCACATGTATCTGAACACTAGCATAGCGCCTTCAGCATACCACTCAAATGCGGTCGTAGTTTACAACTACCATACTCACGAGCAGATTCAGTAAACACCGCCAAAGGTTTGGTTTCTTCAAAATGCGAATAAAAGAAGCAAATGTTAAAGCTCTCATTACTACTACTCGTCGAACGTGAATATATCTCTGACAAGCATAAGAACACATGTAAATACTAATCCTTGGTGTTATCAATGATAGTTGGACAACTGGAGACAAATTTCAAGAGCAACTTATCAAAGCTGATTGATTACTGCTGTAAACTTGTTCACGAGTGAGGACTGTTTAGTTGGTGCTTTCTCAGCTGCTGTGAGAAGCTACCAAGTACCATGACCTATGGCAGGCAATGGGTCGCTTCCATGGATGCCTTCATTTGGTTCACAGGGATTTCTTGTAGGGCTGGTGTTGGGGAATAACTTGACCCGAATAAGGAATGTAAAACTCCAAGATGCTCCGATGTACAGGACACTGAACATGAAAGCCAGTAATGCCTTGAGAGGGACTGTAGTGCTTCTGAGAGCTACTCAAAGGGTCTCCATGAAGTGCTCTGATACATACATACAGACATACACACATGCATATTTGCTATGCAAATACATACACACTTATATACATACACTGCCTCATTATACTGTAGTTACATGTTAAGGTTAAGACTACTTTTATCATTTAAGACTACTTTTATCATATTTACATCCCCTCAAATCAGTATAATAATAATAATAATATTATAATAATCATAATTACTGGTGTACCCGTTTTACAGTCATTTCAGCAAAACATTCATAACATGAACAGATGCACATTCACTTTTAACAGCAGCTTCCTTCATATGTACACCTAGATCTGGCTATAAAAAATACACACCAAGTGTAATTATACAATGGAGTCGGTATTTACTTATGATATATTATATCCATTGAGTCACATAATTATATGGGTATACCAGCGCCATCCATACAGTATTGCTTACATATATTTCCAAATGGCCAATGCCATATATCTCTGGCTGTCACGTAAATAAGTAATATAGTTCTGAACACGTGTTGGCTTAAACTACTTAAAGTGGGGGAATGAAAATAATATTATGGCCTTGGGAAGACCTCCTCACCCATGCTCATCAGTTCATCTGTGCAGTGTACCTCTAAACTATATACGAGATATATATTATGCCACATAGAATATTTATATATCATATATCAAATGTAAGATATATAACATATAGTAATATACAGAAAGAGATTGGCCTCATTATTTCTGTTCTTTATTTCATCTTCGACATACATCAGCATAAATAACATCTGCATAGAATATACAGTATCCAATAACAACTGATGCTATACATTATTCAATATATACTATAGCCTCATATTTATGTATATATATGTTGATGATATATATACTTTATTATATGTTGATGATATATATATATACTTTATATAATATTAAAGGACAGTCATACATCAATTATATACAAGTATATAATATTCTGCTAATGTTATTTATTCAGAATTATGCAAAAATCTGAGACCATCAGCAGCTGCAAGCTATTAATTTCATGTCAATTTCACGTAAGCCTACAGTAAAGCATATCTTCAAAGGTCCCCTCAAACTGAAATTTAGTTTTAATGTTGTTATTCATGAGTAATAAAAATCAAAACTCACAGCTTAAACCTTGACTAAAAAAGTGTTACAGATAATAAAAATTAAAATCTCAACCATCAGCCAAGGTGTCTAAACAAACTAATTCAATCTGTCATCATCTGAGATGAGATGTTTAGAAACATCCATGGATTTAAACCTGTGATCAGCTGTGGTACAGTGCGTGACAAACCAACTAAATCAGAAGCCCGTTATATGAGATGGGTTCAAACACCCACCAACCGGAGAAGAACTAGATTCTTCTTTATTTGCAGACTGAAAAGCTGTTAAAGAATTTGACCTGTAGTCTCTACAGCAGTTTGAGACGTCAACTGTGAGACTGCCCAAGTCGAGTATACTAAGTCAGACAGATGAAGCCATTATTAAAAGTTTATCATCATCAGTTGCTGACGCCAGCCATTTGGTAGTGATGGGTGGGTACGAATAAATGATCGCCACTGTCCTTGATCATTTGTCAAGTCTATTGCTACCCTTAGAGTTAGTCCTGTTAAAAAGTTAGTGTCAATTAAAATTTTACCAAAGTAGGAAATTTACTGGCTGCAAAATAAGTAATCAGATACAGAGCTTCATTATTATTGTTCTGTCTATACAGGGCCACTACCTAATGATGTGGCATCAACTGGGTTTAACAAACCTTACACATTAACTGTCGTCTTATGGAGGGTTCCAATGCACACACTCCACATTATAAGGCGGGAACCTGCTACCACATCACACTTCACCTGTTCAACAAATGTTGTCTTCAATCACAAAAAAATGTATCACACAAAGAGTATATCATCGGCTTCAAGTCTTCTAAACTGATGCAACATCCAGGCCCGCTGAGAGGAAGGCAGGTGGGCAAATGCCCAGGGACCCGGCTACTTTTAGGGGCCTGGGCCCGCAATCAACTTATGAAAACTATTATAATCAGTTATACAAAGTTTATAATTTATGCCTTTTTAAATATAATATTACTGACACTTAACTACAATAGTTGTAAACTGTTGTATATAATAATATAATGTCATACAGTCATACCGCACTTTTACTATTTCAATTTGGTTTTTTTTAATTTCATAAAACGTAAACATAGTTTAAGGGCCCGTGACTGCTCTGCCTAGGGGTCCGGAATATCTGTCTTCAGCCCTGGCAACATCCACTGCCAACCTACTTCTTCACTGCTTCAAACGCACACACACCAACACATACAAAGAGGGTGACAGCTGACTCCCTATGGGACACTCAACACTCAGGAACTGCTCTGTGCCTCCTATAACATTACATAACATTTTAAAACATCCGAGAACTTTACCCCACATCCCACGTCATTGTTACGCACTGCTTACTTTGAAGAGTCATTCTCTAGAACCGGTAGCCAAGCGAGACAATCGGAACCGTCTTCTTCTTCGCTTCCTTTTCTACGACTGGAGGAAGAGGACTACGACGATGACGACGACATGTAACCAAGTCTCAGTCAGTCGATCATCGACACACCAGAGGAGGACCAGAGATCCCTATCCACAGCGTCGGTGGCAAGCGAGCGTCTTCCAAGCAGCGTCCGTCCGTCCGTCAGTCGTCGCTTGCCTAGTACTGCGCAGCACCTAAGGAGAAGCGAACGCCTGCTGCTGCTGCTGCTGCTGCTGCTGCTGCTGCTGAGTTACAGAACTTGAGGGAACTGTCCAGACTGCACTTGAGAGGCCCTCCACATACAAAGACCGATGCAGTCCATTGTGCACCCCGAGTGGTGGACTCAGAAGACAGAGGACGAGTATATAGGCAGAGACGGACAGACGGACGGACGGACAGAGACTGGCTGGGCTAAGTAACGTCTGTCCCGTTCTTCATAAATGCAGATGACCATCTGTCCATATATTAGCAAATCGGGTGGACAAAGGAAACGCACCCCGTGTGGAACCACCGCTTAGGAAAATCCCCCCACCCACCCCACCCGACCACCCCGGACCGGACCATCCCGCGGTGACGACTATGTATAAATGTCCATAATGGCCCCATTGTCAAACTCCGCTGAAAGATACTCATTAATTATCGTTGCCTAGCAACGATCCAGGAAGGGGTCAAGCGGGTCACTATAATACGAAACAATGCTAATATAATCACCACGCAATGCAGCCGACGAGCGCTGGCACGATCGTATATATTGCACCAGGAAATCATATCGCAAGCCGAATTGTGCAAATATGACTTGCTGGGCGGCGGCGGCTTACGGTCGCCAATGACACATGTATGCAAATCGGTTATTGATTTTTTTGTTGTGTATATAGATTGGAGCGACGATGTTGGAGGGGTGGGGTGGGGGTGGGGGGAGGGGGAGGAGGGAGGGAGCGAGGCAGCGGTCTATGACAATATAGTAGAGGCTGGAGATGTTTATTCAGCTGCGACTAATATACAAGTCTCGGCGGTGAAGTAGCAGTGACGAATTTCTATTAGGCATCGGCCAATAACTCATAACATGCACCGGGGATGAATGGCCGAGGGTACTCTGGGCGCCGCCGCTGACGACCGTTGGGTGGGGCCCCGACCACCGCTTCCTCCTCCTCGGCTCACTGAATGGGGAGTCGGCGGCCCGGTCGCACGGCCGGACGAAGGCCTAGGCCACTGGCAGCAGTCTTTCAAAGAAATTTATAATTAGACATGCAGGAAGACTGCTGCTATAGGTTCTGAGAAATAATTGGGCTACAGAGGCAGCGATATGAGAGAAAAGAATATGACCATGCATCCGAATACAATGATTATAAATGCTGCGTACTACCTACCAACAGCGCCAACGCACTGAACATAACTATCGGCTGAATATATCCAACTAACGAATAACAACACAACAATGGCCGAGAACAGCACTATAAATTTCCAACAGCAACCATAACAACAACAACAACAATTCCCTCTCAGTGCACACAACATTAACTACAATAATTGCAAAGACCACTAATGCCACAAAATTAATACTGGGCGTTGTTTGGTTAAAGCCACAACCAGCATGGTATACAAGTCAACTCTTCTTCATGGGTTACATTCTACTCAAATCAACTTCCATTTTCATTGGAAGATATAGAAGAATTCAACAAAAGTCAGTATGTAAAGTATATTGCCTCCTTCTTGGTACATCACAGACAGGCAAAGGCTGTTGATACACACACATGCATGCACACCCACATACACCCATCTACCTACATACACCCATCTACCTACATACACCCATCTACCTACATACACCCACCTACACCCACCTACTACACACCATCAAATCCAGATTTGCCCGTAGACAGCTCCTTACACTCAATCATTAGAATAGCTAAGAACAGATTTTATGGGTCTGAATTAATCATATCAGAAATTCAGAACACACTGAATTTTAGAGTCAATCTTTCCATGGTAAACTCCATCTGAATCTTAAAATATCTAAATTGGTACAAAGTGTTTATTACACCTGGTCATACTTAGACATAATTTCAGCACTAACTGGCACTAAAGTTTACGATTCGAGAAATTTCCCAAAGTGCACAGAAAAACGGTGCTTATTCGACTGCTGTGCCATCAATGGCTTTATTATCTCTTTCGCTCCTTACATCCGCCACTGATCTTACTCTATCAGTGCCAGTCCCAAGCCTGGATAAAGGAGGAGGGCGACGCTATTGGTCTTTGTTACCACACAGTGGTCGTAAAACAGTAAACAAGCAGGTACATCAGTCCAGGCAGTCTGCGACCTCCAGGTATGGGTCTTTTAGTTTAATCACGATGCAGAACAGTCATGGGCTGTCATGCATTCTATGTTGCTGACACAAGGAATGGAACTAACTATCGACATTTCTCCTGTACTCGAACTCTTTCTCTTCCTTCAAGAAATGCCTAAACTCTGTTTCCCAGTGGATATCTCACTGTTCTTCACATGGTGACTGAATAAGCATGTCTCAGTTTCGCATTTCTCTGGGACCTTGTGCATGTTAATTTTTTTTTAAATAATAATAATAATGACACCTTCTTGTGATAAAGACTGCTGATGGAGGAGGCACCTGCAAGCATTAGTGCCATCAATGGCATCTTGCAAGAAGGCACCTGGAAGCATGCATAGCTGTGGCACCATAATTGGCACCTTCTTGCAGAAGGCATCTACAAGCACACACAATTATGGTGACAACTTCTTGCAACAGAGCCTAACGACAGAGAAGGTACCAGGAAGCATGGGTGTCTGTGGTGCCACCAACGGCACCTTTTGGCAGAGGGCACCTGAAAGCATGGAGGAAAACGCATAAAGGTGGAGGAGGCACCTGGATACATGGAGTGGCAAGTGCATGGAGCCGGTTCCGACCACGGTCAGATGGCGTGAACGGCGTGCAAGCAATTCAAATAGACAAAGATATCTGCATTAAATATGCATGTGTGGCGGATAGCTGCAGTGAGCCTTTGATGAACAAAGGCTGGTGCCCGGTGCCACACCCCTCCCCCCGCTCCCAGCCAGACCCGCTGCTGAATCCCACATCAATCTTATAGCGCCCTTTAAAACAATTACAAGGCCCGTGAATAAAGAATTTACACTCCACTATTAACACTGGAAAATAATAGACCACAATGTACCCATAGTCAGAGCCTGCAGGGCATAAATCATACCTTTCCATTATGCACATCTATGCACGGAATAAAGTGGATATACACACGGCTATTTAGATTTCAAAATAAGATAATATCCCAAATACAATATACCGGTGTCTATATATATATACACATTAAATTAACATATGTATATTCATCAATAAATACATAATATATATCCTACATTTTACATAGTGTATATGCACCATAAACAAGGTATTAATATACATATATTTACATATATATATAATATATATATGTAAATATCCTATATTGTATAGTGTAAATATATGTTTTATAGAAAGTATATAATTATATATGCATACATTAAATTTTCCTAATATGTGTATATATAACATATATATATATACATTTTCAATATATATTTATCAACATATAGCATGCATGTATATGTACATCCATATAATTTATGCTATGTTGAGCAGCCCATTTTTGGGTCATGCTGAGCAAGGCAGCACTATACATAAGCCTAGTGGGGTGGGGCATATTTAGCCTCATAAAACAATTGGTATATGTCTCTATAAAGCATATAAAACATACATTGTACAGTCATATACGCATAATCTATACTATCGGTAATTATATGTTTTGGCCGAAGGAATTAATATATATATATACACATATAAGTTTAAGTGTCTGATAAGTTATATATACTATATATATATATATATATATATATATATATATATATATAGACATTTACACATATGCTACTCATATGATTTTGCATACACAAAGCAGATCAGCAGTAAACAGCAACTGTAAAATGTGAAGATATCTAAACAGATGCAAACATATTAATATGCATATTCTTAAATAACAGGCTTAGCAAATGGCTGTGTGTGTGTGTGTGTGTGTGTGTGTGTGTGTGTGTGTGTGTGTGTGTGTGTGTGTGTGTGTGTGTGTGTGTGTGTGTGTGTGTGTGTGTGTGTGTGCTGGTCTATCATGCATTCAGCAGTAGAGCTATGTATCTGGCTGTATGTAATGATCCTTTTAAGAACCCCACATGACAAGAGGGTGCTTGACATGGCAATCTAACAGATGTAAAGAGGTGTGTCTGCCATCTGAAAATGTTTTTTGAGCTGTTTGTGACTACATAGTTTGTAGGTTTATAATAGGCCTTTGTGAAAAATTCTAAGTAAAACTGTTGAATGAAGCAAAACTTTCTCAGTTGCCTGGATGAACAGTGCAACACATTCTGAATTTCTGTTGATACATTTTAAGTCTGCTCTCATCCTTAGGTCTTCATTTTTAACCAACTGAACAAACAAGTCTCTCTCTGTCTCTGTGTGTGTGTGTGTCTCTCTCTCTCTCTGTATGTCTCGTTCTGCATGTCTCTTTCTGTCTCACTCTGCATGTCTGTCTCTCTCTCCATGTCTCTCTCTCTGTCTCTCTGCATGTCTCTCTGTCTGTCTCTCTGCCAGATTAAGAATTTCACTATGGTCTTAGGTGGCAGTAGCAACATCAGCTGATGTCATATGGATTACACACACCAGCACTTAAACATCATCCGATTAGATTAGATTAAAATAATGAGGTTATATCAGATTAGATCATACAAGATCAGATCATATTAGATCTAGGGTATTGGAAGTTAACGATTAATTAATCGATTAATCGTTAATTAATTTTAACGATTAAATTTATTTTTAACAATTAATTGAAAACCGCTTGTTATATTGTCAACAAAACATGTTGCCCACTAGAAACTAGCAGTGTTGTTTAAGTAGTTGGATGAAGGAAGATATTTGAACTGAAAAATGTAAACAAGACTACTAACATGAAAAAATAACTAGGCTGTACTACGTAATTAGTAACACGAGCAATAAATAATTAAAATATTAATAATACTATTAAAAGATAAACAATGAATAATGTTAATTTTGTATTTGTCATTACTTATTGGGGAATGCATTTTATTAAAAGTTAACTATTAATTAATAGCTAATACTTAAATAGCTAACTATCAAAAAACATTCAGATGATTCATGCAAAATGTAAACTGCACAATTATCAATGTGACCATATATCAACAAACTGTAATCCCATTCAGTAAACAGTTAGTTAGAGGCAGCACTTGCAAACAGCCGACGCCCATTCCTCTGTTCTCACCATAACACAAAAAGAACTGTCTGCTTATTCACATACTTGCTCTTTATATCGAAGCAAATGAACTCTAAGTTCTACCTTAGCACGAACAGATGGCCACAACTGTTTATAATTATTCTGTACCTAAGTCAAGAGGTCACAAAAATGATGCATGTGTTTGCAGCTCAGGCAATTAATTCAACAGAAAAACATCATTAGCTCGTCCATTCTTATCTTTAAATCAATACAATTTACATTTCTTCACCAAAATTAACTTTTTTAGTAAATAAGATTAGCATTTATTGCCAGGTATACGATACCATACATACATAACAAGTGCTTTTTCCATCTGTCTACAATCCCAAATACATGCAACAGGAAAAAATCATCTCAGCTTTGGAAGAGTGCAAATCACACTGTGGCAAGTAATGTTTGATAGTAGCTGACACCGAATTAGTTAGAAAGCTGCTGTGCACAAACTGTCTTGTACAGAAATATCAACAGTGGCCTAGAAATACATGAAGATGGGAGTCTTATCTGGAATAATACAAAAAGCCATGTTGATTTAATTTATGACGATGCCATCACATCATAGCAAAATCATTTAGTCTGCATGTTCCTCTATCGTGTCATTTTTTTATCAATTAGTTGGTCACATGCAATAGACTTGATTAATTCTCTGTTCAACAATCTAGCATGTGTTCGTAGAGTAATCTCTCAATTCTGCTGTTGATCTTTTGTTTTGAACAGTGTTTGAACTCTTGTTATAGAAATGTTGTGTGGCGTCAGAGGACACTTATGCTGCAAGGGGATTAGGTTACTGGCTGTGCAGTACAGAGCTCCATTTGGAAAGGCCAATCAAGTCCTTGGATTGGAGGTGCTTGTGACGATCCTTCACTGGTTTTAAGCAGTTAGGGAAAAGACCATGATCTTAACTCCTGCCACTTGCCTCATTGGTCAGTTAAATAGGTTCAGATATTAATGGCCGTAACCAAGCATCATGGTAAATATTCCCAAACTTAATCTGCTTTTATCCCGTAATGTACTAATCCATTAAATAGTTAGAGTTCCATTCAGTTTAATCACATCTATATACAGATTTTAGATAAGAATGTTTGGGTAAGGGTCAGAACATTGTTAAAGTGCTGACCACTCTACTTCGGTGACTCTTACTAACCGAACAGTCGCCACTGTTAAGAATTTCACCCTCCATAAGCTTAATGACTAACATCATTTATAAATGTCTTCTTACAGTATACATTTAGGACATAGTGCAAGCAGTGGTTTGTGAGGTACTTAAGTATGCTATAGTAAGTATCTACATCCATATATACAATCCATACATCCTACATCCATACAAACTACCCTCCAAAAGGTCGACTTAGCCTTTCATTCGCCAGATGGCATTGGTAAAATTAGCAGTAGGATGTGATGGGTGCCTTGCATGGCTGCCAAACAGTTAAATTTGAGTCCTGTAATAACTCAGATCATCCTTTCATACAATGAATTGTAATCATACTGTGGTGTGTCAGTTTGAAATAATAAATAAAGATTATTATTATTATTATTATTATTATTATTATTATTTTTTTTTTATGCCCCGAGGTATACAGGATCCCTCAGGGACTAGAATATTAACTATTTAGAATGTAAAATATCCGGAATGGCCCTATTCGTCTGTTTCCTGGCTGGTGAAAGTGCCTCTGAACGCCACCGCGTTCTATTATTATTATTATTATTATTATTACATAATCAAAGACCACTGGCATAAAATAGTGTTGCCACACTTTATTTTGAACATGTGTGGGCAGAGCTGATAATTGTACATGATTTGAGTTCACCTCCTATGTTTGAGGCTGGAGCTATATAAATTCTCCGTTAATTTCCATTACATTGTGCTCCAATACATAACAGCATCACCCTCCCCACTCAAGCATATCACAACCACAAGCAGCTAAAAAATTAGTCAATTCTGTGGAATTTATTTATCAGACTTAAACACTGAAAACTATTATAAAACATATTTATATTTTAAAGTGTGCCAATTAAAATTAAAATTTAGATGCCTGAACTGCAAGTCATTCAGAGTTTAGAAAATGAAAATATTTAAAAGCATATTTATATTTTAAAGTGTGCTAAATCAAATTAACATTCAGATTCCAGAATTGCAAACCATTCAGAGTTTAGAAAGGAAACAACTAGTACACCAGTGTGTATACACTGTATAATACAGTTCAGCAAGACTGTTTTTATATGATTATAAAACAATAATTTACACATGACAAAGTTTTCCTATTGATAAGAATACAGAATGCTTAAAAATAGACAGCTCAAATGCAGCTAAATCAGTCGTCATGTTTACTGAAATTCAAGGAGGCTTTTGCAACGGAAGAGATGGTGCTCATCATTGACAGTGATAACCTTTCATGTGAAGGGTTGCTGTAGCTAGACAAGGCATTCCATGCATGATAACTGCAGGGTGGTATTTCACTATATAGGGGCCTACACATCTGGATTTTCAAGGGACAGCAGGGCTTAAGTCAAAACTTTGGGGGACTGTCCCCCTCTGTCCCCCCATGATTTACGCCACTGACTGCAGGGTGGTATTTCACTATATATAGGGGCTTACACCATCTGGTACTCAAGTCTCAGTTGGGAATTATTATGCCAGGCAACCTTTAAAACACCCGGCTGATACCCATGCATGCATGCATGTACGTAGCCTATGTTCGGCTGGATGTAGGTATGGATGGGTTGATGTATGACTGTATTGATCGATGTATGTACATAACTATGAATGATCAGGTATACATACATACATTGCTCGTATGCATATGTATAAATGTAAGTGAATATTTATATAGCTCATTTAAAGGACCTCTCAAAACATTGTGGTGCTTCAGCCATGTAGATCTTCCTAGTCTAGATATGCTCTTCATAGAAGTGAATACACAAGACACTGAACAAAGTTTACTTTTCCGTACAATATTTTTTATAATAACTGATCCTGTTTTTATTTAACATTTCTGGCTGAATTCAGTGGCAGAGTGCTGATTATCACAGTGGCTAAGATTTTATGAGTCTTTTGTCTTATGACGCAATTTAATTTAAATGATCTTCATTTTGCAACAAACTGCATGCGTAACAACAGTTTAAGGAAAAACACCTGAAAACATTTTACACATAGAATGCCAGTTGACAGAATCCCATAAAATACATTACATGGAAGATTCAAAGGAAAAAGAAACAAAAGTAGACCAATGTTACACTGGATAGATAAAATTAATATAAACGAGGACATAACATCACTTGGAGTAACACGAAGGGGAGCAATGGACCTGACAAATGACCGAGGACAAGGGAGATAATTTATTCGTACCCATCGTCACCAAATGGCTGGCATCAGGAACTGATGATGATGATGGTGAATATATCAGAGATGGGTAACTAATCGATTGGATACAAATCGATTAGCCAATCGATTAGATAAACAGCAAATTCTAATTCTAATCGATTAGCTGTCACCTGATCCTAATTCTAGTTCTAATTGATTACCAATTTTTAGCTAATTCTAAACCTACAGAACTAACCCAGATGGAATGAAGCAAATGCATCTTCGACTGAATGGCAATCCTCTCTTGAAGTGGCACTATATAAATTTCCAATTGCAATTACAATATATATAGGGAAAGACCGTCCTGCTTCGGAATAAGTGTAAACTGTTTCTAGATGTTGTTTGATCTCGGACACATTCTAGAATATTCCGTGTTACCGACTTAATTGTGCGGACGTACTTACCATCTGGGAAATGAGTCCATGGCACTAAGATCCGGATGACAAAGAGCTACACATTAACATAAACATAACGGACAACGAGGACATTAATAATCATTTCGTGACAGGCTGTACAATGGAGTCCAACAGTCATAAGGGATGACTGCCCTCTTTTGTTGGCCACTGGTAAACACAAGCCATCCAGGCCCCCCTTCACGGGAGAACCATTTGCTTCCTGGAAACTATTCAGTAGTATATTATTAATACGACCATTCAAAACGCACAACATGAGTAGGCGTTATTTACTGTGCCATAGTTGAATATTTTAAATACTTTTATAGAACACTGCTACAATTAAACTATGGCCATGTTAAAAATACAGAAATTTTAAAAAGCACTTTAAAGATCTGTTCTGTGATAAAACTAGACCATTGTGCCCAATGTGACCAAGTTACATTATAATCTAATCTAATCTAATTTAAACTAATCTAATCTAATGACTTCTGTAAAGCCGTGTTCATAATACATTATAATCTAATCTAATCTATGGTAATCTAATCTAATGTAATGACTTCTATTGAGACATGTTCATGATGCATTAGGCATCAACTGATGTTGTTTTAAGTGAAACACTAATCAAACATAGTGATATCATGCCAGATCAGATTAAGAATTATCTATTCAAAATGTTCACCTTGCAAGGCCTTTATGAGAACATTATGATGATGAAGTTAGATTAGGCCGGGCAAGATTAGATTAAGCAAGGCCAGATTAGATTAGATTAGATTAGATGAGACCAGTTTGGATCAGTTCTACCAGCTCAAGGAATCCATCATAAAATCACCTATCATAAGCATCCTATCTCAGAAGCATTGCACTATATCACGTTGTGTTTATTTGGCAGATGTAAGGGATCATCAAGCAATGTTTAATGCTACAACTCATCTTATCTGTTCCTGTATTCATAGAAGCAGAGGCCAACATCCTCTGCAACATTTGTCATTTCCCATCCAAACAGATAAACAATCTCTCAGACTCAGCAACTACGTCTTCTAGATGCTGCACAAATCTGACATCAGCAGCTTAGTCTTTACGAGTTTTGTCTCATGGTTAAAGCTTTTTAAAACTTGTTTAACAGTTACTTTTCATCGAAGCACATATATCAGCGATTATTAAATTCAGCATAGATTTTGAAAAGATAGCACAAGTGTTAGAAGTTATTCATATTCAACAGAGGAATAGTTTACCAATCAAGAAATTTCTTTTCGTAGGTGTGATTAAACAGCGATTGTGGGCAGTAGGATTAGCCACCCAAACAGTCTTGCTCCTTGGACTCATAGCTGGTCAGCACTGGGTCATTTGTGGAAACTATATGCACCACCATTATTAGCCCAATATATGGACCCAAAACTATGGACCAGTTACTGGTCCAATTTGTTGGCCCAACAAACATGGAGCCCTGCCACATAATACAAGACATCCCACCGTTAAATCGTCCTTGCTCAAACGAAAACGACTCAAAACGAATCAGACAGGATTCACAACTGACATAGATCCCTTAACCATCTAAAAATACTTCACAGGTTCGTAAACAGATCATACAGCATAGAAAGTAACTCTTTGGAACTGTAGGCACTCGGAAAAGACCGGCAGTAGTGGCGGCACGAAGAGCGTTTCGCAGCAGCACAAGAAGAGATCTATATAATCTGGCCATAAAACTTAGCAACACATCCGGTGGAGTCCATCACCGGCGACGACGACGAGACATCGCCCAACAATCGAGACGAGATCACACACCACGCCGGCTTTGATAGGACGAAAATCGATGACATTCTACCACCATTACCATTCGCTTAGGAATCAGTGCAAAGGACGCCGAGACTACGGTAGCTGCCAGGGAGAGAGGGAGGCACACACACAGAGGGACGCAGAGAGAGACGGAGGCATGCAGAGAGACAGAGAGACAGAGACAGAGAGACAGAGGCAGGAGGGAGATGCAGCTGGGTATTTACAATCTGTTCTTTGGTCACCCACTGACGACGTATATCATGGCTGTGTGCTATTTCTTGGCATGCCCATTGTCTCCTAATCCATCACTCAGCACAAAACAGCAGAAGAAAGAAACACAACCATAGACAAACATTCACTTAACAAATGCAACAACCAAACACAACGCCTTCTTCTCTAATTGTATTCACTGGAGTTAATCATTCATATACAACGAGAAATGGAAATATGCGCATAATTATGTGTTCATGTAACGTGTGCGCATAGGGCTACCTAAATCAGCTCCTCTGAGAGTTTCTTCAAAGGCCTACATGCACTAATTAATGTGGCTCCCAAGAGCAGCATTATAATGGGGTTGCAATGTATTGTACATGTGTCTATAAATGTTCAGACACACATAATATATATTTACCAGAACATAGAAACATAAATGTTTAGATATACACGAGATTTTTACAAAGCACAGACATTTATAAAGCACGCACAAAATAGAAAGTGTAAACACACTGGAGCAACATTATAACGTACTTTGTTGCAAAACAAATTCTGATGTAACAGGGTGAGAGACGTGGATAACAAATTTAATTTACTTTCAAAATAGAGCTAGTTACAGTATAACAAAGACAATACATGCACTAATTATTGTGGTTCCGAAGAGCAGCATAATAATGATGCTGCAATGTATAGGTGTCTATAAATGTATATTGGTGCTTTGGAGAAATTGTTTTAACTTAAAAGACATGATATAAATATCTATAAGAAAGACTTTAGTTAATAAAAAGACTGGCACATTAATGAATATGCAATTACTTAATTCATCTAATTACAAGGGTATATTACTCTAGCCAATCACAAGTGTAATTACCAGTAATCATCTGTACTTATCTTACACAGCTGTAATTACATTAGGGAAGTACAAGTGTAATTAGCTGTAATTTGGCTGACATATGTGTAACTACAGTATATGATTACAACTGTACTTACCACAGTACAAGATAATTTCTTTCTTCCCTTACAAATGTTTATACTTCAGCTTGTTATAAATTTACCTACTTCAAAAAGGCGTTGGCCCATTCTCTTCGACCCCGGTCATATGACCGTGTTTTACCTTTAGCTGACCATAATATGAAAAACACTTGTATAGTTAGAATGCTTTATTCATATTAACTATTGATTGTTCATTATATATGATGTATGTACACCGGAATGTGGATAGAAGCTGGTTCAATAAAGAATATACTTACTTACTTACTTACATAAACGCCTACAATGTGCATAAAGTAAGAAATAGGTCAAACCTGCAGTTTCAGAAAGGTTAACAATAATTTTCTTCTTGATTAACTGATACCCTTGAGCATAAAATCTAAGGAGCTCAGTGACAAAGGCCATAGCTGAAACCATATGCCACAGACTTATAATTATGTGTGTCTATGCATATATACATTATGCAAACACCAAGAGAAACTTATATTTGCTCAAGCATAAATTAAACTATACATAAACAAACATTAATATACATAAATGTATGGTTATATAGTATATAAACTGTAAACTATATATATATGTCTATATATATAAATATATGTCTATATATATATACATATGTATATATATATATATGCATGTAAGTATAGATCAGATATACTGCTAATACAGAACCTCTCAAATGGCCAGGCTAACATGGCCATACAATTAATCTGCAATGGTACAACTTTGGTAACATACATAGGCCTAATACATTAATACATACAACATTTTCAGCATGCCTATGTATGCACACATCATCCAATAAAGTATACATAACAATTATGAACATGGTGCCCTGTGTGTGTCTGGGAGGGCATGCATATATGTCAACATATATGTATACATATATTGACATATACATATTTATACAAATGCACCAACTGGTTTGTTTTGTACAGTACAAAGTACATTATAAATGTCTTGGTCCTCTTGGTGGGTGGTTTGTGCACAAGATATGGGTAACAGTAAATCATTAGGTTACATATATATATATATATATATATATATATATATATATATATATATATATATATATCAGATGTACACAAAAACCGAAAACCTACTGATTGCTTCAAAGTGTTTAATAACAGGCCAAACTAGCAGAAACATTTTTTCATCCGAAATCAAACTCACACTCTATTCTGTAGAATAAGGAGGTCAGTGTTTGGTTATAAATGAGATGCTGTTGGTCCACAGGACTCAACTATAGAAGTTCTGGCTTTGAATGTCTGACTGAAAGGAAGTCACATCCAAAAAAATTTCCAAACTCAGAAACAAAACACATCTACAGGAATTTAGACAATTACTCAATTCTGATTATTGTTGTCAAGCCCATGAAAAGACTGAACACATTTTTAAAAAACTAACTGCTACTCTGTTTTACCACCCACACACCGCTAGAATATAGTGGTAGCTTATGTAAAAGGACTTCATAACATTATTTTACCACTTGTTTTTTCACAAACTATATTTCTCCAGTCACTTCCCAAAGGAACAAAAAGACTTACTTGCTGGTTCTCAGTTTTAATTAGCTGCAGAAACTGCACCTACTACAACATATGGGCAACTCGAATTACACAAAGCTATGATGTATGTATGAGGCAAGTGCATACATTAATTTATTTAATTGCTCTTCAATCTGGAAGACCTCAAGACGTATGTAGGCCCTATTCTCCATGAAATGTAAGGTAATGTATATTATATATAAATCTCCTTTAGGCTTGAATTAGTCCCTCCCAGTGGAGGAGTCAGCCATGAAATGCAAGGTAATGTAAATCTATGAAATTTCTTAGTGTCCTACAAAACTAGCATCCCACCACAAAGTAAATACAGAGCTTATGTTTAACGACATCTTCTGACGATTACAGCCACAGATATACCTAGCATAACAAGCAATTACCGTTCTGTGGCTTCGGTCTTGTAGAGTTGACGATGAAACTTCGGAGATACATTCAAGCGTGTCTACTAGCAGACTCCTCGTAGGCAGCAGCAGCAGTAGCATCAACCGTGGCAGTGGCAGCAGCAGGAGCCGTGAAGCGGGAGCCTAGGCAGTGCGTGCCAATTAGCGACGCCAAAGTGTGCCTCCGAGTCTGTATTCGGCAGCAGCCGCCTTCATCAAGATTTGATTATACAGGTCGGTGCAACGTCCTGACAAGGAAGATATATACTGCGATGATGACAAAGAATGCTAACTATATCATCAATGACTCATGGGTTGTCGGACAAAGGCTAAGTCCCGTACGCGGTTCCATACAGACGAAATGCAATAATCAATACATTATTATAAATGTATACAATGCACGGCTAACACAGTCTGCATCTCTGATCAATGTATTTATAACTATGTCATATGCCCGGCTTCAGTATGCTAATATAGCTCCTGATGGCTAAAACATCTGGCTTTCAATGTACAGAGCTGCGGTGGGTGCTCCCGCCTCTGCCAAACTGGAGATATGTGCCAGGGTGAGAGAATTAAATCAGTTGCCACAAAGTGGAAATTTATCCACAGAAGACAGACAATTAGAGGACGATGAAACGACCAGGCGCTTGTCCCATCAACCCACAGATAATAAATCTTTGCTCAAAAATTGCACTGCAGCATTTAACGCTGCTTAGAACAGCATTCAGTGTTAAAAATCCACTCTTCTAAACAACAACGCTTAGCACTACCCAGAGTTTTATAAATCAAGTTAACCCCATGAGCTGACATTGTACTTGTAGTTAGAAATTTGTACAGCATTGCTTTCACAGAAACTACTATCTAGGAATTTCCCAGAAAATTAGGGGTGGGCAACGATTAAAATTTTGTTATCGAAATTAATCGCATGATTAAAATGTTTAATTATGCAATTAATTTTTAACGCATGTCACAGTGGATAACAAGTACAACTACTATACCAACTCTGAGTAGTTACATTGAATATGCGCTATATAAATGCTTGCAGTCAATACAGAAAGAGCAAACATGCTTTTACTAATTGTTTTTACTTTTTAGTGTTTACTTTAAAGTTTAAAGTTTAAACTGAGCGGTTTTATCCAGAATTGTTTTAGCGCATTTCTAGAAATAATTTGGTGCAGTGAAAATCACGTTAACTGCGTTAAAAATTTTAAATCACGTTCATTAATTAATGCATTAATCGTGTTAATAACGCATTAAATGCCCAGCCCTACAGAAAATCATTTAAATAATGTAATGATAATTAATGTAATGATAATTATATGTATCAAGCACTTTCACAGCACCCCAGTCTGTCATTGTCTCAGAGGAGGCACCGCATCATAACCAAGCCACAAGACAAACGGATCAGCCACTGGAAACGTGACAGCATCAGCACTAAATCTTCTGATAATTGTTTGTCTCCGTGAATAAATTTCCGTTTTGTGCCAACTGACTTAATCCTCCCGTAATTTTTTGCAGCCGGACAAAAGCTCAGCAACTCATATATTTCCTCTGATAAATGAGTAAAAGTGACAACCTCGTTAGAGTAAAAACTCAAACTCTATTAAAATTGATTAATTCCAATTGAAATAATGTAATGTAATTAGTAATTTATATAGCGCCGCTCACAGCCGTGGCCATTCAGTAGCGCTCCCAGTGCGAGAACCCCGAGAGAAGAAATAGGTTTTAAGGAGAGAGAGAGAGAGAGAGAGATGAAGACAATGATCCAGAAAGGAAAGTCTCATGCAGAGTGAAGGGAAGGGCATTCCATAAAGAGGGCCCAATGATGGCAAAGGATCCAGTTTGAGCAATCGTGGTCCTAGCTCGTGGGACAAAGAAGTCAGACCAGTCCAGAGATCGGAGAGGCCGATGAGAAGATGCAGAAAGAGGAGGACGAATGACATCCCTGAGGTATTTTAGAGCAAGTCCCAGTTTGGATTTGAGGACCAAAGTAAGGACTTTAAACTGAATGCAGTCAGAGAGAGGAAGCCAATGCAGTTGGTTGACCATGAAAGATGATATATGGGAGTATTTAGGAAGGTGAGCAATCAATCGAGCAGCAGCATTGAGAACTGATTGAATAGGGGATAGACGGACCTTGGGAAGACCAATAAGTAGGGAATTGCAATAATCAATTCTGGAACAGACAAATGCATGGACAATGGCTGCCATGGTAGAGAGGGGAACAGATCTGCGAATAACCCTGAGACGCCGGAGGTGAAAGTAAGAGGATCGTGTAAGGTTGGTTACATGAACAGAAAAAGTGAGAGCGCTGTCCAAAGTGACACCTAGGTCACGCACACAAGTAGAGAACGTAAATTTGGGAAAGTTTTCGGAGAGAAGCGTCAAGAATCAAGTATACTCATATACTTGACTGCTATACTTGATAAACCTCACATTGTATCAGAAAAACGTATGATACTGTAATTAAAGCTAAACTCTACGAACTTCTATAGCAAACTCTTAATTCTGCCAAAAACATACACACACTGAAAAGCTTCATACAAAAAACAACAATTTGTAAGATTTCAGATACATGTTATATTATTGCCTGTAAAACAAGTTTTAAAAATGACTTGAGTGCAGTGTTGTTCAAATCTGCTTTTGTACGGTTAGCAATTTTTATAGAAGGACTTGTACAATTAAACAAATTAGCTTTTATTATAAAAGGCTAGTACAATTACCGGTAAGTATAATTATTATTACTTTTGTTATACAAGGCTTACATAATTAAACATGTTAGCTTTTGTTATAGAAGGCAACATTTTAGCGTTTGTTATAAGAGACTTGTACAATTAAACAAATTAGCTTTTATTATAGCAGGCTCCTATATTAAACATATCAGCTTTTGTTATACCTGTAGGGTTTGTACAAGTAAACATGTTAGCTTTTGTTATACAGGGTTTGTACAAGTAAACAAACTAAACATATTATCTTTTGTTGTAGAGGGTTTGTACAATTAAACAGGTCTACAGACTATTGGTCTATGACGTCATTTAAACATTGTTTCACTTGGAAATGGAATAGCTACTATTCTTCTAACTGAAACACAACACATCCAATGCCAAAAATTCTGGCTGAAAGTGGACATTTTTCCACAGAAAAATATGCACATGCACTGTTAGGACTGATCTTACTAACATAAAAAATAAATTGCAAAGACAGAAAAAAAGTAATGCGATCTGAATCTAAATGTAACTGTTAACTTGAATTTGAAACTGCCAATCAAACTGTTCACAGATGTAAACTAAGTATAGTAATCCTGATTTTTAGTAAATACCTGTTGACTGAATTTCAACATCAATTTAACAATGTACTGAAATGACACTGTATTTGAGAAAACAATATCCAGTGCTTGAAAGCATAAACAACATCTGCAGTGTTGTTTAACTTGGAATAGCTGAAGAAATGGTTAAAAGGTCAACATAAACATGTCTAATGAGCTCACCAATTAACTAGCTGAACATCTGAATGCAATCACAGCTGCAAGGAAGTTGAGCTGCCAAGTGTACATAGACACAGCGTTTAGATGACAGAAACAGAGCAATTAAGGTTAACAAAACAAAACTATCGACTACATGCACGACTAAGAACACAAAATGATGCAAAATTTTAAAATGTGTACTAGGACATAGAACTAAAACAAGATTTAGCTCCTTTGATGAGAAATGAAAAGACTACAATAGCCACAAAGCAGTGCATTGTGAAGTGTTGTTTAAAACTTTAATGATGAGCGTGTACTAAGAATGACTGGGAAACCAATGCAGCTCATCGTTAAAGTGTTAAATCAATCACATCTCTTATTTGAAACAAACAAAAAACAAAAATATATTCGTTTTTATTATTACTTCAAACTGACACACCACAGTATGACTACAAGTCATAGTATGAATGGATGATTACAAGTTATTACAGGAGTCAAATTTAAATGTAAGGCGCCCATCTGTCCTACTGCTCACTTTACCAATGCCACCTAGTAAATGAAAGGCTGAGTCAACCTTTGGGAGGGTAGCGGGAATCGATCCTGCATCCATGCAGATCGGCGGCTCTACAGGCCAGAGTATTACCATTCACCTAAACCCCCTCCCTAGCATTTCATTAAGAGCTTAACTAACTAACTAAGAAATTAACTAGCTAACTGACTAACTTACTACCAAAACATCACGAAATCCAGTCCCAAACTACCCCGAATCTCCCAAGCTGCTGTCACAGAATGCCACGAAAATTATCTATAACATCAACGACACCGACATCACCCTGTCAGGCATAGTCGTCATTCTTCTCTTTTATTGTCTTTCTGACATTACTCAATGTAGCTGTCATAGATGATTAAACTATCAAGCATCAGCACTGATGCCAATTGAGATCTGTGTAACGGCTTCAGATCTGAATCAATGGTCTGGTCGAGATTTGAAACGAAAACTGCTATCTGAAGAACCATGTCACAGTGACTGCCGACCGATCGTTCTAGATGAAAAGGCACCGGTGGTGGTGGCTGTCCAGACGTTTGGGCAAATAAAGTTACGTGGGAAGACAAGATAATGAGTTAACGACCTCTGACATTTTACCCCACATGAGAAGTAAACACAGCTCATGACACATGAATAGACGCGACACACGAATAGATCCCACAGTGATTGTTTGCATTTAGCTATCAAACACAATGTTATGCATACAAACTATTCTTCTTCTCTTTGATCCTACTACTGTATCTTAAACTGCTCTGCTGTTTTTGTTGACCTTAAAATCCTTTACAGAAGAAACTGATTTGACAAAATCAGTGTGTTGAGAAGAAAGCAACTATGAACATGGAAAAACCAAATACCAAAGATTTGTCAATAATGGGTATTTAAATCAGACCATTGTTTCTAGTTTACTCGACTCAGCAAGTTGTGCTCAAGAAAGGAATATTAGCTCACACTCAGTGTTTCCGTTAGAGTCCATTGACCTGGAATTTTTTTGATGTAGCTCTTTGCTTTCGGCTATCACAACGAATAATTTAGACTTTTTTTACGGACGTAAAAACAGCCATTTGGGCATTAACGGAAACACTGCTCACACTCTTCACATTATCAGCTACAGCAGAACACGCAATGGTTTGGGGTACTCAGTTGGCCAGGTTCTACGTGCATGTAAGTGCCTGCCAACAGAGACTTTTCCAGCAATTCACCTTAACTAGTTATTCCCTAAAGTCGAGCACCTATCTTATCTTAGAAAACTATAAAATGCCCAGAAGGTGTGTCAGATACAAATATCCAACAATATATATATATATACCTTATACAAAACAAAATAAAGAAAAGCCGTTTCTTAAGCTATGCCTGAGAGGCAGCCATGGGTGCAATGTTAAAAACTTCCATTTCTTAGCCTCAGCATATGAGTGAGGTTGGCCAGACCCTTACC
The DNA here is from genome assembly GCA_020284085.1 of Aporrectodea caliginosa. NCBI lineage: Eukaryota > Metazoa > Annelida > Clitellata > Crassiclitellata > Lumbricidae > Aporrectodea > Aporrectodea caliginosa. Next base: position 338,671 of record JACEVL010000507.1, read on the forward strand.
TTGCCACATGATCTTCTCACCAACAGCATATAGTCAGCATACTCATTTAATAGTTTGCTAGGGGGTGCAAGTGGATCAGAAATTTTTAAACATCTCTGAATTGAAGCCAATTTATTGAACACCACATAAAAATTGATACCACAGACATTCCTCTCTCAACTTAAAATGGTCCTATTTGGCCGCGCTGGGGTTGGGAGCACCTCTGAGTAGTTCCCTTGAAGAGGCGCTATATAAATTCAAGTAATGAATGAATGAATTAATTAATTTAAAAATATTAATTGGAATCCAAAAGCGAGCCCAAAAAAACAACAAATCATGCTAACTGGGTCAACAAATTACTTATAATAATAGATTTCAAGACAGCATTTTCCCTTTGTGCTTTCAAATTCTGTTACACTGATTGTGGTTGCTTACTTTTATACTGTTACTGTTCACATTCCTTCAACTTACTAGATTTGGTTTTATGCATCACTGCAAGTTGGTCTATCCTTTAGCTCGACTCAACCACAGTGACTTAACCATGACACTTAACCTGGTTCCTGTTTTTGCCTCGTCAATTTAATCCTATATTCTGCTGCAAACTGATGCCAGTATCATTATTTACTGTTCTTGGTAAGGTGCAAATTCATGTAGATTGTAGAACATCCTCTGCTACCCATGATGGGTTTCTACACACTGGTTTATGTTTTCTTCTTTTGGCTGGTGACACTTAAATAAATCCTGGACCAGTCAGTGTTCAGAATCTGGAGACTGGTTAATCAAACTTTAGTTTCCTTCTAAATAAATCTACAACTCTACATAATTTTTGATACGACCATTCCTTACATTTACTTCTTCTTAGAGAGACCCGGAGTCAAACTAGTAATACATCTGCATTCATTTCTGATCTGACTCCCCAACTATGTTGAGTGAGCCTCATTGCAACGTTAGAGGTGGAGGGCAAATTGATTTTCTTTTAGGTCATATCTACCACTGCATAGATTCACTTTGCCTATTTCTGCACCCAGGTCATTTGAGGCGAACTGGTGAACTGTCCTGTTCTGCAGAGAGCAAAACATGTATGAGATTTTTCTATAAATCTGGTGAAATGACTCTGCAGTGTTGAGGTAACAGGGAAACAACCATCAACAATAACAGGCAGTAATTATATTTAACTTGATATTTAAATACTATGGCTGCAGATTTTAACGATTAATTAATTGCTTGATCGCTAAATATTGTAATAGGTTAAGTTTGGCTTATTCGATTATCTTTTTCTTGTTTCATGATATTGAGCAGCCCATTTCCACAGTAAACAATATGGCAAACAATGATAATGTGAAACGTTTGAGTGGAAAATTAAGCAGTCATCTTGTATTCGGGTAAATGCTGATGGAAAAGTCGAAGATGGCAACTTAATTAACTGTCTTCATTGCAATAAACAGTTCACTTACTGTGGTTCAAACACATCGCTGACCTTCAGCATGTAGCATGATTGACGTTTTTTTGCAGAAACTAGAAAGAAAGTAGCAACTGACTCAGTGACAAAATTTTTAACAGTTTTTGACGTTTTACGTAACAGATACCAATTAATCTAATTTAATCAATTCATCCAAGCGAAATTTTTGGATCAATTAATTTTTTTAATCAGTACCAGCCCTAATAAATGCACAAATATATAAGGGCAATATGCTGCAAGTACAAAAAATGTTGTTTAGTGCTTGATAGTATTGGTAAGCCACAGACAATTCGGATGACTCGTTTAACGATGCTTTAAGCTTGAGGTATATATATATAAGCTTGAGATATATTGCAGTGACCGAGATAAAGGGAAATTAGCAAATAGAACAAATTTACAAGAACCAGTATATTTTGTGGCATTACATTTTATTTGAGAGAATATGCCAGTATTTATGAATATTTTTAGCAATATAATCAATGTGGTCTTTCTACATGAAGAGCACATCAAAGTACACGCCTAAAACCTAGAACAAGTAATTGGTGCATTGTCAATTTTTATATTTGAATTACAAGCACGAAAGGGTTCGTGATTCAAATAAAACAGCATGAAACACGTCGTATTACGGTTTAGTGACAACTTGTTAGCTTTACACTCGCCAGAAACTTTAATTACTTTAATTAATTCTGAGTTACTATTTCAGTTAAGGCATCAATACGATCGTTTAGAAGCAAAGGTTAAATTTCTTCAATGAAGGCATCATTTGATCGATCAGAAGTAAAGCAATTGTCTTACCCGGACATATTACGGACCATAATAGGTCAGATACACTAGAAAGATCGTTAACATGTATGTTAATCAAAAATTAAAAATGTTAATATAAAAGTGGACTTAAGGTTGAGCCCATCACAGTTTACATTCAATCCGCATTACGGTCACACATATTAAATTGTTTTTAAGATATGATTACCGGTAAACCATTGGACAGTATTTCCACAAATACTGTGATACTGTAAATTCCTCGTTTAAAAAGTCACAATTCACTGTGTTGAGTGTGCTAGACAGATCAAAGAACATGATAATGGAAAATTCAGTATTATCACTGCCTTCACATATGAGATTAGCATTTCAAACAATGCCATAAAAGTGGCATTTCAATCACTTTTACAGAGTGAAATCAGAATTGGTGGTGACAGAATAATAATGTTTTAATGAGTTAAAATCCATTAACGTGATGCAGACTATCTTTTCAAAATACTTGAAAAGTATGCCAGGATTGATACTGGTCTATATAGTTATTAATTGATTTCTTTTCCACCCATGTATATATAAGAATTGCCTTAGCAATTTTAAAACTAATCTGTACAATCTCATTAATAATAGAGCAGTTAATTATATCAGCTGATCATATGATCAGCTGATTATATCAGCAGAACTTTTTGCTTTGCAGGATCAATACCATCAGCTCCACAACTATGTGTTGCCCAGAGTTGATTGGACGTGCTGATAATTTCATGAGAAGGGGTCAATTGAACACTAGTTAGTACACCAAGTATAGGAAGCTTTTAAGAAGTACAAGAAGAGAAATTTACTTTATGTTAGAAGCCAGTGTTTGGCCAGCATTAGTAAAATGCTGGCTAAATTGATTTGCAATTTGTGTTTTAGGGCTGTGGAAGTTAATGATTAATTAATTGATTAATCATTAATTAATTTTAATGATTACATTTATTTTTAACAATTAATGGAGAAGAAGCAGAGAGAAGTCATTGGCCATTGCTACAATGTCAGAGTTTTGACATCTCTAGGTAAAGAAAGTTACTTCAGGTTCACTGGACACTGGATAACTAATGACAGGAGAATGCAAAGACTACTATTATATGAACAAATAACTACTAAATAACTACAAACTAGTAATAAATAGTTATTTAGTAGTTATTTGTTATTTATTACTAGTTAGTAACTAGTAATAAATATTAATAATACTATTAAAAGATAAACAATGAATAATGTTAATTCTGTATTTGTCACTACTTGTTTGTCAATACATTTAATCACAATTCCTAAATAGTTAACTATTAAAAAAAATAATCGTTGACAGCCCCAGTGTTTACTTCCACTTACCGTAATTGTATTAACGTAATTAAGAGCTAATGTGCCGGTAATTGTAATTGTGAATGTAGCATCGAGAAAGTCCAAAAGCCCAACAGTGTACGAAAATGGGTCACATCAAGAATCATAGTGTCCATTAATCGACTGCAATATCTATTTGTTTCATGAACGAGCAGGGAACATAGATCTAGGTCTGCTGTTAAAATGTAATACTTTGTGAACTAAAAGGAAGGTTTTTAAATGGATTCTTTGTTCAGTGGGCACTGGGCAGTCAACTGTAGTGAATGCAATGTGGGCATAATAAACAGACAGCTAGAGGTTCTTGTTAATGGAATAAAGGCAGTACACTACAAGGCAAAAGAGATCTGATTCTACAAATATCCTGCATGTGAAATTGAGCTGATCTGCACAGTGTCCAAACGTGATTAGGTGGAGTCAACACCATGCCCAAACTATGCTCAGCAAGTAAGTTACCTAACTGAGCAGATGCAAGCCAATCAAATTTGCAAAAATGCCATCTTGTGCTTAGCAGAAGAAATTCAGTTGCAGAAGGAGTGAAAGTCTGTTACTTATCACCTCTGAGTAGATATCATGAAGAGGCGCTATATAAATGTTCAATTACATTACTAGCCATCCTAGACTGAACAATGCGAAAAACTGAAGCAACAACTAACTGGAGAGCAGGATTAGATCTGGAAATCTCAAATGAAAAGAATATTTGGGTATCGTCAATGTCCAAGTGGTAGTCAAGACAGCTATCAGCAAGTAGTGGACGAGTGGTGTATATAATGTAAACAGGAGTGGGCCTAGTACAGAAGCTTGTGGTACTCCTCCACAATTCAAGGAATTGAGCACAGAAATGAGTTGATTATATTCATTGACTGCGTATGAAGGCGTAGGTAAGATGCAAACCAACTACTTAGGGCAGAACTAGATAGATCAAACCAGTGTTTTACAGGAGTTATTTAAAGTAGTATATTATGACCAATTGTGTGAAAAGCAATGTTCAGATAGGGCTATGAGAATTACAGCATTCACTTTTCCTTTATCCATGGAATTAATTGTGTGATTGTGCAAGGTATAAGTAGTTCACTTTCATTGGAATGGTATTTGTGGTAGGTAGTTTGGAAAGTAAGGTACAGGTTGTGGGATGAAAGGCAACAGCAGCAATTTTTAAATGAAATTGAGAGTAGAGATGGGAGATAAATCATCAAGAGAGAGATCTGTGTCTTTTTAAGAAGAGGATATACCAAAACTTTAGCAAAACTGGTAGGGAAGCAGTCTTCAGCAAGAGAAAGAGGGTGCCAATGGATGTGTCTAACCATTAGACAACCAAGCACCCCACATATATATACAACCAAAGGTAAATTGGATGTGCATAAAGCCAAGGCAACATACTTGCAAACCTAACGGATGGACTTTTGAATGATACCTTGACTGCATTTTAAAATAATCATAAGTCAACTAAATCATGAAGTTCAACAAAGAAGGGAAAAAAGAGTTAAAGTTCTAGAAAAATTGAACTATAAACAGCACATTAAATACAGATCCAGAGGATCCAGTATGACTACCGAGTCTGCAAGTTATTATATACGTGGGGAAAACATGCTCACCCCTGAGTTAGCCCCAAAACTAGTTACGGTGAAGGTTGCCCACTAAGCTTGCAAAGTAAAACAGATCACAAAACAGAGCAACCACAAAAATTCTTTAAAACTCTGAGAAATAAAATTCCTGATGACTACAATGGTTGTTAAAGAAGAAAACTAAAACCCAGCAAGGTAAAATCAGAAATGTTAAGTATAGCCTTCCATGCTTGGATCCCCTGCTTTATAAACTTCCTATGCTGCCACTAACTAAACAGCATCAAGTAGTAGTTACATCTGTATTATGATAAGAATGCAGTATTGCTATTTTATGTCAAAGAAATACCATGCATCTATCTTCTTTATCTGCCTGAGTAACTAATACGCCCAACTCTGCAAGACTCTTCAGGTGTCAAGACACACCTGTTTACATCTCTTAGACATCCATATTCACATAACTTTTTGACAGGTTCTTAAAATGCACTCTAGAAAAGCACAGTTACAGGTGCATCATTCTAATATTATGAGTCTCTCAGTTTATATTGTTACTTTTAACTTAAATTTTGGTTTTAAGACAGCTTTACATTTACGCTTTACATTTAGGAGCAATTTCCAGGTATGTATGACTATTTAGCCTAACACATGACTAGTATTAAATCAACATCCAAATTGAACTCCAGTGGGGAAACTTTCAAGAGATCCTAGATTTGTACACCTGCAGTGCTACCTGGCATCTCTCTACCTCAGATTCAGAGACTGAACAAACAGTGCTTGAGTGCTTCAACATTTTTTGGGAGACTATGCTTAATACTGCTTTCCCGTTGAAGTTGAGCTTAATACTGATTTCCTGTTGAAGTTGAACTGTTGTCAGATTAATGGCTGCTTTCTAATGAGGATGAAACATTGAACATAAGCTTTACGATTTGACAATGGTCATGACATTACACAATGCCCATGAATAGTCATATTAAGCAACATGTATGAAGATTAGTCATTTGAGCAACACCCAATAGGCAGAACTTTGCAGGTATGAAGTGATACTTCATTTCTGGCCTCAGTATATGAGCAAGCCCTCTTCCTGCATATTTGCCAGTGGGTTATAGTCGAACAGAAATCCTTATATGCAAAGTGCCTTATACAATGCTAAAAAATTTTCACATGATGTCAAATTCAAAGTCAAATTTCACAAAAACATAATTTAAATCAATTCTTTGATTTGTTGATCAATTGCAATCAACGGTAATTGAACTGAATTTGCATGGCACACCAACGAAGCTCACTGTGGTCTGACAAACTTTCTGGAATAGGTTGTCTAGTAACCTTCAAAATGAGCTTGATGGCCTTTGTTTGCCTTTGTTCATCACTACATTTTGTAAACCATTCTGTTTGAGTGAGTGTTTTGTTCTAAAGTTCAAAGCCTCTGAGGAATTTCTCTGCAGTAGGTTCTATAGAAATTACAATTACTCTTTGAAATTGTGATTAGCATGTAGTGTACGTGTGTGTATGTACCGGTTTGTATGTATGTATGTATGTATGTATGTATGTGTGTGTATGTACGTAATATATGTACGTATGCATGTATGTACAATATGCACAGTATCTATGTATGTATGCATGCATGCATGCCTGTATGTATGTATGTAATATAACCATAAATTTATTGAACCTAAGTGTCAGTATACTGACGACGAAAAACAAGTACAAAAGAAAAAACAGACTAGCAACAAAGGAAAAAATAGGACTATGACCCTAAGGGACCTAGGTCCCTCTAATGGGCCACCTGTACATATTTTTGGCAGTAGTATTAAATCACAAATGTGAGATATAAAATAATAATTCTTAACTAGTTAAGTAAATCTAATAAATTTAACGAGCACTAGACAATTGGGGTGATAAGATGAGACCGTAGTCTAATATTAAACAGTGAGATATGAGTTAAATTACGTAGGTGAGTGGTATATCGTTCATGTGCATATGTATGTATGTATGTACGTGTGTATGTATGTATGTATGTATGAAGACACTTAATAGTTAATATATTGCCTTTAAGTACAGGTCTCACAAAAGCGCTGCACATAATTATGACTATCTGACTGATCTAAACAAGTGTGTTTTAAATTAAGACAGTTTGAGAATGTTTGCTGCAAGGGCCGAGTGCAAAAGAGCGTAAATACTAAACACAACGAAGATGGTCCATTACACTGAGATTGAAGCATTCATATAACACATCAGTTTCAACATCTATAGATTGAGTTCCAGTCAACAAAGTAATGGAAATCCTATAACATTAAAAGCTTAAAGCAAGAAACCGATTCACAGTTCATTTGGTAATATTCAAGTACCAATACTTCTACAGTTACTTCTTGCAGCATTTCACCAAACTATTCACGAAACTTTAGAGGAACATTTGTGTCTATGGTCTCTTAAAACTAACACCATCTAGAAAGACCTGATTAACAACAGCAAATACACCTTTAGAATCAAATGACTGAAAACCTCCTAATCAAATCAACAGCTGATTAATATTCCTACTGCATGAGCTCACCAAAATACAGTTACAAATCAAACCTTCATCAGCAAATTTTCAAGCTTATAAACAATGTTTTCCATATAAAATAAGGTTGTTAATATCGTTTTTTTTTGGCAAACCGATTATAGGTTTTAGAAATCCGATTTTAAACCGATTATCGTTTTTTTATTGGCCTTCATAGAAAATTTAATATATTATCATACAAAAGCAACGTTTTGTCAATAATAAATGTTTAACATCCCATAAAAGCAACACAAATATAGTTTTTTTTCAAGGTTCTTACAAATGTGCCCCATTAAAAGCCAACATATATACATAATTAGTTAAATGGTTGGTGTGCTAGGTTGTCCACCCAGAGGATCGGTGTTCAAATTTCCACATGGACAGAAGATATTTAAAGATATTCTACTATGTACAGTCCTCTAAAAAACTTGGCTATAAACTAAGTACATCAACTCTGCACTGACAATCGATAGATTAGACAGCAGAGAAAGGAAGGCACAAACACTCACTGAACTCTGAAAATCGTGTCAACCATTACTCTAGATGGAGATCCATTGGTTGATTTGAAGCCCACCACTACAGACTTTATAGTTATCTGAGCACTGTTTGCTTATTGGTGAACATTAACATCATTCAGACCAGCGTAGAGAGCACATCTGATCAGCTTCTCTTGCAGTCTATGCAAGATACAGATAAATTCTGATAACAATTATAATTAGATGCCCATTGCTGCGTTAAGTTTAAAGAGATTTACCCTTTTGTTTCCTCTATAAATGAGCAACAAAACAGGAACTATCATATTTACAGATTAACTTGTTACATGTGGCTTCTTAATGCATGCTAGCACTGGCGATGGAATGCCTTCTCGAGTTAATTATAATTAGCAAGCACTACAAAATGTTCATTCATTCATTCATTCATTCATTCATTCAGAGGATTTATATAGTGCCCCTTCAAGAAGCTACTCAGAAGCGCTCCCGGCCCAGCCACGACTAAAGAAAAAAGACTTGAGAGACTTGTAGAACGCTGCCGGATGGCTCACAAGTTCAGTCACATACATAATTATATTACATAGATCTTTACATATTACAAGAATTCTTGTTCATGGTTGCTTTGTTAAAAGTGCATCTAAAGCTCACAGATGGCCAGATGATTTGAAGAAAGATAAATGCACATTCCCCTCTCTGTGCCCCTGCAAATGGCATTTCACATAAACTCACTCACTGCCATTCGCTAGTCTCTACAGGCTTTTCATAAGTGTTCAAGTAAAGTGGAAGAGGCCAGAAGACTCCAGTGGACCTGTGTGGCATATCATCAAGGTAAGTGGCATCATACTCAGGAATATACATTCAGGATCACATCTGTTGCTTAAGGTGTATGTAATTAACTCAGAGGATCTCTGCTATAAACTATATGCACAAACAAATTCAGAATTTTGGCAACAAATGGATGAATGATTGATGCAAAATAAAGTCTTCCGTATAAAAAAACAGTCAATAAAAAACACATGTGGTACATATGGTTATTACCACTTTAACCACTGCTGCTCAGTGCATCTGTTTAAAAACTGTCTTTCAAATTTACCCGACCAGAGAATCTAAACCTAAATAAATTTATCCTAGTCTCATTTTGTATATTCACAAACTGCTATACAGCAGTTGAACTAAAAAATCATTCTTATTTAAGGTAATCCTGCATTTTAATGTATTTTATTCTTGTTTCTTCCAGTGAAAAGAAATAGCGTATTTAATTAGTTCAATCCAACTTCTATTCACGCAAGTATTATCTTCATCAATCCAACTTCTAGTTTCACAAGATTCGACAAGAAACTATTTTCATCAATCGAACTTCCATTTCAACGCAAAAATTCTATTCATCAATCCAACTTTCATTTCAATGCAAAATTCTTTTCACCAATCCAACTTCCATTTTAACGCAAACATTTTTCATCAATCCAACTTCTATATATGCAAGAATTCTTTTCATCAATCCAACTTCTATTTGCACAAAGAATTCTTTTCATCAATCAAAATTCCATTTTAATGTGAACAGTTATTTTCATCAATCCTGTTTCTAATTACGCAAAGAATTCTTTTCATCAATCCAACTTCTATTTACGCAAAGAATTATTTTCATGAATCCAACTTCCATTGAAGCAGCCAGATAAGAAAAATAATAAAATACGCTAAAATACAAGATACGTTCAATGCAATAGTAAAATACGCTAAAATGCAAGTTTACCCATCGTGAGTCCGTATAAGTCCCATATTTCGGCAAACTTATAGTATCGGGGGCTGAGGTATCTTTGGGCATGCTGCACGGACGCCCGACGGTACCAGGTTTTCTAATGGGTAATCCTGGCACTGGCGGTCCCAAATTATTCAATGAAAGAAGTCACAAAGTTATTTGATATTGTCACTTTAAAATGGAAGCTGGATTGATGAAAAAACTTTATCGCTAAATCGAAGCTGGATTGATGAAAAAACTCTTTCCCTAAATGGAAGTGGGATTGATGAAAACATTCCTGTGTTGAAATAGAAGCTGGATTGATTAAAATAATTTCTTCCGTAAATACAAGCTGGATACCAAGCTGATTGCATGGATGAAACTAACTTTCTATTCAATAGAAGCTGGATGAAAATAATGTTTTCAGTAGTTAGAAGCTGGATTCGTGAGAATATAATTATAGCAATTTTAGCGAAACTATAAAGCGGCGGCCTCTGTTGATAAAAGTTACGTTGCTAAATTATTCTGATGTCTTAAATGCCGTACTTGGCGTTGGTAAGTAAGAAGTCTACCTATGTGCATGTTAACTATCATCAATCCACCTTCCATTTCATTAAATTTTTTTCATCAATCCAACTTCTATTTAATTTAAAAAAATTACTTTTTATCAATCCAACTTCTATTTCATGAAAGAAATATTTTTCATCAATGGAACTTTTATTTAAGCAAAGATATATTCTCATGGATCAGCTTCTAATTACGGAAACAATTATTTTCATCAATCCAGTTTCTATTGAATCCAAAACTTAATTTCATCCATCCAGCTTCTATTTGGAAAAATTATTTCGATGAAATCCATCTTCTATTTTGAACACAGGAACGTTTTCATCAATTCCGCTTCCATTTAGGGAAACAATTTCTTTCATCCAGCTTCCATTTTACAGTGACAACATCCCGCTAAACTACGACTTTACCGAATAATTTGGGACCGCCAGTGCCAGGATTACCTTCTAATGACGACACTAACCCTAACCTGACCCTAACCGACCCTCACGATGCCGTAAACTTACACAATATCCTTCAGCCCCGATTCTATAAGCTTGCCCATATTTCCACATGGGACCCACACAGAGCCCACATGGATTACATCTAATGTCCATTGAAATGCTGGCACGGTGGTTCCAGCCTTGATTACCAAATTAAATGTGTTTTCATTCGGGTATTCACATTCTTTCAACCACAGCATACTGTTTATCTACTGATCTATCATATCAGCCTACCTGGTAGTTAAACAGCGTCCGTGTGGAGTTGAACGCCTTCTCGCATGCAAAAGTTCTAGCAAAGTACTATTTGCAGCCTGGGGCACCACGTAAAAAGTCTTTTCTGACAATTATCGACAGCCCTGAGGCTTGTTTATACAAAGCAGAAGTGTTTAACTTTAAGAATCTTAAACACCCGTAGTTGTTTAAAACTATTTAATACACTTCATTCACGGCGGCTCATCTGAAACACGCTGGTTCCCTACTGTACAGTACTGTACTGTATTTAATAGATAGCGCTACGCATACGTATTATCCAAACGTTGCTCTGCTGAGATCAGTATCAATCTAAAATTGCTTAATCGAAGATCGAACAGCAGATTAATCGATTTTATGAATGTATGTATGTATGTATTGTATGTGTATTGTATTATGTTGTATGTATGTATGTATAAATGTATGTATGTATGTATGTATGTATGTATGTATGTATCAATCAGTCAATCAGCCGTTTATTGAAGTCAACAACAGCACAATTAATTAACAATCAGTCATTTTTTTTTGAGGTAATCTGCTGATGATGTCAACAGGACACCACTAAAGGATAAAATAATCCGCTATTGCAGGGCTGCCCTTTTCCACATTACATTTACTGATGGCAAGACGATTTTTATGATCATATACCTATAGAAAACTCAACTTAAATAACAATGTTAGGGCTAAATCATAGCCAAACAACCGGGCGCAAAAAAAACCATTGCAGTACAAGATTTAAAACAAACAAACAAATCAAAAAACAAAACAGATTATAATAGAACAGTTGTACATCTTAGACAATCTTAACTACAGGTACAATCTATCGAGTCATATTCTTTTTATGTGTTCAACAGATAATGTTTCAATTGAGCTTTAAATTGAGCCATGTGTAATATATTTATTAAATTTGGAGGAAAGAGAATCCCAAAGTGGTGGACCTGAGCATTTAATTGAGAACTGCTTAGTCCTGGTTCGTGCCTCTGGGGTTCGATATTTACATGATGCTCTAGTATCATGTCCATGAACCCCTACACCTTTAAGGAAATATTTATCAAACAGTGATGGAAGAAGCCTATAATGATAACAGTACATGAATAGTCCAATTTGATATTTTGTAATATCATTCAATTTTAGAATATTGTGCTCTTTAAATATTAATTTTAAATATTAATTTTAAATATTAAATATTAATAGTATGTATGTATGTATGTATGTATGTATGTATGTATGTATGCATGTATATGTATTTATGTATGTAGGCTATGTATGTATGTCTGCATGGCTGATCTGCCGAAATATTCACACATGTGACATAAGCTCCACTGGCCTCCAGTTGCTGCTCGGGTGCAATTCAAGATCGCTAATCTGGTTTGGAAGGCTTTGGCTGGCGCTGTTCCGCACTACATTGCCTAATTCTGCCTTCCAGTTGGCCGGCATCGATGGCCACCATCGAAATTGTGAACAGTTAATTAAAATAGAAGGAAGAAGGATGGAAGATTCATCAAATGCTGGGTGACTTAAAAGATCGCCAGTGATGTCAAAGATTTGAAAACGGTCTAACAAGTTTAGAAAAATTAATACAATTTTGAATGTAGGCTTATTGAAACCTAATATTATAAAATTTCTCGTATTCTTTTGGTCGTCAATATTTGTGGTTTAATGATTTTAATCCATTTCAATTAGAGCAATACCACAAAGTCATGTAATTACCGAGTCCCAGCTACAAACCGAATAATTCGCTAGGTGGCGTCGTCCTAATATCACGAGTCTCATTTTATATTGTTATTTTTAACTTAAATTTTGGTTTTAAGACAGTGCTTATATTTTAAAAGCACTTTCCAGCTGTGACTCTTTAGCCTAACGGTAGTTAGACTAATTTCATATATAATACTCTAATCCGTTGGCAGAAGTTATCATCAGTCGTTAGGAGTCACTGTATAAAATTAATAGTTTCATAGTCTTTCAGTTTAAATTATTTATGTAGCTTATAAAATAAACTTCGCGAATATTGACCTTGCAAAACAAATGCTATTAATGCGCATAAATAAAATCAAACCGTATAGTGTCAGAATTATTTTTTTATCTTCACTTTATTATCAGTTGTCGCTGGGAACATTCTGACACCTTTATTTATTGTAACCAAAACGTTTATTAACCCAGGTCATGCAAGTTTTAGCATACTTACCTGGCACAGGAGAGACCGCGATCAAGTAGGCGGTGCTCCCAGGACGAGGCTCAGCCATTGCACTTCGGTTGGGTTGACTCTTGCGATCACCCCAAATGTGGGTGACTCGGGTGCGTAATTTTTGTTAGTGGGGGACTGCGTTCGCGCTTTCCCTTAAATAAAAAAAAAGCTAAATTATTTCAGACTGAGTTGACAATGACTTTCCGTATTGGATGGCAGAGTTAAGTCGATGGGCTGGGAACATTCTGACACCTTTATTGTGTAATATGGACGCATTGTTATTCCTCTGTAGTTATAATTTGATCTCTTCTGTTGTTCTAGTGTATAAGGACCATTGCACCAAATACTAGGTCCCCTAAGTCTGACATAAACTGATTTACGCCACTGGCCGCCTACAAAGCACAATTGACTGGGGCTCTGGTTTTACATGCAACTACAGTTGTTGAGCTAATGCTAACATCATGATTTTGCGCCATCGGTTGATGCCTTGTCACCCTTGTGCATTAGACACCGGCGCAATAGAAGTTGCTAATTACATCATGCTTATGTTAATTAGTAAGAATTGGCCTGTGAGAGTAAAGCACTTGTTAGCATGTCCTATCATCATCATCATCATCATCATCATCATCATCATCATCATCATCATCATCATCATCATCATCATCATCATCATCAGGATCCATGGGCCGAAGGCCCGTAGGTGTCGAATGCTTGCATCGTATCCATGGGCCGAGCCGCCGAGGCCCGTTGGAGGCCAATGCTTGCATTGGATTTCATTCGTATTTTTTCTTTAAGTAGAGTATCTGCACCCAGGAGCCTAGCCAGACTTAAATTCAAGAGGAGGCAACTTGGCAAAATTCTGGTTACTGAGGTCATTGGTCAATAGAAGTTCCAGTATGCAAGGCAACTGCCTCCTCGTGCCTCCATGTAGCTACGCCTATGTCTGCACCCATCCGTTCGACCTTCGCACTTCTCCCTTAAAGAGAGTTCCAGGCTTAGGACTGGCTCTGATATCCACTTGTGTCTTCAAAGGCGGCGATGCCGCCCACGTTTGCCAGCTTTTTCAGGGTTCCTGCTGAGCCTGTCCACCTCGCGTAGCGCCCTAAGGTGGTACTTCAGCCAAGACTTTCACCACTGATGGCATAGCCTCAGCCCTCAGCATGCACTCCCCTACTTACTGTTGCCACCCCCTCACCACGTTGAGGTGTGAGTCGGACTTTGAGGGGGCTATATTAAAATAATTATATCCATCAGCTGCAAGCAAGAAGTCATAATCGTGGGGCTACCGTCACTGCCCCCATAATAACCTGATGCCTCTGATGGGGGGCAGGGGGGTCCGGTGGCGCGTTGGATAACATCTGGCAGTGCGAGAGGTACCGAGTTCGAGCCCCGTTAGGGCGGTTTGCTTTGTGGCTGCTATTACCGTTGTATTACAAGCTGTCTGTTCTGTTAGTAGTTAACTAGTTAAGATTGTTTAAATTGCATAACATGTTAATGTACAGCGCAGTGCGTTTGTCAGGCGCTAAATTAAAGAAAAGATATTATTATTATTTATTATTATTATAATACAATAATAAAATGTACAGCGCGTTGGATAACATCTGGCGAAGAGTGCGAGAGGTACCGAGTTCGAGCCCCGTTAAGCGGATTTGCTTTGTAGGCTGCTATTAGCACCGTTGTATTACAACTGTCTGTTCTGTTAGTAGTTAACTAGTTAAAATTGTTTCAATTGCATAACATGTAAATGTACAGCGCAGTGCGTTTGTCAGGCGCTAAATTAAAGAAAAGATATTATTATTAGTTATTATTATTATTAATACAATAATAAAATGTAACTCTTCTGTTCGCAAATTCTTCTCCGTGTTCTACTCTCAGGCGTCGGCCGAGAATCAGGTTGTTCTAACTCCACTTTTTATGTTTTGGGACATTTTGATACCGTTGAATTTGGCGCAGCTTGCTCTATCCCCACATGAAGTTAGAACATTCATAGACATTTCGGAAGTACCAAAAACACCCAGAATTATAGTGTTCTATTTCCATTTTGACAGTATGTTTACGGACTAGCTTGTTCTATGTCCACGTTGAAACGCGGCCGACCCTATTTTTAGCCAGGCATTGAGCGCTGTGTTGTTCTATCTCAAACTATAACTCCAAAGTTGAAAAAAAATTAAATAAACAACAAAAATAACATAGGCAACATTGTGGCTGAAAAATGCTGATTCTCCAGAGCTATTTATTGATAGCTTACTCGCTACTTGAATGTATCATTTTGCTGTACAAAGATACTTCTGCCGTTTTCTCGAAACAACATTCTTTCAGTTAGAACAACCTGATTCTCGGCCGACGCGTAGCAAGACTAATTAGCTAATGCAGTAGGAGAACATGGATTTACGCAATGCCTATAAATAGGCCTATCAACTTGCAGTTACATCATAACTAACAGTACTGTAAGTTGGTATTTATAAGTAGTAGGCCTAGATCTTGGCTATCATGTTTGACTTCATAGATTGAAAAAAGTGTGATAACATGCACAATTACTCTTAACTTGATTGCGCTTCGGGCGAGTAAACACCGGCCCTTTTCGGGGCTTAAGTTGTTCCTTTTATGTTCCCTTTATGGTCAGAGTTGGGAGTTCTCTTAACGAATGAATGAATGAATGAATGAACGAATGAATGAATGAATGAATGAATGAATAACTGTCAAAGGTTGCTGTAACACGAAATAACATGAAACTTGTTGAAATGTTGACTCGGACTTTTGTATAGAGCATTAATACACATTCATTTCTACTCTTTTGTTTCTATGAAATAGGACTATTAGTTGTTACAACTATGTTCCCCTAAGTATACAGACCCTACATGTATTTTATAATATTAAATTATAAATAGATGGCGGAATAGTACAAGGCATTGCGCCAACAGCAAACATTTTAGTGTTTCATAGGCCTATATTATTTAACCGAAGCTACCTTATGTTCGTATAAGACTATAAAGTTTTGCGGTTTAGTTTTATATTCACTACTTAGTTTCTTTTGAAACAAAAGACCTAAAAATAATTAAGGTTTTGTTAGAGGCGCTGATTGAAGTTTTTACTGTTCACAATCAGGTTGACGTCGCTTCATTTTGGCCTCAGAGCTTTGATCTGCGAGAAATCAGGACTGCTTATGGCTGCAATGCAAACAAGAAAACAAAAGAAACGTCAGGTTTATACGATTATCTTTGTCTTTGATTTCAAATCTATCTATGATATACATACATTGTATGTATGTATTTGTATGTAGGCCTATGTAGGCTATGTAATGTACATAATTATACAAGTAGGCTATGTACGAATGTATGTAAATATGTAGGTCTATGTATTTATGTATGTATGTATGTATGTATGTGTTCTAGGCATAGCCTATGTATGTTTCCATATCCATTACAATAAGATCCTAAGGAAAATTACGTAAGGACTTTGATCGCACAAACACTCAACAATTTTCTCTGATAAACGCTGACCAATCATAGATTTCAATTAGGCTACGTCTGCATGTGCATCAAGTTAAGAGATGCATAATGAATCATCTAATTATATGTGGCTTCGCTTTGGACAGACATGACAACATCGCACCAACATTATAGTCTATTATATTATATGCCTATAGGCTTACGTGTATGTTTATGCGTAATTAACAGAGCTTCTCATTTGAAAATAGAAGGCGATTTGAAAATCGATCGCGATGGATTGAGTAGGCGATCGATGCGCGGTCGACCTCTGCTTATTATTATGGTTGTCCATTAACTGCTTAAGCAAGCATATATAATAGGCCTACGCAACAGTTATTATTTATTAACCGTCGATAAATAAGCCTCATCTACTTGTCGATGCAATGTTGTATCGATCCTAGCCTGAACTTTCACAAGTATTGTAAATTAGATAAACAAAATAATGGTCTGGCTCCAGGTTCCTCTTGGTGTCTAACTCATCACGCATGATCGATTTACCGATCGACCAGATCTTTGCTAGGCGATCGACCAAGGAGATCGATCGATCGATCGCCTCAAATGAGAAGCTCTGGTAATTAACCTTGAAATTTCTAAGGTAGCAGTTATATATGCCTACCGGTAATTGGTAGGCCTAATACTTATGCCTACATGCAGCAAACAGCTGGACCAGGTGGTAAGCATACATACAGTGTACGTCTAGGACGTATTATATTCAAGTGCAAGATTCATAAGTGCTCCGCCCGAAACACATCAAGGAACTTTTACAGCTATAGGCCTATATCTTGCACTCCTATGGGCCAATGGTTACAAACCTTTTTCAGATCAAGACACCTTTACTAGCAGTCGTTCAGTCAACGGCATCTGGCCTTAACTCCATTTGTTTTCTTCCACTTAGTTCTCTTTTTAATGACGAAAGCGTTCCTTAATTGTATTTAATCGCAGTGTTGCGATTATTTCTACACGCTACTTTACTTTTTTAAATTGTTATAGGCCAATGTGAGTATTATAGCCTAGTGACTCAGTAGTGATAGTAGTTTTTCACATTTTTAAAAGAAAAGGCTGCACAATTATTATCTAACCGCGGCACCCTTAGAGCACGTTCACAGCACCTTGGTTACCGCGGCACCCAGGTTGAAAAACTGCTGTAAGCTATTTTTTAGCGCTTTGCATGGGCGTCCGGAGAGGCAAGGGGCATTTGCCTCTGGATTTTGCACCTAATTAAAAAAATACTTATCATCTTAGTTTTTAACAATGAATGGCTATGATTTTTCCAGTTTTATTTTTATGCTGGCGGCAATTACGTAAATCATGGGGGGATAGCAGGACTGCCCCCCAAAGTTTTGACTTAAGCCCTTCTGTCCCTGCAAAAATCCGGCCCTCGTAGAATCTGTCCCCCACCCCAAAGTTATGAATAGTTTTTTGCGAGCGCCGAGGGTGACGTTATTGTATTGTATTGTATTCAAGCATTTATAAAGCGCCTCTCATAGGGTGAACCATTCAGAAGCGCTCCCAGTGCAGGGCCAAGGAAAAGACAATAGGTTTTGAGAAAAGCAAAGGTGGAAGAATGGTTACTAGCTAGATTTCGAGAGCGAGTAGATGGAGACAGCGCATTCCAAAGAGAGGGACCAATTGAGGTAAAGGACCGGGACTGAGCCATAGCTGTTCAAGTATGAGGAACTAGAAGCTCAAGTCTGTTTGATGAGCGTAGTGGTCGATGGGAAGAGGCTGCTTTCGGCACCCTTGTTAGTCCCCCGTGCCAAAAATTCAAAACTACCCATTAAAATCCCCCCTAAAACATTCCTGCGGACGCCCATGGCGCTTTGGTAGGATCTCGAAAAGGATTATAATCACTATATCAATATCAAGACGAACACACAGACTTACATTCACTTTCATAAATGCAGCCTACCAAAACATTATTTAGGTCTAATTTATAGAGGCTTCGGCCTGTAGCCTATGGGTTTGTTTTGTGTATGAGACTTACCTGCTTCAAATGCTCCCATTTTGGCCCTCGTTCCGAAATGTGAATCCATAAGTGCAGCAGATGTTTCCGACAAACCTGCGCACACATGTTCCATATTCTCTTAGTCTTCTAAACTTAGCGTAAAGTTAGTTAGGTAGGCCTATATAGATAGACGAACTCTTGATCATATAATAAATGTCTGAGGGCTCTGCTGAAAGATACTACGTTGTTTGAAATGGAATCGGTATAATTATAGCCTATAGGCCTATATATAGTTCAAAATAATTCGAAACATGCTAGTAATTTATTTACGAATTACGACCTATAATAAAGTGGCATGAGTGGGATGACGAATACTGCCTGTAATATAATCCACCACCCCAATTCTGTGACCCTCTTTCACTCAACTTTTCTCTATTATTATGATAGGACAAGACTTATGAAAGTTCACGATAGAAAAATCGGACCATAGATGAGGAAACAATAGCAATTCAAGCAAGGCATGAGTTGTGATCCCGAAACACTAACACGGCTACAGAGTACAGACCATACCTTCAGTAAAGTCAGATCTCTTTGTTTCGTCATTTCTGAAAAAGAGAATAATACATACCATTTCTAACATGTAACTATAATTACCTCCGTTCTTCCTCCAATCTCACCGCTCACCCGCCATTACCCGCCGCCTCAGGAAGCTCCTCCATCCAGCACCTGTCAAGTTTTCCTCTCCAAAGTAAAACTACAACTCTCACGAAATCCCATCCTGCACCATCCACTACGCCGCCTTCCAGTCTCTCTCTTTTAAACTAAACTCGTCCTATAATGTAATGTAAATCTCCCAAATTTCTGAGAGGCTCTGCTGGTAAATTTAAGTCATAGTCGAAGTCAAGAGACGTCAAGTTATGAAAAATTTCGTATAGGCCTACTGTTGTGGCAGAAGTGCTCAACATGTCACGAATATTGGTTGACAGCAATCGATATGAAAATCTACACAAGATATTTTGAAGAGCTTAGTTTTGAAAAGGAGCGCAAAAGGAGGGATATAGCCGTAGTAAAAAAAGCAACGTGTGCCGTATCTCTGTTTAGTCTGTGTTCATGTTATATTAATTTATGTGTATCTGTGCAAATTTCTCACCATTCATGCATCTTCTGACAAAGTTAGGCCTATGTTAAAATCTCAAATAGGGCCTACATGTAGGCTATGTAACTTAAATTATTTATAGTAGGCCTAGCCTGCATGTAGCTACAACCAAATGCATCAAAGCATATCGACAAAGATTTAGCTTTTAAAGTCTTTACGTTTACTATTGAGTTTTATTAATGATGACTAAGCTTCATATGAAACAAGTTACACTTACACTTAGGCTACTTTAAGGAAAACGTAATTTTTATCAGAAGTGAAGAACAACCACAGTGCAATTAATAGATTGTAATAATTAATTAATTAATTGTAATTATTTATACTGTGGAACAACGCACAAAGAATTAAGCGTGAGAAGAATGAAGAAACGAATGAGAAATGTGATGCTGGGAGGAAGCATGCAGCCAAGAAAAAGAACAAGAAATATTGCAGAGCAGATGACGATGACAACGATGATGAGGACAATTAATACAGTGAGGAAGAATGAAAGAATAAGGAATAGAAGTAAGAGAGTCAAGAACATGATAAAGAACGCGATGAATATGCTTAATAAAGGATTTGAACAATAGTCACCTGTCCGAGGTTGCATTCTTCAGCTGAAGCTGAGGCAGAGAGAAGGCGTTTGCCTAGAAATAAAACGACCGTTTAATAACAAGTTACACATGCCACGCATAATATCTCCATTTTTAATTATGTACATGAGTAGGCTATTTGGGTAGGCTATTAGGCCTATGTAGCGCCTTTTTTTAGATATTCCACAAAGTTGTCCCACTAAATACAAATTTCGTTGAATATATTGAAGTCAGTATAGGCTATAACTTACATGTAGGCTCAGTTAGGGCCAGGTAATGGCCAATGCAAAAATGCAATGCGTAAGGCTATGGCTTAACCACGATAGGTCCTATAATAATTTGCTGGACAATTCAGTGTAAAAAAACGCAGCTTTTGTGTGGCGCTGCAAAATTCAGAAGATTTAGATGTAAATAATACAATTAATTCATATTTGCATTTAATGCTTCCCATTGATGCAATTTTTAGGTAGGCCTATTATTATTATTATTATTATTATCATCATCATCATTATTATTATTATTATTATTATTATTATTATTATTATTATTATTATTATTATTATTATTATTATTATTAGCCTATTATTATTATTATTATTATTATTATTATTATTATTATTAAGAAGTTTTTATATAGATATTGGTCTTCAGATAGACATGTTGCATTTGGCCTCTGTGTTTTTACAGACCACAGGATACATCCGTAATAAAATCTTTGCCATCAAAGGTTGATTGAAAACTTGTTTCGTGTGAAATAATAGCATTGATTTTAAAATGTAATCTGTTCGTCACCTTTTCCGAAGGACGACGTTGAGTTTCGGCCAGTAGTTTCTGTTGAGAAGCTTCAAAGATCCAAGCCGTCATGTTTCGGTAGGTTGTCCTGTTTTATTTAATAACAGAGTAATTAACATAATTAGTCTTACGACGTCATGTTCGTGCCCGTCGTCGTCATCATCATCGTCTTCGTCGTCATCGTCATCATCATCATCATCATCATCATCATCATCATCATCATCATCATTTCCCTGTGTATTGAAAGCCACGCAGGCCTACTACGTAATTGTAATCTTACATGCCTTGTAAGCTTATATATAGGCTAAAGCGCCATTTCAAGAATAAACAGTTACTCATCGACGAGAGCGCCCCTATTATGATGACAGTTGAAGCATCAATGGATAATGCTAATTGTCCACTACCTATACTTGCTCATGGTCCCTACCCTACTCTGTAGGCCTAACCGAGTAACCGCCTCAGAGGAAGCTCTATAACCCGCTAACCCTGCGTTACAACGGTGGTGATTAGATTACTGTTATTATAATCGTCGTTGTCTTTACCATTGTTGTCACCGTTGTAGCCGGAGTTTTACTGGTGCAGGATTTTGTCAAAAATTAAGCTTCGATCACGTCTTTGTTCACGGTTAGCCTAGCCTAAAATAGTTCGATTTTAGCAATCTTCAATGAGTAGGCCTATGGCGATTTTACAAAACCGGAACGCATAACTTATTCCTATAGGCTATACTTTAATATTCATTGCAATACTTCTGCTAAAATATTCCATCTGTATTCGTCACTGCTGCAGCAGTGAATCTCATCAGACGATCATTGTTATTTTCATCGAATTCGCAAACTATTGTCTTCTGTAGGCCTATATGTCTATTGTCTAAAGTGTTGTCTTCTGTAGGCCTATATTGCCTGAGCTTCATACAAAGTTTGGGAGAGGTGCAGGTTGGTATTTGCTTATGTTGACAGGCACTTTGGGTTAAAGGCTGTTGCTTGGGCGAGTCAGGATGGAATTGGGCTCATTACAACAGTGTGGGAATTGGCATATCAGAATAGCCCGAGTAGTAGTTTACTTTACTATAGGCCTACAACATACAAAGCCAGCTAACTTTTGACAGACTCTTTCTTCTTGGTCTACCATAGTAGTAGACTAAGTAGTGGTGTTAGTAATGGTAGTGGAGGTGGTGGTAGCAGCAGTAGCAGCAGCAGTGGTAGTGGTAGTAGTTACAGCAGCAGCAGTATAGTAGTAGGCCAATAGTAGTAGCAGCAGCAGCAGCAGCAGTAGCAGCAGCAGCAGCAGTAGCAGTAGTAGTAGAAGTAGTAGTAGTAGTAGTAGTAGGAGCAGCAGCAGCAGCAGCAGCAGCAGCAGCAGTGGTGATAGTGGTAGTAGTAGTAATGGTAGTAATGCTGTAATGGTAGTGATAGTGGTGGTATAAAGTAACAGTGGTATTAGTAGCAGCAGCACAGCAGTAGTACTAGCAGGGATGGGCAGTAATTTAATTGATGTAATTGAAATTACGTAATTTGAATTACCATTGTAATTGGTAATTTGTAATTTGTTGCTCTGGATCAATGTAATTTGTAATTTGTAATTGAATTACATTTTTTTCATGTAATTTGTAATTTCAAATTACATCTGTAAAATCAAATTACTTTTGAAAAGAAAACTAGAGACTCCACAACCAGAGCAGTTTTGAAAGCATCTTTTCCTTATCTTGATAATTATCACTATAGTAGGCCTATCTCTGATATGAACGATAGCAACACTGAATTCTTTGAATGCTTTCACAAAATTGGAGCCAATGTCAGAAATGGTAGCTACAATTTTGTCATGTGTCAGACTGAGCGCCTCTGAGTAGTTTCCTTGAAGAGGCGCTACATAAATTCAAGTAATGAATGAATGAATAGATGAGTTGCGCTACTCCATCACACGCTCAGTTGTCTTAGCACCCAACAAAACGTCTGCATGCTAAGACAACTGAGCGTCGATCAAATGTACATGCATCGATCCAGTGACAGGTTACTCCCATGTAGGCCTAACTAATGAATCTTCAGATATCTACGTAACTGTTAAGATGTTATTTATACAATTTAATTCTGCAATTCCTTCATGTGCTCTGGTACACAAACTCATCAAGCCTATAGTTTTGCAAGCCTGATTGTAAGGTCAAGCATAGTTTGCCGATTATCGGACAAGTTGTTCGAACAGTTGCTACTTATAGAAAATTAAATAAACTGTTTCGAACAGTGTAATACAAATAACAGTGTAAATAAAGCATGTGTTTCCTGACTGAATTTCCTGATCCCAACTATGCATGTAATTTGTAATTTGATGTAATTGAAATTACGTAATTTGTAATTTGTAATTTAAAACAAATTTCTAAAGTAATTTGTAATTTGTAATTCAATTACATTTTCAAAAGTAATTTGTAATTTGTAATTCAATTACATTTTACTGTGTAATTTGCCCATCCCTGAGTACTAGTCTATAAGTAGGTCTATTGTTGATGATGGAGTACTTACTTGGTGAACCAGATCTTATCCTTTGATCCTTTCAATCGCCGCAACCTGCTGTCACCTGGCGGTCGAGGGATCATCCACTCGCTCATCTTGCTATACGTCGTCCTATAATTAAAATATTACAATAAACATCAGCACAAAAGACATAATGACTGTCAGTCTTCTTAACTCTTAACTCTTAGACCATACTATTCACTATTCTTATAAAATCTTCTATAGATAATGAGGTAACGTCGCCTATTTCTGCTTTTTCTATTTCTACTGCTCGAGTTTCTTCTTTGCACGATGCATGACTTAAGTTATCGCACAAATTTATGTTCAGTTTATACAAATTATGATTCACGGCTATCATATCAACTATTAGTTTAGAGAGGCCTAATTAATTATGTATGGCATAGCTTCGTCTGTCGCCGCATTTCAGAAATTTACATTTATATAAACAAAGAATTCATGTCCGCAGCAACTTCCTGGCATAGACTGACTCACACAAAGAAGCATTTGTTTCTTGCAATGTCCATCTGAGTCTTCGGCGGCGCAGGCCGAGGGGGGATCAGTATCTTCATCTTCATCTTCGGTGGCTTCGGGTCTCAGTGGGATGCAGAGGCAAAGACGATGGACAGCAGCTATATGGGGTGAAAGGTCGTCGCAATCTGGAACTCTTCAACAGGTCTTCTTCATTCAAGGTCATCTGGTGTAAGCATTCCGAATCTGCAGAACCGTGGACAAACTACGAATATATATTTGGCCTGTTTGGCCATAAAACTTATCTAGATTTAAATAATAAATTGTAGGTTTATTCGTGGTTTACTAAAAAAAGACCTGTTCTATTAAGGAATCGTTGAGGTAACAGATTGTACGTCCGCAACATCGTCCCGTGATCTCCATTAGCTTACATTTTACAATGGAGAGGAAGCGAGCGAGCGAGACCGAGACAGAGATAGAGACGGTCCTCAGACGGAGAAACAGAGACAGAGACAAGACAAAGAGACAAACAAACAGACAGACAGACAGACAGAAAGAGATCTACAATGCCTTAGCCTATGAGGCAAAACTAGAAATATTTTGATACTGTAATGCAATCTTATCCACATGTTCGTTCGTTCGTTCATACATTTAGGCAGATTCTTAAATATTAACCCCCTCCAAGACCAGCAGCCCCCCGCCCCCAGTCTGGTCAGGTGAAAGAGGACAGTAACAGTACTGTTCTCGAATATTCTTAAGAAGTAAAACATTCAGAAGTAATAGCAAACCAAGTCAACGCCTAAAAGATACGAGTTTGCTTGTTACCTGTAAGTTATCGGACCTATTTGCTAAGGCTGATACTGTGCACTAAGATGATCTCGAGTTCTTAAGCGACATTTAATGATAAAACATCGGGTTTCGACTGCATGCCTAAACGCTTACTGACTGGAATTACCTATAGGCCTAACTACGATCAATATAATAGACATAACGTCATAGCTTCTATTTGGTTGCTATGGCATCATATTTAGGCATATACTACTACTACTACTACTAATAATAATGTCGGGAAACCAGGGGTCTTCTTCTCTATTCGTCTTCTTTGCTGAGTGGTTCAAGGCTCTACCAGGATGCCGAAACCCCAGGCCTCAACAAAGGTTGTCCGGTCCGACTCTCGTGGTCTATCGAGAGGTTTGGATTGATCACCAGCGACACACTCACACACGTAGAACACCGCTTTAATAGTTCTTCTCATCGACGATTGACAGAATCACATCAACAGGCAACTTGACATCGAGAGAGAACTGCACAGCTGCTTCCTCGTCACTCCTATCATCAAGCAGGCCCTCTAGCGACAGCGTCTCGGATGGCTGGTCCGTAGATCGACAGCAGGTCCTCTTCAGACTCCACCAAGACTGCGAGGCCGATGCAATAGCTCGAGGCCGAATCTTAAGGCGGTCTTCTCCAGACTGACTGTCCCATGGCCAACCCCTGCCTTATATACCTATCAGAGGTGCAGAAAACCCTGGTGCCCCCACACCTTTTGCAACTAGAAATGGCACCGGTGCAATATCTCAAAATGGCACCGGTGGTGCAGTTTCTCAAAAGAGCACCGGTGGTGCAGTTTCTCAAAAGAGCACCGGTGGTGCAGTTTCTCAAAAGAGCACCGGTGGTGCAGTTTTACCGGCCGGTGCTACCTACTCACCACAGGGTATATCTTAAATTGGCACCGGTGCAGTTTTACCAGCAAGTGCTATATGTAAACCACATGATATATCCTATAATGGCACCGGTGCAGTTTCACCAGCAATTGCTATATATAAAGCACAGGACATTTCCTAAAATGGCTCCGGTGCAGTTTGCAGCTCTCTCGGTGTCAATATCAACAGGTATAGATCAAAAATCGGCACCAACACAATTACCAAACATCGGTGCCCCATAGAGTGCCGAATCAGCCAGTCTACCTATAGCAGCTCAATAGGAGGTGACTTAAAATCGCACCACGGCGCCCCATAGAGTGCCCAGCCAATTATGAATTTCGCAACAATCCCCGCCGACCAACAATACCGAAAGTCCCTTTTCGGAAACCAAGGTCGACCCAAAACTTAAAATTTGGCCAAAACCATGACTCCAAAGAAAATCTAAATGAGCTGCTACAGTTAGCAAGCAAAGATCCATATCACATCATAAAGTTCTCAACTGCTAAATAAAAGTCCATATAAAAAAAAACGACTTATGTCTCTCAGTGTCCAACTACAACGCTAAAACATTATGTTAAGCAGAATAGATTAAATGCTTCATCACTGTCCATTTCAGCGTCCAAGGCGTTTCGCCTAATATCCACTATCAATCAACGAGACTTAAGTGCAAGAGATAACTAGAGTAAAGTCTTTGCATCAAAACAATCAAAGAAAACAGCAACCGACAAAACTCAAAGCTAAAGCTCTCAAAACAAAAGTCTCTCCGCAGTCTCAAAAATTTCACGCAAAGTCTCTCGAACACACATCTAGCATCAGTCTCTCAAAGCCGAAGCCGAGTCTCTACACATCATAAAGTTTAAAGGGGCCATGCAAGTTGAACAAAGCTGTTATTTTTTTATCGATCCTGCACCTTTCTTATAAGATCATTTTGCGTTATCCAAATAGCCTATCTGACGTCCTTTTTAGTTAGCAGCAATTTTGGCTCACCACAATTTCTACGACATTTAATTTCTTACTGTTTCTAAATTTCTCAGATTTTCCACAACTTTTCCAATAATTTTAATCATTTTTAATTAAGATTTGTGAAACTTATTTAGCAGGCAACTCTCGCCCAAACCACATCGGGGAACAACTGATCCACAGAGTGTTCCCCCAAATGAAATGGGACCTTCTGCATGGCTTTGCCTTGAAAGGCTGAAGGTGAAAGAATGTTCACAGGACAAACTGCAGGCGCCGTCGACAGAAAAAACTCCTGTTTAGTAAATTTATAATTAGTTTTATGTAAACAGTGGACCAGACACGGAAGTGATTTTAGACCGACTGTAGACCTACACAGGCATAGACGTAGGGGAAATTGAAGTGGTGGGGGATGAAGCCACAAGCTTTAACTTCTGCCCGACAAAAATAAATCCAAAATAATTGGCCTCATGCGTATATGATCATGTGAGCTGAGCAGAGCAGCAGGCTTATGTAGAGTTGTAGACGGTATACCCTATATAGGAGTCAATACTCTATACCGTATAGCCTACATATATAGGCAGTATAGCCGATGCGGCCCGGTAGGCCTAACCAGTGACCACCTTTGTGAAAAGTGAAATCGATATGGCATATTCTTTCTCCCGAAAAACAAACACGAACGTCCGAATTCTTTTTTTTGGGGGGGGGGGGATGCCCCTGCCCTCCCGCCTCCTACGCTTATGAAAACAAGCAAGAGAAAACTAGGCCTATAGGCTACATCTAATCTGTTAATTTGTAGTGTGATCAGTGACCTGCGTTAAGTTATGCTGCATATATATATATATATATATATATATATATCGCATATAAACCGACTTTGTTTCTATTTGGCTAATCGGCAGTGAAGATAATATTATATGCCTACAAGGCCATTAATCAGCCTCTAGGGGGCGCTGAAGAAAGCGAAACTTCGCGATTATGTGGCTAATTATGGGTTTTCGAAAATGTGTGTCTGAATTCAGAAAACGTCGATCACAATGTTGTCGGTAGGCCTTGACCTGAGGTCATAAGTGTGTTAGTATGTCATATCCATGTAGGCTTAATATGTAGGTCTAGGTCATTCATTCATTCATTCATTCATTCATTCATTCATTCATTCATTCATTCATTCATTCATTCATTCATTCTTGGGACTTACATAGCGCCCATTCAATAAATCTACTCCGGAGCGCTCCCAGCCCAGCCACGGCTTAAGAAAAAAAGACTCGAGTGATTTATAAAACCCAGTTAGATTGGTCGGAGCCTCGGAGGTAAGAAACGCAGCTCCGACGGTAGATCATTCCAGATGGCGGGCCTACAACCGAGAAAGTTCGGCGCTGCCTAGCAGTCAAGGGAGCCCGTACGACGTGGGACTAGGAGTTCCTACCTCGTCGCGAATTGAAGTTCGGACAGTGGGCGGCAGAGGTCGCGCAGGTAAGATTGAGCACAGCCAAGGATGCAGCGTGAAACTTAAGCAGCAATCCGATAATTATATGAGATCCGTAGGCCTAATAGGGCCACATGCTTTTCTAAAACGAGAGTAGGCCTATTGTTTTGAGAATGCTGATTAATTTTTAGTTAGGGCATAATAATTATAGCATAATCAGTAACGAGCTACTTTTATGGTGTTTTACAATGTCAATGTACAGTTCGAGTGGGCCTACTAACATAAAAGTAATTAATAATCGTAGGCCTATTCGTAAACTCAGAATTTCTTAAGGGCACCAGCTTATTCATGAGCGTTGCGTCATGTCAGAGACTCAGAGGTGTTGTCCAAAGACGTAAAGTGAAAGAACGAAAGCCGGCATCCAGAAGACCTGGGAAGAAAGAGGCAGAGAAACTGCTGCTGCGGATTTCATTTAAGACGAGAGAGATTGGAAGGCGGACGAGTGGATGCATGGATCGGAATAGGAATTGATCTTGAAGAGGTGAGACTTTAGAGTGGAATTAGCCTGATGGCCCAGTGATGGGCTATAGATTCATTCATTCATTCATTCCGAGCATTTATATAGCGCCCCTTCAAGGAATCTACTCAGAGGCGCTCCCAGCCCAGCCACGGTTAAACAGAGAAGACTTGATAAGGCGGCAGTAAGCAGCCAAATTGCTGCGAGGCATCAAGCGCAGCTCAAGTGGAAGCCCATTCCAAGTTGAGGATCCAACAACCGAAAGGCTCGGCGCTATGTGCTCGAGACATAAACGGGCCCGGGGACAAGGAGCTCTCCCTTGGCCGAGGAACGCAGAGCCCGACGGGGGCTAGGTCAGAGACAGGACGACAGAGGTCAGATAAGTATGATGGAGCACAGCCAGCAAGGCACCGCCAAACTAAGGCTGCTATCCTGTGAGAGATGCGCTGCGAGACAGGAAGCCAGTGCAGAACATCGCGCATGTAAGCAAAGACTGAAGAGTATTTTGGAATACGACCAATAAGTCGGGGAGCTGAGCGGAGGATCCGGTCAAGACGGCTTATTAGGCCAGAAGGCCCAGAAGGGAGACCAGCGAGAATCGAACTACGTACAGTTATCAACTCTGCTGGTTACAAAGGCATGAACAAGAACAACGGCAGCACCAGAGAGAGAGAGAGAGAGAGAGAGAGAGAGAGAGAGAGAGAGAGAGAGAGAGAGAGAGAGCGAGCGAGCGAGCGAGCGGATCACAACACGCAGCTGGCGGAGCTGGTAATAACAGCTTCGCCTAAGCAAGTTAACAAGTTGCGAGAAGCTAAGCTCTTGGTCGAGCGTCGCTCCAAGGTCACGTACACTGCAGTACGTGAAAAAGTGACATGAGGGTAAGTTTCAGCCAACAGTTGCATGTCTACACCGGCCAGCTGTCGGCGACTACCAAGCCAGATAAACTGATATAGAATAGCTTGAGGCAGATGATGATCGGTGAGCGCTGATACTGGTGGAGGACGGAGAAATTGATGAATTCAGAAGAAAGATAGTTCAACAGTCGAGGCGTGGCGTGGTCTGCTGTGGCGTCTACCAATGAAGGAATGTCGGGGAGAACGATCTCCCACGGACCACGGTTGCCAGAAGCGGGATAACGTTTTTGGATATAAACTGAGGAGTTGTTGATTTCCGATAATATAACAGCCTGCAATACGAAGATTAATATAATCGGCCAGAGTACGTGGTGGTTTGTTATCCCATTCCAGGTGGGTGGGGGGAGGTTAGACGCCATTGTATGGAATGGTTGGAGAACTCGAGATGAGTATAGGCCTAGTGATTGGGGAACGGAGAAGAGCAAGTTGGGACGACGATCAGGTAGCCTACAGTGGGGTGGCTGGGTCACCTGGGTTGGGTCACCTGGGCCCCCTGGGTTGTGAATAGTTCGCGAAGATACTTGGGCTGCGAGTATTTTAGAGCTATAATACTATATGACCTATAATATATACGTGTAAAACTTCTGTATTTCGAACTTTGGGTTGTATCGAAGAACAATCCAAAGCCTATCCACAGCGAATGCAAACACATACAGACAGCCTTGTTTAATCGAACCAGCTTTTTACATCGAGGTTTCACTTACTGTTGAAGTCCGTTTCGGTCCTTTATCGGTTCGATAACGTTTGCTTAACGACGCCTCCGCCGCCATGTCAAAGACGATTGGTGTTATCGAACAGTTGCTGGCTGGCAGAATTATCGAAGTTACAGGGCCACCACTAGAGTGCAACTCGATACTACTTAGCTGTAGCCGACTGATGAAGAACAAACAGCAGCTTTGTTTCCCAACTGGCTCCAGGTATAAGACAAAGACGGAGGCACATGTAGGCCTATGTCTCGTCACTGGAAGGGGTCTCAGTGGAGGCTTGGTGTTACCTAATTTCGCCTGCATACCGCAGCCACTCCTTAGAGCTTCTGAAAGAAGGAGTGACGAAGATGAAGTGGTTTTGATAACAGTGCTATAATACCACTGATATCGGCGCTATAACTGCATCAGATGCTTTGAAAGCGATAACTGGTACTAAGGCTATCAGACGGTGGATTGTGACAAAACCGAAAATGGAGATAGAGCCGACAGTTTGGCGCATGTTGATGAGCTTCCGCACACACCCACTTTCGTATAAGTGGACTGACTGCTCACTGCTTTCAGTGATTATTTTAGAAAATATTCTTTGTATTCTGTAGGCTATAGTTTATTCGTGAGCTACATCTTTATTGTAGTTACTTTCAGAGACTTCAGCAACTGAATACACGTGCATGTGGCATCCAGGGCCTACTTTAATGGAAATGCGATAGGCCTATTCTTAGTACTCATGAGTAGGCTACTACTGACCCGTGGCAATGTAGATTCGATCTCACATTCTCCAATCACATTCACATCTCCAAGTACATCCGAGTCAAAGGCGATGTCTAGATTGCGCACGGGCGAATCAGAGATAAAAGTGATAGAGAGATAGCCTAAGGAATTACTGGATTGGCGGATGGAGTAGTCATGAGATTTTCTTAACCTGATCTTCTCAGTCTAGAATGATGAAAACCCGGTAAAAAGAATTTCAGTTGCTTTAAAACGAAACATGCCTGTTGAATGAATGCCGGAAGGCTCTTCCACACATGCGAGCCAGCGACCTGAATGGCCCCATGACCCATTTTAGTCTTAGTTGCTGGCACGAAAACATGACCAGAATTGTAATTGCAGTTAAGTGCAGTCTCATATCATGGCTTTGGACCTTGGTGCGGTCTGCAAAATGCGTGGTGCGTACGCTGATTGCTCAAACACTTGCACATTAGAGTGACTAGACAGTACATTTTCGTTCGCAGATCCGGAGCCACCGAGGTACAGGGCATGATTAGTGGTTGGCAACAGTGGCGGAGGGGAAAAGATGACCCATGGTCATGGACGAAATATTTAAACCATATTTTTATTTGGTTAAATAATGTGAAAGAGTAAGGGGAATTTAATCTTCCGTAGCAAATACTCAGAGCTATAGTTAGTAATGTTCTAAATCCTCCCTGGATGACCTGCTGGCAGCTTTTACGGCAGAATCTGCTCTATTCTCGTGTCAAAACTGCATCTACATTCGCCACATCTATAGTCCACACTAAATTAGACTAATGCAATATGCTCTTTTCCTGAACATAGACATCACCCAAATAAACCGCCTTCAAGCTACATGTATTCCGAATGCTCTCGCCTGTGCTGTCACCAAAACTCCCAAACACCACCACACCTCTCCTGTCCTCAAATCGCTCCACTGGCTAAAAATACCCAAATGAATCGAATATAAAGTCATATCCCTCACCTACAACACTCTTCAATCCTTCCAGCCCTCCTATCTCCGTCAGTTGTTCACGGTTCAACCCCTTCGTTCAACCCGTTCCTCTTCCACCCTAACACTGCTCCGCCCTTCCATTACCTCTTCACTAAAATTTGCAGATTGCTACATAGCCATAGCTGTTCCACTTCTTTGGAACAAACTCCCGCCAGTGTAACAACAAATATCAGATCCATCCTAAGAAGTCACTAAAACCTCACCTCTTGCTATCTCTCCACAGGTCTTTCACTCAAAACTGAAAACACTTTTTTTCACAAATCCTATCCCAATCCATCCTCTCCTCCTTTGCTGTTTCAACTCTAAGCACCATCCACCTTAGCCGTCTGACTATCTGCCTGCCTGCCTGACTCTCTGGATCTTGGCACCTGCCTATCATTGTGTTTCGATTAACTGCCTGGTTACCGTGACTTCGCTTTTGTGGGCGCTGTAGAAATGTCGAGTTTACGATTAGGATTACGATGATGAAAGTTGCTCTGACAAACTGCACTTTGACTATACTTGTACATGCATGAGACATGACTGCAATACAGTCAGACATCCTAAAATGTAAAGGTGCGAAGCAGTCACCAGACAGAAGACCAATAAAAGTGGATTAGTCTGTCTGGGAATAATACATTGCTAGGACCTATGAAGATAAAAACAACTCAGCCAAACGACAAAAAGAGGCTATGAAAACAGATGTTCACATGAGTTATTTTATTATTTTAACAAAATAAAAGATTAATCCACAACAATAAGTATTTTCAATGGTTAAATAATATAAAAGAGTTAGCTCGGCTGACGATCTTCTCACTAATTCCATGTGCAAATTAACTCATGGGAATATTTGGTTAATGTAAAATTCGTGCAAGAACACCATGTCAAAACTACATCCTTTAAATACATTTCTTAGCTTGGTCCCTCTAAATCTGTCAATTTCAAGTATACTACAGGACTCCACTTTGACAAAAACTTCTCATTCCACTTAACACTTTAGCGATGAGCTGCACTGGTTTCCCAGTCACTTTGAGTACACTCTCATCGTTAAAGTGTTAAAGACCAGACATAATTGCAACAGATTCTAAACCATGTTTAGCTTTTACTGTGTGGCTAGTTCAATGACAGTGCAGTTATTCAATGCAATTATTCAATTCACAGAATAAGACTCATTACTTTCAAATAGTTTCAGACATTTGTACAACGACAATTCAATATGAGATCAGAGCTTCTGCTATTATGGGTAGCTGCTAAAATAAAAGTGGAGAAAATTCGAGTAAAAAATGCTCCAGGCTGACCCTTTCTTTCCATCCACTTTCAAGTGTGGACTTCACACACAAATTACGTTGATACCAATATTTACATTCTGAAAAACTGACCAAGTGAGATACTTGAAACAATTCAACACTGTTAATAAATTGCCTAGCAACCTACAACATAAACTCCTTAGCCTCTCTTCTCTGCATGCACTTGAAGACTACTATCTCTGATCGTGGATTCATGCCTCCAACTTGCACTATATAAATTTACGATCACAATTACATGTTGGTAACAATGAGACAAATATATACAACAAATTAAAATGTACAACAAAGCCAATTATATAGCACCAGAGAATAATTTAGGATTAAAGAAATTGTTAAGTACGTAACATCACCACAACTTTTGACTTCATCTCATCAATTCGAACACACAACTCATCAAATATGCAATAATCCAATATTTACATAAAGGTTAAAAAACACATTGAAACAGAGTTAACGTCTATCTTTCTCTTACATTTAAAGACCATTTTCAACACTCCATTGCACATGATTGGCAATTTATCTAAAGAAGTCAAAAGTCGTACATATTTCAACATTTATGCAAGGTTACTACATTTCACTCCATTCAATGACTAACTGCCACATTGAATCATCAAAACAATTTAGAGCTGAAAAGGTTCAAGTTCTGCTAAAATGTGCAATATACAAAGGGAAATACAGTGGAACCATCAGCAATTCCTTTCACAGATGATCTAAAAATATATCTGTAACAAACTGCCAACATCTATTGGAAGTCTTCTGGGATCTTAATAACAACATAAGTTCCATTATAGTTGAAGTTGAAAACCACTATCTTTCACAAATGTGCTCAAATGTGCCCTTGTTGTCACAATCCCTTAACTACACTGCCCACGTATGATTGGAAACATAAGCATACTCGCCGCCTGTGTCTCAGCATAAGTCATACCGCATTGCTGCTCTGGTTTCTTGTTGCCTTCTTGGCTGTGCTCCATCTTACTTACGCGGTCTTTGCCGCCCAGTGTCCGACGTTGGAGCGCGTCGGGCGCTTCGCTCTGCAACAAGGGGTGAGCTCCTAGTTGCACGGGCTCGCCTGGCTATTATCAGGCAGCGCTGTGCTTTTTAGTTGTGGGCCCTTCCATCTGGAATGACCTCCCGCTTAAGCTCCGCTCTTTACTTGTGAGCCATCCGGCAGGGTTCCGCAAGTCTCTCAAGTCTTTTCTTTAGTCGTGGCTGGGCCAGGAGCGCTCCTGAGTAGGTTCTTGAAGGGGCACTATATAAATGCTCTGAATGAATAAATACTCAAATATATTCATCATAAAAACACACCCAATACATAGAACTTGTCACAGTGACCATAGCGAAGAAGGGTTTGTATTGTAAGAAAAGAACAGGACAATGTAAGAGCAATGCTAATTAATGTTCCAATGTTTAACTAAAATCATATATCCAGGCAAACAAATTTCACAGTTTAAATTATGGTGAAATAATAATCGTTTAACTTTAACTTTGACAGATTCTGGGAAGATACCGAAGGAAAAAGAATAGAGAAGGAAATGCTTAATCACTTCCTTGACACTGACGGCTTTGTACATATATACAACAAAGGAAACTGTTTAGAGGGAAGGACTGAACACTTTCATAGACATTGGAATACAATCCACACAACAACAAATATTTATACATCTTTATCAATTGTGGGACAATTGTAGTGATAACACGCCTATGTAGACCTTCAGTCCTTCATACATGGTGAAGCCAACAGAAATCCATATGTCATCCATTACATGTATGTAAAAGGAATTGCTCATTCAGGCTTACGACAAACTTCTATCAGCACTAAATAACGTGATTTACTAATCACAGTTTTGGTCTGAAATGCAAATAGCAATCTATGACAGAAAAACTGTTCCTTAAGAGATACATGTTTTGGAATTAAATGACCAAGTCTGCATCACACCCAAGCATCATACCTTGACGAATTAAAAAAATTAATGAAGAGTACAAAGAAAAAATTGACCATAAGATTACATCTTTAACAACTGTGATGCTTATAAGAAATGCAGTCACATGAGCTAATAACCCTAAGAGACATCTGTGGATATGATGTGCTAATAACTTCACTTTTGTTGGCTTTTTTAAAGAGAAATTGCGAGTTAAATTTAAACATAATTTAGCCATCTTGTATAAATCTTAATGTTTTATATGCAAAATTAGTTATACAGCCTGAAGTTTAACAGTCATCACTGTGACAAAATGCATAGAACTACTTCAAGAACAATAAATTGTACATTTATTTTCTGACTTTGGCCAGGTATGGTTACGATTCATCAGAAGAGCGTGTAACTCAGGACAGTTCGCAAAGTAGTATGAAAAGGCTGTTTACATGCGCAAAGCTTAACACCTGGTGCATGAAATCTAAAGATGGAAACTATTACATTTCATCGAGCGCAATGAAATGAACCGTAACAAGAGTATTGATAATGAACAATAAAGAGTTAAACACATGAGATAAATGAAATCAACTGTGTCTGCCTGAAGGAACTTATTTCCTAAAAAACTAATTAACATGCAATCAAGGAACACTTTGCAAAAAATGACCGGAGAGCAAGAAAACACAGATGGCACAGAACAACTGTGCAGATATGCTCAAAGTCCCTATGCAGTATCCATCTCACGAGAGGCTTGAACCTCACACTCCGCGTTACAGGACTAGCAACCATCTCACTTTAGGGACCAGTCCATAAATGACGTCACACAATTTTGGCCGATTTTGAACCCCCACTCCCTCCCCCCTCGTCACACTTCGTCACAAAAGTAACACCCCCTTGAAAAATGACGTCACAAAGCTCTGACCCCACCTAAAACCAAATTTCCATGGCAAAGCAAAATGCACCTTCATGAAACAAATAGGGAGAGCAATCAGAGCATGCATATTTTAAAATCTAACGGTGACCAAATATTGGAATAATTAGAAAATTATTAATAATGGTGCCCGTATACATTAAAATGATCAAAAAAATAATGAAAATTTAATACTCAAAATTAGTGCGGTTATTATTAAAATTAAATTGTTGTTATTTGTTAAATTTAATTACATAGACCTGATGTGACTTCACATTTCTCCAAAAAAAGTCAAATGAAACAGCATCTATCCTGCAAAACTATTGGCTGCAACTGCACCCACTTAAGCTGCTCTCAAAGTCAGTCCAACTGGATTCAAATTATGACCAGAATGGACACCCTCATCAGAATTTTTGATATAGTCTGATGATGATTTCATGATTGGTTTCAGCACAAGAATGCATTGCAACTTACCAATTGCAGGCAGCTTCAATCTTTTGTTTATATTACGCATTTTCATAAAACCTATGGATATCTGTTCACACAATACAGTAACGTTTTCCATTCCTGGGCACAAATTCTTCCTGAAAGACCATTTGAAATATATCACATGCGTCGCTCTGACACTGCTTGACAAACAAGTCCTTGAACAGATGCAGTCCTTATTACTTGTAGCTTGGTAACAACAGCAAAATTCTGTATTCCGACTTCATCACCGATTTCACCAAGAAAAATGTTGGGCTGTTTACTGATCTACCTAAACAAAACCATTTTGAAGTTGACAACAATTACAGCAAAGAGAAAACTTAATGACAAAGCAGAAAGTTGTACATAATATGTGACCCAAGGAATCAAAATGGTTCACATGTACAAAATTTCAGAATATGAGAACTATATATATATATATATATTTTTAAAGACAGCATTTTTTGCTTTAAAATGACACCAACATTTTGGTTCTACCTTACTTTTTGACAAAGTTGCGCATGATTATGTGACCAATTTTTGGAAATTATTTTTAACTGATTTTAATATGCAATCACAAAAACTAAAACAATACCCTTTACAAAATCCTGAAAGTACACATTAAAACAATGAATTTCATCAAATGTGAGATATCAGAAATGTAAGAAAAACATAGTTTTTACCCATTTAAATTAAAATCTTAAAATGAGCAAAATAACTTCTGATCGTATTTGCTATTTTCCTGGCAATGTAATTTACCTACATTCGACTCATTCTGATTCCCTGGGTCACATTTATGTATTTAAAAACTTGATACAGAACCTGATAAATAAAGGAAATGCTCCTTCTAATGAGTTTCCATTCATAACCAATTTAAGAACTGTTGTCTTGCGACTGAAAGATCCTGTTGCACAAGTTGAAGCAACAGTCCAAAGACCAAGCAACAGTCCAAAGATGAGGTCTCAGGTCAACCACTATCTATGTTTATGTAACTCAACAATGAATCAACTTCAGCATTGCAATGACACTTAAATCCCAAAAGTAAACAGAAAGCTTTTTTAATATGCATCAGCATTCGGCCTTTGTTCCTTTAACATTGCACCTGGGTTGCAGTTAGCAAGACCTTGTAAACCAACTACCTAACCAAATCAGCCTCACTAGGACTCGATTAATCAAAATGAGGAAGGGTCTGACACAGAAGTACCTTCCCCCGATGACGTTTCCTCATGGACGGCAATTTCTAAGCAACTGTGTATAAAAATACTCTTCTAAAACACTCGATCCTTTTCGAAGTAAAACCATTCCTGCGACTTTCACTTTATAGTGCAGGACAAAATCCAAATCTCTGAGACAACTGCAAAGTACAGACTCTTTCTTGCTGTTTTATTCTCATGAACACAGAATGGTCATTTTCAATGGCTCCACTTCTCCTATTGATGTAGAGGCAGTATCTGATAATGACATGCACAAGCACTCTTACTCAACGAACGGTGTGTTAAGGTTCCCCAAGGTCACTACACTTCAATCCACCAAATTCAAAATTACGTGGCAAGCTTTCAAGCAAGTGGCCTTCATGTCAAACAAGGAGTTATTTCCAGCAGCACAACCTACAGACTTCCTGGTAGAAAGATATATATATATCTTCGTTTAATAAAACAGACTGACAAACCGCAGTGAGTTACATAATGGAAAGGCAGACAAATCTAATATATATGGGGCACAGTTGCTGAGGGTTCTTTACCGAGCAACAGCTAACTACTATTACTCTAAACTCCATTACAAACTCATCCAGACTTTCACATGATACCCTAGTAGCTATGAATTATATATGAATTATATATGGATTATAGCTCAGTTCACAGGCAGTGACATCAAAGACTTCAAGATTATTACTACTGCATGCAGGTATGCATACATGTATCAATATACATAACATAACGCTGTTTAAGTGACAAAGGCTCTGCATGTGTGACTGCCGAAAGAAACAAGTGTGATTAACCCTTTAACGACGAGCGTGTATTAAAATGTATGGGAAAACCAATACAGCTCGTCGTTAAAGGGTTAAAGGCAGTTTGAAACGTGTGCTGAACAGAGTTAAATGCAATGTCTGCGCAGTGGAAGACTGTTACAAGAAGCCTATTACTATTATTGTTATTGTAAATTTAATGTAACTGTAACTCTCCGAAATGTTTCAGCACAATACAAAAGCCATGTCAAGGAGACCAGCTCATTCACCAGCGCTATATCAAATGAAGTGTCCGCCATAGCCCTTAGGGCGTTTGGTCCATGCTGTTATTATTAGTATGCACTACTACTACTACTATTGTTAGTTATTACTTTATAGTTACAGTGCAAGAAATCGACGTAGCATGAGTCACAAAGATGAACTACAAGCTGTAGGAACTGGAAGATATATACATAGCATCAACATTCGATTTTCATTTCACACAATTAAGAACTCAGTATACTCAATCAGTACCTGCTGCTTAGCTAACTAGTACACTGTTAAAAGTTGTTTTTATTTCTTTTGTTCTATTTCTTTTGTTCAGTCACTTACCACACAATCAAACTTTTCTGCGGTTATAAGTGAATGCAAGGTTGGGTTCAAACAGTCCTCTGTCGGTAGCAAAACCAACTGTGATTGTCAGCTTCACTTAAACCAAACAGGACATTGAATGACACTTGCTTAAGTCATCAGTAACTGATACACAACAATTAAGTAATTAAGTAATTACATTAGTTCTATCTAAGTCCATTCATCAGATGTTGTTAAAATGTAACAAGTCAATTCCGAAATCAAGAAATAGAGAAGTCTGTGGTTCCACGACTTCAGTAACTCATTACACATCAGCTAAGCCAGCCAGCCAATCCAGAAGTCAGTCTATAAGTCTAAAGCAATCATCCTGTCAGTACAACTGCAAATACTTTCTCACTGGAAAAGGACATGGAAGTTCCACTGTTTGCCATTGTGTACAGGCTAAGGAGACAACCTGCCTCTGCCTATGCAGTAAGAAATCACTGTGGACTGAAGGTGGAGAGTTCCTCAGCACCATCAAAGAAAGGAAGGAAGAAATCATATGGAATTTCAAACAACATGTACATAATGCAGAGCCTATGTACCTACAACTTAACTTCCTTGGACATTGGACAAAAACATAAAGATCTTGCACATACTAGCTTTAAAATCTTTACGTCTTTAATGCACACGATCTGATTCACAAGTTGAAAAAGAAAATAGTTTTGACTTAAACAGTTTAGGAAAAACAACCACAGAAAAAGAGATGAAATTACTGTACAAATTAAATTGCTAATGATTTTTGGCACAGGCATTATTAGACACGATTTAATTATTATCATTAATCAAAAGTCCTTCTGACATTGAACTAAGACATACAAATCCCATCAAACATTTCTACAACAATGATAGAATAGAAAATGATATTGCAGCTCTAAGTTAGAGGTTTACATGATTTTCATCCATGGCAAGCCACGTGACAACAAAATCGAACGCTGTTTCTGTATCTTCAAATGTTCAATTCCTTACTTTTTCCATTACGAAATGAACCGAAAATTGATTAAACACTTTGAAAAGAGTCCATTAACCTCTGACTAGACAGGGTCAGATATTGAAAAATCCTCGCATCTGGTTACTATTTTATTGCAAAACCCAACGGCCCAATGCAAGACGATATGGAAGCATTACGAGATCGAGCCAAGTCTGAGACCTGCTGTTATAAATGAGACCAATACCTAGTCAGTCTTCTTTCTCAAGAAGAAGACTAAGAATGAGGCAACAGTTGAGATGCTACAGCTGAAACCATATCCATCGGAACCTGCCTTAAGCCCAGCTGGACCAACTCAGGGGCTTCATCACAGGCAGCAGGTCCATCCAAGATCATTTCACAACATTTGCTGACGGCAAATGACAAAAAACAACTAAAGGCAGATGAAAGCACCAAATCGCATCCAGACTAACAATGAATGCCGCTGACTGACACCCATGGGTATCATCTTAGAGTAATCGACATGTACACAGCGCAACAGCAGACTATACTCAAAGCACTGCAACACAGAATATTCACATATATGACACAGTGCAGAAGAAAACTGTCTGTCGCTGGTACACACAAAACACTTAGTAGCAATATATAATAGAGATGCATTTTGGACCACAACACAAGCAAATGACATCTCCAACTGCTGTGTTCTTTCCCAGTTATCCTATCTGATAAAGATCACGATAGCTAATGCTCCCTTGTTCTTCGTATGAAAATCACGAACCAAATATAAAAGACATCAATGTACACAGCACAGTTGGTCAATGTTTAAGAAAAATGACCAGCTGTCTCCTCTACACGAGCAAATGACATCTCCAACTGCTATCTTGTTTCCCAGTTATCCTATTAATTACAATTAATTTTATAAGATATTTGAATCTCCTACCAGGTGGGGGTCCTTTTAATACCCGGTAATGCCCACAACTTTAATAACTTTGTTGTTTAACTTTTAGATCCTATAACTTTGTAAACTGTCTTTGAACCAATGACAACAGTTTTAATCTGTCTTATTACCAAGAATGATAAATTCCCACCATAAGCCAGACAATAATGCATGTGACAAAACCCACTGCTGATCTACTTGGTTGTCCTCAGCCGCTCTAGTTGTTTCCTTTGTTTTGGAAAAGTCCCATAAAATCCTGGTATCAAGTGAAGAAACAAAAACATATTTGTATAGCTTGCCTTTAGAACCTCACAGATGTTCCTGTGAGATAGTGTCTTTGTACAATAACAGTAATTCTGTCTGATATTCCCATGATTTCTTCTGTTCTGAGCCATTAAGCACCTCCTTTTTATCCAATCAAATTTTGAAATTGGATGCACCTAAGGAAAACTGCATTCCAGATCACAATTCCTTGAGCAGCAGTTCTAACTCTTACAGTTGTTCTAACTCTTACAGTTCTAACTCTTGCAATTGTTCTAACTATTACAGTTTTAACTCTTACCAGTCGAGAACTACGAAGCAACATATCCTGGACAGCTTGGGCCACTTCAGAACACTATGTCAGACAAAAGGGCGGCACGAATTGGACTGTTTCGGTGACGAGTTTAAGAGGCAACTCGTGACACAAAACCCACATCAGAACTTTGAATATTCTACACTATGTACAGTGTTGTTACTCAACAACAGATTGAACAAGAAAACAGAAAAATTGTGACCTAGATTCAGAATAAAGGGATAATTTGTTGACCTAAGAACACGCAAGGTCACAGAATCACCTAAGTCTTGAATTACACGAAGCAGCGCAAGTCACGGCCAGAGCAAAGAGCAGAACGTATCCTGGCGAAGGTGAGTTCCTGCTTGACGCTGCAGATATGCTGCGGTAAGTCCGTCTGAAGTATGCTGGATGCGGTGGGAGAGCAACAAGCATCCAGAAGTAGAGTGGCCGCGGTTCGACTTCAACTAGTTTGTAACGTATAGAGTTCAGTCCGTCGACGCGATATTGCTGAGGACGAAACTTCCACGCAATTCCACTGCAACATTTTACATATTTCACAATTATTATGTGACTAGAAATGTTTTTAAATCGCCTATTCTGAAAAGAAATGTACTATTTTACTGTAGATTACATATTGTAAACACAAGACCACTGAATACAACAACTTATGGTTGTGCGGTCCAACATGCGGCCCATACGCTCATTTTAAGTAGTCCGCCTGAGCACATTGAATTTTTGCAATTTGTGTAAAAATGAATTAAAACACAAAGTTACTGGCCTACTTGCATAGCTATTCATTCATAACTTGGCTTATCATTTGACAACGTAAACACAGATCCATACATACATGCAATTATTCATTACGATTATTCCATAAAACCTTTTAATGCAGTTAATAATTTTCAATAAGTTTGTCATTGCTTTGAGTTCATTGGTGCGGTCCTCGTTTTCAAGAATAATTTCTGCGGCGGCCCATGGTGCCAAAAAGGTTGGACAGCACAGCACTGCCTTATGGTATTGTTGCACTTTAGAACAAGTGGTGATGAAGGGTTATACATTTATGTGAACTAATTGAAATCAACATAGACCAACATCTCCAAATTAGCTTTTCTCAACTCCGACGAGTTGCAATCATGAAACCCTTCTGCTTCTTCCAGAAAATGAAGGATAAAATATATAATCAATCAAAACCAGTGCATTGAAAAGTGGAAAGAATTCTTGAGAAACTTCATCTGACTGTAGATATCTTACCAGAAAATGATCAGCAAGAGATGAGCCTGGAGAAGAGCTGGCTAAGATATTGGGTATCCAGACATTTCCCCCGAACAGTAAGTAGGTAACTCTACCATTGTCCATGATAACTGTCATTAATCCAACTTCTATTGAAGCAAAGACCTTCTTTCATCAATCCAACTTCTATTTAAGCAAACAATTTCTTTCATACATCCAGCATCTATTTAAGCATAGAATTTCTTTCATCCATCCAGCTTCTATGTAAGGAAAAGAATTTCTTTCATCAATCCAACTTTTATTAAAGAAAAGAATTATTTTCATCAGTCCAAATTCGGGGTAAATGTCCGGGGGGGGGAATGTCCTATACCCAAGATATTGCAAGATAGTTTATACAGTCCCATAATGACCTTGGGTTTAGAATGTTAACAGACCAGAGCAAACTGATAGGTGGTTTTTGTTGAGGACATATCCACTGTAAAGTGTGGACATCAATTACATTGAAATGTACATTTAAAATATCCAATTAATACTATTAATTCTAAAGGTGGGAGATCAGGCATCCAAGCAGGGGCTGAAATCAAGAGAAGTTGAACACTTAAAGCATTGGGTAGGGACTGGATATTTACAAAGGTGAGGCACCAATAATGCAAACCCTAGAATAAGATGCAAACAATTGACTGAGAAAAAACACACATATGCACACTGAGGCCATAGCAAAACTGAGCATAATGAAATACAGATGAAGAAAAATAGGTAGTTGAATTAGAGAGAGAGAATTCGGTGCAACCAGGAGAAAAACAACGCAGCCACCAATCGGCCACTGCAGTCTGCATACAGATAAGACTGGCAGACAAAAACCGACAACATCCGAGGAACTGGAACTTCTGAAATCACGAAAGAAAAAACAACATGCACAATGAATGCCATATGGCTATGAAAGACGAATGATAAGAATCCCTTTACAGCACCAGAGCAGCACACAAGCAGCTAACAGGTTGGCAAGAGATCCTACCTCTTGACGTTGTAAGGGTTGCCTGCATCCGACTTGTGCTTTATCATCGTGTACCGGGCTACAGTTTTCGAGAATCGCACAATCGATAAATTTTTCGCTCGTATTCTGAAGAAAAAAACATGTGATAAACAGGATGCAGTAATCAAGAATTTTTTTAATTTCCTATTTCCTAGAAGAAACACAGAACTTTTCAAACTCTTACAGTTGTTCTGCTATAATTTCTAAATTTGTGCAGTGTTGTGAAACAGACAGAATGAAGTTTATGAAAAAGACACAACACTATTTTTAATCCATGACCCAAAATTATTACGAAGTTGAAAGTGTACTGCTGAAATTTTTGGAAGTTGAAAGTGTACTGCTGAAAATCTCCAAAATCAGTAGTTGAAGACTGGTATACTAGATTAGTGAAGAGTGGTTGAATGCCTCACATTTTCACTCTGAATGCATAGAGACGTCTCATAATTAAAAGAGAGAGACTATCAAAGAGCATGTTGCAAACATAGTATTACAGGTAGACCTCTTCTACGGTTACATTCTATCACTAAGTTCTGGTAAGACCAAACAATAGAACCATCACAGACAAACTGTTGTCAAATCATGTATAATGTTGCTTGTTGCAGGACAATTTCATCAAATGGCTACAAAATGCTAAACTGTTTCTTTTCACAGCACAATAAATATGTCACATGAGTCACATGCAAGCAATGACAGTTATATTGCTTGTTATTGCTGGTACATACACTGCTGGGAGGCACAGTGAGGTTGAGCCCAGTTTGCACTTGGATGAGAGCTCC
This sequence comes from Aporrectodea caliginosa, assembly GCA_020284085.1. Taxonomy (NCBI): domain Eukaryota; kingdom Metazoa; phylum Annelida; class Clitellata; order Crassiclitellata; family Lumbricidae; genus Aporrectodea; species Aporrectodea caliginosa. Next base: position 383,530 of record JACEVL010000507.1, read on the forward strand.
ATCTATGGAAAACCAACTGGACCTACCAACTGGACGTTCCTTGGTAGGTCCCATCATGGGATTGCTGTTATTGTGTCTGCACCTCAGCCAAACAATCCCTTGACCTTGGCATGACGCCCCTTAGGAGTTTCTATACAAATGCCTCACCTCTACCTTATAACCTTAACCTTTTAACCTCAACGTCATTACCAGCCAACTATCATCCATCATTGCCGACTGTATCAGGATATTTGTTTTATGAGCAAAGTTTACACCGCTGATAAAGATTCTTCCCCCACTTGGGGCGTAGATGAACCCCCGGCCTACCTGCTGAACATGTCGTCATCTTCTCCGCCCCATCCGTAATACTGATTAGAGAAGCCATTGACCTGTTCGAACAGCTGCTTGGTGAAGGCTGTTACACCACCAAATATTCCCGGATAAGGCACACTGTTTCACGAAAAAAAACATCAATATGCTTAAAGTACAGCCACTTCACGGAACTACTGCAGAAAGCTGTAACTACTTCACATAGTTCTGCTATGCTAGACTGAGTACTCAAGTGTTCTTAGTTGATCAGCAGAATGAACAATGCCGGGTCAGTGTGTGTGTTAGCCGACATAAATATAACAGGCAGGCAGGCAGACAGGCAGGCAGGCAGGCAGGCGGACGGGCAGGCAGGAATGTTCCCTCTAAGGTGCGCGGCCGCGCAGATCATTAAAAATTGCCGCGCACCCGGTTCAATATTCCACGCACAAGTTTAGGTAGGAAATACATAATTATGAGCTAAAGTTTTGTTTAACTGGCCATTGAATTATTAACCTACTTAAGTCATACATACATCTTCTTTAATAAAAAGACGTTATTACAAAAGTGTATTTAGTGAGCACTGTACAGTGTAGTCTGTAGTTACAATTTACAATCACAAATGTTCCCTGAAAATGTGTTGTTCAGTTTTATTGTTCACACGGAAATTAGGCTGCTCAAACAACCACCAGTTCCGCGCACATGGTAAAAACTTTAGAGGGAACGTTGGTAGGCAGGCAGGCAGAAAGCTGACAACAGGCAATGAAGCTGAACATTGCAAAATGTACGAACATTGAACAATTTATAGCTCTGGTCTGCACATTAAACTGTTTACCGACGCATTTCGTCAAGTTTCAGTTAACATCAACATCCTTCTTCTGCTTTATATTTTTATTTTGTCATCGGCAAAAGCAAAGCTTTGCTTTTATCACAGCACAACATTTTTCCACACAATTATTTTTTCAATAAAAATTTACAGTATCATTATTCTCAAACTGATGAAAATCTTCAAGGACTTTCGCCCGATTATAATATCAGAATAACTTACGACAACATAAATTTCCTAGAAAGTCATTTACATTGGTCCTCATACAGTTAAAACACTTTTGCAGGTTTTACATTCTGCCTTCCTGTTTGTCCCTCCCACTCCCTCTGCGTGTGTCTCAATCTTCTTCCTTACTTCTCGTGTACTCCATGCACATACCCTGGGTACACGCACATTTACGTGTGACTGTGTGTATATAACAGATGCTAAATGGTGATCACAAAACACCCACGAAACAACATAAGTTGACAAGCAGCATCTGTCCAGTCTGTCCATGGCTACGGAAGATGCCTCCTGCCTCTGTAGCTGGTCATTCAGCAGATGAGGAAATGGACCAATGGAAGCTGACAAGAGCTGAAGGATGATGACAGCTTCTGATGCTTAGGGACAATTCTTTTTTATTCCAAACAAAGAAGCGGGTCCATTACTTCCTCAGCACTTTTGCAGCGTTCAGAAGCGACAGATACAATCATCTCGACATAGCTTCCAGCATCAGCATCCTCACACACACCAACCTCATCCTTTGCTGTCACTATTTATAGAAAAGCATCTGCTTACAGCTCTTTAGTACTAAAATTCGCTGGCCAAAGAAATGTGTCATAAAAAGGGCCGAACTGTGATTGGCATACTGGCCAGATCAGGAACTGCATTGTAAATCTCTAAAGCATGAATATACACTCATCAGAATATTCCAATACATTGAAGCAATTCCTTTGTACATAGCAGAGTGCAATTAGGACTAAATCCTTGCACAATTAAAAGCTTATATATGTTGATAAGCTGCTTAAAATAAAAATTATAAATAAAAATTTGTTAAATTGTTTCTTAATGCTTTGCAAAAAGCCGCATCAGGGAGATTAAATTGAACGGCGAGAAAAGGGGATGAGTAAACTGGGAACTCTTTTGGGAGTTTGTTACAAAGAGCTGGCACAGGGTAGGTCAAAGGAGCGGCTGCAGAACTTGAGAGTGGACAAGACTGGAGGACAGTGAAGACCGAGATGAAGGTATAATGAAAACAAAACAGATATGGGTGGTTGGATAGTGAATAGATGGTGAATGTTGAGAGGTTTGAAGGGCATTGTACGTAGGAGACACAATTTTCTAGTGGATGTGCTGAGGAACTTTCAGTCAAAGATATGAAATCTTCAGAGTTATCTGGTGGTGTTTGAGAGTTTTGGTGACAGCATGTGTAAGAATGTTCTGGACTGCTTGTCTACGCTTTTAGTTGAGACGAGTCATTGTTATAGAAAAGGGAGTTGCAGTAGAAGTTGTGTAAGAGAGCAGCCGGATGCTCTCGTCAAGAATGTAATGTAATGGAATTTGACCGGCTGAATTTCAGATTACTCACTAACTGGAGATAAGCTCAGAATAGAAAGCATGTTTGGAAGAGCGGCCATGCTTCAGAGAGGAGCATGCCACAGATGGTTGTAAGTCTACTTACTAGAGTATGAATGCACTCCATCTACCTTATCATACCTGTGAATTAAAGAAACAGAGATGTTAATGCGGCTCTTCATGGTGTTAAACCAGGCCAGAAGTGTGATCTGCTTTCCTCAGCATATTAGCCATATACTGAGGAATACTAAACACTGCATACAAGCAACTGAGGAATACTAAACACTGCATACAAGCAATTGTCCTTGAATAACATAAGTGACCGCATGTGGCCTTCACTGTCTGCATGCAGTCATCAATCATCATCACCCCAACCGGCTGTTGTTGACGCTCACAAGTCAAGTGTGTTGCAAAGACCAGTGACACAGGCAACAGGTTTCTGGTATATTTATTTTCTGTATCTGTACTGGGTTTTTATGACAACTTTAAACAACCTTGACTACAGACTACATCTTACATTCTCTCAGACAATTTTGTCCGATAGCACATTGGATAACACACTGGCATAGAGAGTGAGAAGTACTGAGTTCGAGTCCCGTAGGGCGGACATGCTTAAAGGATGCTATTAGCGCCGTGATTGCAGGCTGTCTGTTCTGTTAGTAGTTAAGATTTATGTCTTCTGTCATTTGTGTTCTTGGGAATTGTTTAATTGTCATAACATGTAAATGTACAGCGCAGTGCGTTTGTCAGGCTTTGATTAAAGAAAAGATATTATTATTATTATTATTCTTATTATTATTATTATAAAGATGTGTCATTCATAGCCTGAATGTTTTTTCCTACTTTTTTCTTCCTCCATCCTTCTCAGTTGTGCTGGTGCCATTGGCCAATAGCTGCAGGCAATGAGCTTTCCCATCTATATCCAGCGTTTCACCTCCACTTCATAAACTGAACGTACGAATTCGTGGAGAGTCTCTGCGATATGCGTTGTGTCCAAAGTGATTACTTAACATGCAATTGCTGTGATAGTCATTGCGTTCAGAGTGATTACTTAACATGCAATTAATAATAATAATATCTTTTCTTTAATCAAGCGCCTGACAAACGCACTGCGCTGTACATTTACATGTTATGACAAACAATTAAACAATTCACAAGAACACAAATGACAGAAGACACAAATCTTAACTACTAACAGAACAGACAGCCTGCAATACACAGCGCTAATAGCAGCCTACAAAGCATGTCCGCCTATGGGTCTCGATCTTGGTACCTTTCGCTCTCTATGCCAGTGTGTTATCTAATGTGCTATCGGGCCCACCCCGAGAGCATGTCCAGCTAGTAAACTGGAGCCTTACCATTAGTAAAAGTCCCAAATAAATTAATTATATAGAAATTAATAAATAAGCAAACAAGTTACACATAATTCAACGTTTGTTCCCAAGTAATTACATGGAAAATAATAACTGAGTAAACAATTAACTCACATGTATTCCCACTTGTCGATGTGTGACCCAACGTGGCGTGGAACTTCCGAGCATGTGTAGAAGTTGCGGTCATCCTCAGGAAGCATATCCACGTCATGGAAAATAAAGCAGTCAAAGTCAGCAAAGTTTCGAGCTTCTACGAACCCTGTGTTCATGAGCGCCGCTTTGTTAAAGACGGCTGGACGTGCCTGAAAACAAAAGCACAGCCACATGGACAACAATACCTACAGACAGACAATGGGCTTTCCAGATGCCCACTAAAAAAATGAAGGACTTCGTAGAAATAAAACTATGAAAGGAGGTGCAAAATTAAAAACTAATGTCTTGGAAAAGAATACACTACTGTGACCAGAATATCTGTAGACATCTATGATGTATGCATAATATGTCTGGAAATATTATTTCCAGGCATTTATACAGAACTGTTAGAGCTTCTGAAATGGCTACCTAGCTAATCTAATAAAGGTGTAACTTTAACAGATTAGTCCTACACTTTATTCAATCATTGTCGCATACAATCAGATATTCTGTGCAGTTATGATAGAACAACACTGTGTCTGATTGTAGAGCACAATTTGCAGCTTCGCAGCACGACTATAGAAGCTCTCTGACAGCAGTATTGGTTGCCGTAACTCGACAATGCTTTTATGATTGTAAGGCAACTGATGCAACAATACATTAAGAGTTGAAGCAGATCTGAGATGGAGAATGAATATCATTGCAAGAGAAGCCTCAACTGAAGATGAGCCATAACACATGCACTACAATATCAGCGATGATGCATTAAACAGAAATGCATAGAATTCTGTACTACACACATCGTAAAAAAATTGCAAACCAGCAAAATAAACAACACACTCTAAAAACTGCATTGTAAAAGCACATTTTTTCTAACAAGGGCCATTCAAAGTAATCGCAGGAGCAAACTGAAAACTGCAAGAAAACCTTAAAATTGAATTAATTAATGTGTAAATTCTACAAGTGCAATAGGGCATTTCGAATAAAAATTCTAGAAAGTTAAAAAATTGTGATACTTAAAGAGAATTAATATTGACACGCTCTAAAATCACCAGTTTGTATGTAGTGAGTACCCATGTAATAAAAATTTACATAGCACTAAAAGTGTTGAAGGTCACACTACATCGTTTTAAGTTACTTGTTTGGACTACCTGACATTTATTTTAATAAAAAAAATTATTATAGCTCTGATGTTAGTTAAGTTGTCCACAGCGATAAATATGAACTGCAATGTTACAAAATAGAGAAAATAAACAGATAGTTTACAAGGTTTTAAAAAACAAAAAAGAATTAACAAAATCGCTGTGCTGAGGCTGCAAAATTGCCATTCACGTCCATGTCCCTTTACATCGCAACTGAGCAAGATAATGTGCCGACTCACAGTTCAGGTACGTCGTACTCGACTCAAAATAATACTCTTTGGTAGACCACAGACAATTTCACATCTGGTTTATTCTTTTCAGCAAGTGTTTTTTTATCCTGCTGGCATGTTCTCACACCTCTGGTCTCATGAGGTTCATTCTGAGATGACCTCTATTCTCATGAGGTTCATTCTGAGATGACCTCTGTTCTCATGAGGTTCATTCTAAGATTACCTCTGATCTCATGAGGTTCATTCTGAGATTACCTCTGTTCTCATGAGATTCATTCTAAGATTACCTCTGTTCTCATGAGGTTCATTCTGAGATGACCTCTGTTCTCATGAGGTTCATTCTAAGATTACCTCTGATCTCATGAGGTTCATTCTGAGATTACCTCTGTTCTCATGAGGTTCATTCTGAGATGACCTCTATTCTCATGAGGTTCATTCTGAGATGACCTCTGTTATCATGAGGTTCATTCTAAGATTACCTCTGATCTCATGAGGTTCATTCTAAGATTACCTCTGTTCTCATGAGGTTCATTCTGAGATGACCTGTCAATAAAACGAATATCATCATCATCATCATCACCTCTGTTCTCATGAGGTTCATTCTAAGATTACCTCTGATCTCATGAGGTTCATTCTGAGATTACCTCTGTTCTCATGAGGTTCATTCTGAGATGACCTCTATTCTCATGAGGTTCATTCTGAGATGACCTCTGTTATCATGAGGTTCATTCTAAGATTACCTCTGATCTCATGAGGTTCATTCTAAGATTACCTCTGATCTCATGAGGTTCATTCTGAGATGACCTTTGGTCTCATGAGGTTCATTCTGAGATGACCTTTGGTCTCATGAGGTTCATTCTGAGATGACCTGTGCTATAATCTACTTAACTCCTGTGCTCAATTCAGGTTAGAAATCCCCTTTACAAATTGAATTTAGTTTTCTCTGCTGTCAGTAGTTACTTTGTACATTGGACTTTTCTGCTTTAAGTGATGCACCAGTTGTTAGTTTCGTAGAATCTAATCCATGATTCAAGTCAAAGCTTGCAGTTAGCACTTCATGAAAATCGCTTCAACAGGTTGTACTTTGGTATAACCTACATTTAATCGAATAACTATTTGCAGATAGACTATACTGAACTTAGCACCATATTGAATGAAGATAGTGATTATTCTGGAGTATAGATAACAGTCTGTATTGTATTGAGCAGATATGTACTGACATATCCACTGTAGGCTGTCTCTCTGTCTCTTACGGACTGATCTTTTGGATGTTGACCTGATTACGGCTTGGTTTTGGTGTGCCATCGGTTGATGCCTTGTGCATTAGACACCAGCGCAATAGAAGTTGCTAATTACAATTACGTAATTACTGTTATCTGCCTGTTCTGCAAAGCAGGTAACAGTAAATGTCGACTTTCAGGGATTTTGAGATTTACCACACACTTTCTGGGTTATGCTTTGTGAGAGTGATTGTTACAGTGCAAAGAAACATTCGGTTTCCCAAGCAGCAGAGAAAATGAATATCTTCAGCCTGTCAACTGCACTTAAACTGATTAAATATGGTAGATATTTATATTGTAACACAGCATAGTTTGCTGAAGGAATCAAGTAACTATTGACAATAAAAACCTGGGTTACTAATAATCAGAACGAGGAAGAGAGTGACCCTGTAGGAAAGAAAATGGTCAAGAACATGGTCAACATTCAACATGAACAGAAAAGAACTGTAAGCCAATTTTTGTGCAAGGAAAAAACTTCAGAGCGGAGCTTCTCAAAGGCAAATGCAAACAAACCAGTGAGTCACAAACACTGGAACACATAACTCAAAACACTTAAAAGCAATTCATTAGAAGCTAAATATATAGGACATAGAACAGTGTTGACGGTTCACTGAAGTGCAATTAACAAGCGTGATTTATCATTACAGGGAAGAACAATATCTCAACGAAGTTAGCAGTATTTAGAAATCATCTGCTAATCAGTGCACAGAAGTTGGTAGAAGTAGAGTGCAGGAAAGAGAAAAACACGGACATATCCGGGAAGAGATCAACAACTAGACAGACTGTGAAAGGCAGTATTAAACTTTGTGTGGCCAGCGCATTAGTATTTGCCTCATCACTAGAAAAGGACAGAACCAGTAGTTGCAGCTGGTGGTCTTCCCCTCCTGTCAGACAAATTTTCAGCAAACTCAGCTACAATGAGTACACTGACACTAACAGTCGTTGATCGGAAGATGAGGAGGTGAGGGAGATGACCGGTCACGCAACCTCATATGCCAAGGTTAAATATGAAGTCGCTAACATTTCATACCCATGGCTGCCTCAGGGCTAGCTTAAAGGACCGCTCTACTTCTTCTTCTTCTTCGTATCATGTTCAGATGACTGTTGGACTTCATCTTGCAAATCAGCTGGAGCTGACTTCCTTCTCCTCTGTTGGATTTCATCTCTTTGAACAGACTTCCATTGCATGTACTTGTACTTCTCTGTATCATTTTGACAACCACATGTTCAGTCCTTCTGATATTTACTTAAAACGCACTACATAAGTCTTGATACATACATACACACATATGTTGTACAATAATACAATACACACATACACAGACATGCATACATACTGTCGGTACCAGCAAGCATTACAGAAAGATAATGTCAGAAAGGACAGCAAGCGGCCACAGAGAACGAGACAAAGAAATGGACAGGGAAAAGAGATCCTTGGTCATAAAAGTGAATAGCAAAAGCAAAATGAAATACATCAAGACAAGGATCTTATGTTAAGTGCTGTAACAAAGAAGAAGTTTAGGGCTTTCAAGTCGAAACAAAACCCAGGCTACCTTGACAGAGCCGCTGTTCAAATACCAAGTTTCCTGCGTTATTACAACCATAACCACAACCATAAATTTGTATTGCTTCTTTGTCGCACAAAATAACATAACAGTCAAAATCAAGACATTCATTGATGTACAGGAAGCAATGGGAGAGAGACCCTTAAGGGACCACAGTCCCACTGACAGGGTTACCCATGTACATAGAAATGATGGCAGCTGACTATATGATATACATTTAATAAAATCACCAAGAATATATGGTCTTAACTAGTTAACTAATATCGAAATTGAAACACAATGAGTGTTATAACGACACAATAAATTTTATCTAATTTAATTAGTAAAATATTACAACTTCACAACTGAAACAAATGAAAATAGCTATCAAAGCAAATCCACTGAAAAACTAAGAAAATCACATTAGTATAACAGACAACAGATCCTCATAGAACCAGATGAGGAACATATAACCTCATCCTTAAAATACATCTAGGATATCACTGATATATTCTTTTTAAGTAATATAATAGTATACATGAGTAACATGCTTGGTCATAGATCAAGAGGTTGCGGGTTCAACTCCATGTAATAACGTTGGTGCACAAATGCTTCTCTCACCAAAAAGCAGTGTAATATGGTACTAGTGTAAGTGGCAGTGTAATTTGGTACTGGTGTAAGTGGCAGTATAATTTGGTACTGGTGTAAGTGGCAGCATAATTTGGTACTAGTGTAAGTGGCAGTGTAATATGGTACTAGTGTAAGTGGCAGTGTAATTTGGTACTGGTGTAAGTGGCAGTGTAATATGGTACTAGTGTAAGTGGCAGTGTAATATGGTACTAGTGTAAGTGGCAGTGTAATTTGGTACTGGTGTAAGTGGCAGTGTAATTTGGTCCTGATGTAAGTGGGGAAGCAAATGACCTTGGAAAACTTCCATTGTATTAAAGGACCGAGTGAAGGAAATGAGTGCTTCCCCTATGTTCCACAAGGGAAATGGGAGCTTTACTCATAACCTCCATTAAGCTGCTTCCCCATTCCTTACGCCTGCGGTTACATGACCGGTTTATTGCTTAAGAGGACAGCTTCACACGTAAAACTTTCAGAATAAGAATGTTATACTCTATCTTGATGTATGTACACCAAAGTGCGGATATGCAGTTGGTATAACAATAAAGAATATACTTACTTACTTTACTTACATCACCCACAACATTATTAGACTCTAGTTTAGTTGGACAATCAATACTGTACTTTAGCCTAATCATCAATCTGGATGAATTTATCACCAGCCACAGGCCATCCTAGTATCAGATTCCCAATTTGCAAAGACAGAGGAGAAGTCAATTTATTAACTCCCTGGCACCCAACCCCACACCATACAGCGCCAGACTTTTAAAGAGAAGATCATCTAACAAGAATGGCTTTTCTTTGTCTATTTCCACTATTCATGATCAACTGATCATTAATTCAAGGCATCCAAAGCACATACAGCAACTATTTTTCTTGAATCTTACTGTTCATACAGATCTATAAGGACCTGTGATATATCACCTCACAAGCAACATTCTAATGAAGACAAATTAGCTTCTACTCAACAGTTCAAAATAACATACGTCATGAAGTACCATCAGTGTCACCAGGATGCGTATCGTAAACATGCCAAGTCAATATCTGCTGTGCAACATTTGTCACCTGCTCTCATTAGAAAGTGCGTGACAATTGTGCTACAATAACACCTGCTCCCACCGTAAATTAGACACTACTTTATCATGATGAGACTAAAGTTCCACATCTCTCCTACCTGTTCTACGACAAAGATGGTGTAATGTAGCATCTGGTTCTGCAACATTGGATGCAGAATGTTCAGCAGTGTCATCAAGTGTTCTTCTCGGTCACGAAATGGGATGATGACGGCGATTCGATGGCGGGGCTGGCAAGACTGAGGCGCCCACGACCCTCCAGGGGTAAGCTCCGTCTGCCTCAGTTCCATCTCGCCAATTTGCAGTATATCCAAAGTGCTCACATTCAATGGACCCTCTGAAACAGATTCCACAACAACAACGTTTAAAATCTAACATCTGAAGAATCAAAGTTTTTCAGACTAGAAGAAAATGAAATCACAGATCGGCAAATAAATCCTTCATATGTCTGACCCAAGGAATCAAAATGGTTCACATGTTGATATTTTAGAATATGAGTAGTTTGCATACGTTTAAAGTCCACATTTTTGCTTTAAAATGACACCAAAATTTGGTTCTACCTTACTTTTTGATAAAGTTACGAATAATTATGTGTCCAATTTTTGTTAATTATCTTTAATTAATTTTATTAAGCAATCATGAAAACTAAAACAATACCTTTTACAAAATCCTGAAGATGCAAATTAAAACAATGAATTTCATAAAATGTGAAATATCAGAAATTTAAAAGCATATTTTTTTATCCATTTCCATTAAAATCTGAAAATGAGCAAAAATTACTTATGATCATATTTTACTGTTTTCCTAGCAATGTAATTTCCCGACTTCATCCAACTTCGTTTTGACTCCCTGGGTCACATATAGTGCAATCTCATAGCTTAACAACTTTCAATGGCAAACAATTTACAAATCAATAAATTCCTCTTAAATTATTAGTAATATTCTGAATATCTATTGACTGCCACTATCTAATGACAAAGCACCAATTGGCAGTGCTGAGCAATTGTGAGGAAACAATTTCTCATGGCACCGACACAGAACCATTTTCTGGAATGCTTAACAGTCAACACTGTACACTCCACACCACACCCAACTAATTGGCTCCTGACCAAAATCTAAAAGCTTTAAAAAATATCTTTACATAAACAGCTAACTACAGCGACATACTGGTAACTTGCGGACAAGGAGAGGCACACCATCAGAACCATGCGCAATGCTTGCATGGCTTAATGAGTCTACCACATAGGTATAGCAGTAATTCATTCATTCATTCATTCAGAGGACTTATATAGCCCCTCCAAGATAACCTACTCAGAGGCGCTCCCAGCCCAACTACGGCGATAGAGAACAGTTTTCAAATTCTTGTAAAAGGTGTATGCAGAATCTCCAGCTAGAAGAACATGCAGATCTGAAGGAAGATTATTCCAGATGGTCGGCCCAACCACTGAGAAGGCATGAAGTTGCATCTTTGAAGTGCGACACGCAAAGGGAACAGCAAGTTCGCCTCGAGATGCAGAGCGAAGATTTCTGCGGGTAGCTAAACCTGAGGTAGGGCGACAGAACTCACGCAAGTAGGCTGGGGCGCTCCCTAATTGGCACCGCCAGACCCAGACCGAAATCCTAAATTGAATGCGCTGAGAAACAGGAAGCCAGTGGAGTACGTCACGCATATAATGCGAGATATGGTCAAATTTAGAAAAACCACCAACAAGCCTAGCAGCTGCACGAAGCACACGCTCAACCTGAGCAATGCGCCCCAATGGGAGGCCAGCATAGATGGTACTGCAGTAGTCAATCCTACTACAAACAAAAGCATGAACAACAGTAAGTGCAGCATTTGGTGAAAGTGAACGGGAAATTACCCGCAATTGCCGCAACTGAAAAAAGCAAGCACGGCATAAAAGATTTAGGTGTTCAGAGAAGGTAAGCTCCTGATCAAGAACAATCCCTAAATTGCGGACAGACGTCGAGAAGACAAAGTTAGGGAAATCAGCAGATATGGCCTGAGGATCTATTTTTCTCAGCTGCTGCCCATTACCAAGCCATATAAACTGCGTTTTGGAAGCATTGAGGCGCAGACGATTGGATGACATCCAATTGCTAAGTAATGTACATGTAGTGCCTACCGTAGCACTAATATTAGTCGGCAAATCTCAGAACGTCATTAATAGCTCAAGAAATTACCTTTGCTCTGCTAAGTACAGCATTTTTGCAAATGCAGAAGAACATGAAAAAAACAGTCATTATTTTGGAAAAGACCTGTTATGTCAAAAACTTCCTTGGGCCTCAAGTCACAAATAACGGTTGCTATCATGGATAACGAGAGAGAGAGCTCTAGGAGAGTGGGCACGTCAACTGAGGTGCCTCATTAAAATCTTCCATGGACCTCGAAAAAAGGAGGAAAGCTGCCACGTTTACTGAGTCACCAATAATGGTTGCTATGGATGACAACAGAAAGAATGGAGCAGACGTGTCTGTTGAGGTGGTGCATCAAAAACTTCAACGTAACTCGGAAGGGAGAAGGGCAGCGATGACTGAGGGCAGCGATGACTGCAAGCAGCAAATAAAGGTTGCCAGAGGCGAGAAAGAGAGGACGAGAGAGAGAGAGAGGAGAGGTCACTTTCGATGAGCTTCTGCCAAAGACATTGTTGGGCTTCAGCGATGAAAGAAACAAAGCGACACCTGTGTTAACAAAAGAAGTCCACGTGCATCGATGTTCGCCAAGGAATCCACGTGCGCCGATGGATAGGGGGTCAACAAAAGCTATCGAAGGCTGGTTTCCTCCTTTTCCTCTGAGTCCAATGGTAGTGCATCATTCTCTGCATACATGTGATGATGCAACAGCCATAGTTGGATAAACTCTATGAACTTCACACCTTATTCCTTGAGATAATAAGTCAGCATCTATTCTGCATTGCGAGTATCAGCATGTGAAATTTGGCGGCGATTTTCAACAGCATTCTCAACATCATCGTTGGTCACTATATTAGCAATATCATTTTTATTAAACAACTGCATGCTAACGATAACTGCGCATTAATCTCGTGGCAACGCGTGTAAACTGGATTCGTGTGTTATTGGTGTGCGCGTTAACGGTGTTTCACTGCACAGAGTAAACAACAAATTTTTAAAGCTACTCTACCAAATTTAGTAATTGCAACTCATCTTTAAGGGAAACTTCCAAAGTTCACAGATGTAAGAATGCACAGAGCTAGAGGTTTTTAACCATGATAAGTTGTCATTGTCTGTAATAACTTCTGTGCCAACAAAGCTGAAATGGTCTGGTTCAGACTGCTTACATGTACTACACACAAGCCATAAAATATTTCATAGAAGTGGAGCTAATTACAGGACTGTACCTCACCAAATCTTAAGTACAATTTTCTCTTGATAATTCTACACATAAAATCGAAACTCAATCAAATGAAGTATCCTTGTAAACTGTGAAGTTGAAGCTGTTGCGTAACAATATATTTAAGCACATACGTGGTTTACGTGAAAATATATGGTAAACAATCCTAGCAGCAATTACAGCTTGAAATTAGGTTAACTACGGAAAAGATTAAAAAAATAAAAATGTCTGCTAAATAGTTCAGACAATCTAAACAGTCACTTCTTGGTAACATGCAGCTCAGCTGATATTCTGGACTTAAAAAGTTGTACACACTACAGCGTACATTCAACACTGGATTAAGTGAACATTAACGATCGATTTCAACTGAATCTAAAAGTCTGTAAGTAAGTATATTCTTTATTGAACCAGTTGCAATCCGCATTCCGGTGTACATACATCATATATAATAAACAATCAATAGGACTACTCAATATGAATAAAGCATTCTAACTATAAATTTTTTTCATATTATGGTTAGCTAAGGTAAAACACGGTCATGTGACCGGGTCGAAGGGAATAGGCCAACGGCTTTTTTGGAGGGAGAAACCTATGGAGAACATGGCCCGGGTTTCCCAGGACCGCCGAAAACAAGCAGGTGTCGGCTTTAAGGCTTAGTTGTTCAAAGGCACACAAACTAACACCAAAATCAATGTAATGATTTCTATAAATTGCCATGTAACACTAAGCATTGATCAACTAACGGCTGCTACCATGGTCAAAATGAAAACAACAACAGGCCAAGTCAATGAACGCGTAGGTGGTACTGACATTAGCAGTTAGTAGCCATTGGTGGATGCCTGGCTGACATGGTATGGCAATCTATGAAGAAATCAATAAGAGTCGCCATATCCGCGAAAATCTCGGTACGATTATTGTAGCCAAAGCCTCCACACCTTGGAATTTTTCCCAAGATTTTGGGATTTTGGGGATCAACTTAGGATTTGGGGATTTTGCATAGCAATCTTGGGATTGTTTACTAAGGTCGACAGCAAAAGGAACGGCAGTCAGAAACAATCAGTGTTTTAGCGGACTTTCCAACAGTGACAGTGAATGAGATTATAAAATGCTCAGTGATTTTTTTATGTGAAAGAAGTCTATTATTATTGCAACTTGTAAACATTGTAATTTGTTAATTCAATGTTATGCTCCGGTTTTTCTTTGCAAGTTCTCAGCTCGGCATTTTTGTGAATAATTATAAATTTGTGATTGTGAAAACACATATCATATTTTCATCACATGTTTTTCCTTTTCAGTAACTTGGGATTGTTTGGTACACTTGTGGCCAATCTTGGGAATTTCGTTTGAAGATCTTGGGATTCTGAAAATGGAGAGTGGAAGAACTGATTGCAGTAGCTCTCTCAGGAGAAAGGGTTCATCTTCCACCTTCAGAGGACCAGAGACCTTCAGCAACATCAAAATGAACCAATTGGGATGTTCTTCCCAAAGTCCAGGCATAACAAAGTAGCACCTGGATGGAATGCTTTGGCCTTTCCTCACTAACAGTGACAGTGCAGTTCGCTTGCGATCACAGTGTTCACAAGTTGCAAAGAGGCAAAATTAAGCTAGATAAAATGATGACAATTACATTAATTATAATAATGAACATAATACCGGTAATAGTAGATACAAAAATAATAACACGGCAAGACAGTTGTCACATAACCAGGGTTGGGTTAATGCCGGCAACAACCTATTGTTGCCAGGACAGTGGAATAACCGGTTATTGCCGGTTATTGCCGGCCAATTATTGCCACTTGTTGCCCATTTTCTCCAAAGTAAGGGCAAGGCAAATGAAAATCATAGTTCACTGCACAGACTGCATAGTTATAATAAATGTTTCTTGTGGGAAATTAAAACTACTGTAGTAAATCTATATTAGCCCTTAGTATAAATGTAGTTAAAGTCAACTATATGAGATTAAGATAAAAAAATTCTTACCTGCAGTTCAACTACTCCAAAATAAACTGCCATTTGCACTGCAGTAGTAATATTCAGGTCAACAGGGCCATTGCCTTTTCTATATACTTGCCTGGTAGTATATAATTTATTAGTAGTGTATACAAGCCAATGGTTTGGCAAAATTTCTAATTCATAATTACACAATTCGATATTGACTGTACTTAATATGTAAAACATGTAAATGTCTTTTATTAGGAAGAAATTATATGGTTATTTAAATCAGGTGATTTTTATTTGGAAAAACTTGATTGATTTAAAGCATGATATATTTAAATCAATCAACTCTGTAAAGTAGCAAGCCAGAAGAAATAAAAACTGAAGCTAACTGTAAAGATTCCATATTTTATTACCACAATAATTAATAGTTTCTATTTTGCCAAAAGATTTTTGCCAAGAGGTTGTTGCCATTATTGCCAAGAGGTTGTTGCCAGGACGGTTATAGCCATGGCAATAACCGGTTATAACCACCAGTGGCAACAACTTGCCAACCCTGCACATAACGAGACTAATAAGTTATAATCAGTCTGACTGAAGAGTTGAGACTGATTAGCATACTAACCAAGTGAGTTTGGAATGCATGGACAGAGGAAGGTAGCATTATCGCCATACGTTCCAATATAGTTTGACTTTCGCGGCCGAAGATTTTGTTCGCAGTGTTCTTCGTATTCAGCCAAGAAGGCATCGAGGGTGTCATTGTCAAAGGGAGTGGCGGTCGTGACGGTGCTGTAAAGGTCCTCCTTGTCGTCGTGACTGTGGTCGTCCACTGTGATCCAGGTTTTCCGGTGGATCATGTTGAAGACGAGGATGAGCATCTGGACGAGAAGGATGATGCAGATGACCGTCTTGATGCTGCGCTGACTCACATTGAACATTTTCTGGCGATCAAAGACATCGGTTCTCACGATATACACAGACCAGATGACCTCGCGATGACCTCTTCGTCGTCCCTAAGCAACCGCCCTCTTCAGCTGTGCTATGCAGCACTCTTCAACCTGAAAACAACAAAGAATTATTATACAATGAAATGATTACTTCAAATCATACCTGCATACAGATACCATGAAAAGCATGCAAACACCTGTATACAAACACCATGAAGAGCACACAAACACTTGCAAGCACAATTCAAGCACACACCGTCGAGTAAGCAAAGCTTCACAACAATTCACTTCAGTAAGTCACACCCAAGTCAATCAACAGTGACCCAGAAAACATTCTTGGTCCTCTTGGAGCAACAGGGCTGCTACGATGTTCGAGTAGAGGCCTTTTCTGCTACCCACCTTGTTTGCATAGTGTTTACAGAATAAAAATTAATGGCGATGTGTCCTAAAATTAAATGATCAACAGAAATATATGACACAGTGTGCACATCTTTCATATCATCACCACATCTTCACTCTATGCAGCTCCTTATAGAAATAAGTTCCCATTTTCATGGTCTTATATCAACAAAGTTCTATCCAAGGAATTATATAACGAAAATGACTACACAGACGCCATAAACATTATGAATATCCTTCTTATGTGAAATTATTAATGTATGTTTATTCTGTTAAACAATGATCCAGGCAAACAAAATTTAGTTAGTAATTCCAGTATCACACTTGTGCAATTATCTTTTATCTGAAACGTTTATCATGTCTCCTAAATGCATAGTTACAAACACGTCACAGTATAACATGTATTCTAGCACTGAGGAATTCTTGAAAGATACAGACAGCTTAATTGTAGAAAACTTTCTGTAAACAAATGCAGATGTGAGAAGTAAGTCAGCTCAGTAGGCAGAGACGCCACGCCGCCTGTCACTGTCTCAGCTCTGTGGGCAGAGACGCTGCCTGTCACTATCTCTTTCACACACTACAGTGCAGCATAAGATAATTTTTAATTAATTACAGAGTGTCAAAGAATAATCATGATGATTCATTTGAAAATTACTCTTAGTGTAAGCAAAAAAGTCAGTGGTGCTGTATTTGAAATTCTTCACCACCTGAAGTCAGAATACTAACTGTACAAATGCAAAATCAATTAAAAAGCCACTCTAATGAAATGACGAGTTAGAAAGCCTCACAGAATAACTTGAGACTTCACGAGCTGCTACAGCTCGTTACAGGTGAATGGCTGAATTGAAATAGATATCTTAAAATAGTCAGAGTGTTCTTCGGTTGAATGCAGTTTAGGAGAAAAACGTCTGAAGTAGTTGATATCAGCTGCTGAGCAGGAAGTTCTTCTTAAACTTGAAGTCTTATCTCTATGTCCATATATATTTTCTATGTCCATGTTGATTTGTTAGGGTTTGTAATGCAACAAATACCTGGCAATGCGAAGACAATGCTGAAACAGCACTGAGTGAAAGTTCACCAAAAGCATCACATTGAAGCAAATATCAACTGATACCTAGCACAATATGACAATGTTACTATAAAATCATTGGATCTGAGAAGATTAGAAAGACAGGGTTATTTTAAATATGAAGAAATCCTAATCCACAGCAGCAACAAGAAAAATGGCATCGAACAAGGTTAAGAGGAAGCGACGTACGTTAAAGTTTCGAATGAAAAGTGACGCTTAACTGACATTTTCTTCTTTAGTGCCCGAATTTTTTTATAGCCAGCTGATGAAATTAATCAGTGAAGTGCACCTGAGGCCAGCCTCTTACACGAGAATGTTCGATCTATTGGGTCTCGTAAAGGCTACCTTCGTTACTCATTATGAATTGTGACATGCGCCCTCCACATATACAACGCGCATCCATGAAATGTTATTGCTAATAAGCATTTTTATCAGAATTTATCGTCGTCATTACACCATGCAAAACGCTTTGGAAATATTGCCCGCATCAGCGAATGGATGAACAAACAGTCTGGAAAACTCAGGCATCAGCAATCATGTCTAATAACATAGGGCCCTCTATCTAGCCCAACAATCAACACTGAAACAAAAAAAATGCATATTTAATATGCGCACGCACACACAAATAACACCCATATTAAACACAAATGCATGAGATAAAACAGGCCAACCTGGAATTGCATATTTATTTAAACATGCATAGGGGTAATGTGTATTAAAATTGCATTATTGAACTGCCACAAGTCTCTTCCCATACTCCAGCTTACACTATTTCACCACCAACTTAATTACAATTCTAAGACATACTATGCTTCATTAGAACTTGATTTTTTCATCTGATTTGCTAAGAACACTGAATATGATCCTTTCTGTAAGTTTAAAATGAATCCTTTTCACAAGTTCAAGAAAGAATTTCATTGATTCGCTTATAATTCAACAATTACTTGGCTTTTTTCTTCTGATAAATTATTATCGCCTGGTCAGAGCAAAGCTATTAAACCAATCTCAAGCATAAACAAAAATCACAACTATTCGGTGCAGATGTAGGTTGAGTGAGTACTAAGATATATTTTGACATCGCTACTTCAGTCGACTGCAGTAGTCTATATATGCAAAAATCAAAAACACCAGTATCATGTGTTTACAAAATTACAATTTAATTTAATATTTATGAGCATTCTATATTTTTAATACTCATTCAAGGCATTCTTAAATTCTAAAGTTATTAGACTCACTTCTGCAGATCTGTTAAGCACCTCTTAAGCAGCCAAGCATTCAGTTTATTCAACAGAAATCCTTGAAAGAGCCCCTATAAATGTCCACGTGTACGACATAATATGTGTACATGTCTCTATAATAGAGATGAACACTTCTGATATGAAAACGTCTCCACAGTCAATGATAGATCAAGCAACATTCCATACAGCAGTAAAGCTGATACTGAGACTAATAAGGGTTTTCGTGACGCTCCGTTAAAAAAATTCAACAAATGACTGAAGACATTTGCGACAGATGTTAACAAACACCTGTGTTCAGGTAACCGATCAATTTCAAGCTGGATATTATGACATTTACAAATCAATGAAAAATTTTACTTTAATATTACTTTCTCTGGGTGAGCAGACTTTTGAGTGATGGCTCCCCCACACAACACTGGACCTTCCTTTTGATGTAGTGGATTGCATGTGATCTTCTCAGTCTTTTCCAACATGGTGTAAAACTGCCAGCGATGACTAAGGTCAAACTAAATCCTCACTATTGAATTTCCAACCATAAGTTACGCACTTTTGTCGTTGGCTGCGTTATGACAGCCAGTTTTGAATAAACGAAAATACAATACAATAGATTGAACTTTCATCAGACCCATGGTACGCAGTGTGTGAACTCTCAGTTCACCTACATTCCTAGCCAAACACTCTCCACTGGTTCCTTAGCACCAAGTGCCTCTGCCAACTGTGGACCCGTCATTCCTATAAACTTACCTCGAGCTTTACCAGTTCATAACCCCGTAATAGAGTTGGCAAGCGTTATAACCGGTTTTTGCCATGGCAATAACTGTCCCAGCAAAAACCTCTTGGCAAAAATAAAAACCATAAATTATTGTGGTAATAAAATTTGGAATCTTCACAGTTAGTCGACTTTAACTGCATTTATACTGTGCGGTAATATAGATTTAGAACAGTAGTTTTAATTTCTCACAAGAAACATTTATTCTAACTATGCAGTACGTGCAGTGAAATATGATTGTCATCTGCTTTGCATTTACTTTGGAAAAAACCAGCAATAACCGGTTTTTGCCAATGTTTTTGCCAGTTAACCTAACCCTGCCCCCGTAATTAGTTAAACAAGTCCTTGGCTCCATCATGTTTGAACATCGGCTAAAACTGACTTCCTTAATTCCTCCTGTCTCTCGAGTCACACCACGTTTACGATGGGGTCTTAATCTGTGTAACCTAGTCACTCTCTTTTCCGGGATCACGCGTTCATCCTGCAGGCTCATGTATTTGTAACCTTGTACTTAGTAAAACAGTCTTCCTCTTCTTAAGTCCCACCCACTTACCTTACTCCCTTAACACAGGAAACCTTGCCCCTCTTCTATCCTTCACAACCCTTGTTTACCCCCACTGCCTTTACACTGTGTAACCGTGTCCTTTATGAAACCCAGTCCATTCTTGTCACGTTTGTTAGTAGCATCTATGGTTCTTAATGGAATTCTCTCTGTTTGTCTATGGTAGATCCAGCATTTCCATTTATTAATCAGAAATCCATGCAATTATCTGGAAAACTAATAAAATCATCAAGGAAAACAAATTTGTATGCAGTTATTGAATAACAGATTCTAGGAAATTTCCTACAAAACATGATCAAGATGCAGGGCATGTTATGAAGCGCTTGTACGACAGGCATGCCAAGTTATCTGGTAAACAATTTTAATTCAATCCACCTTATATATGTATCTGCCCACAGTTGTCGTCTAATAGATGAGAGGATCAAGTTTTAAACAAATCAGATTCCTTCACAGTTAAACGAAATCTCATAAGCTTAATCTGTAAAGCAAATGTTGTTTTCCAAAATAGCAAATACATCCAGCGAGAGCCAGTTCACTCTGAAATTCAGCTTACCAGTCAAGTTAGACTTTAACCGATGTTAAATACTGCTTTTCACTAAGTCTAAGCAGACTTTTATCTCAGATGAAAAAAGATTAAAATGAATATACAGCTTTTCCTTTACTAAACAGACCGTTATCATGCAAAGCCACAAAGTAGTTCTCAGATGCAACAAAGGAATTTGATTGCCAGTTAAAGAAAAGTTTCAATTCTAGCAGAAGCAAATACAAGAGAAAAGTGCAGCATGTATGACAGAACCCGATTGCAATACTGCCTGCAAAATCCACATCACATGACCCCATGCTACAAAGTCACACCATGGCTGAAAAAGTCCACTACACAATAACATGCAGCTTTAAAGAAAGGCACAGTTTGAGACTAGCATAAACTGCAAAATCCATTTCATACTACTTTGTTGAGTAAAACCTTACTATAACCTTACTATAACACACCATGCTTTCACCATACAGGGGGTGCGTTTGTATACCACACAAAAACCCAAAGAAATTTCCTTCCATGAGATACATTCCATCACTCCACACTACAGACAGCTCTGACAATTGACTTCAGCACTGAGGCCCTCCTATACCTTTTTCATTCATTCCAGCCTGTCTCAGACTATAGTCACAGACAGACATACAGACGGATGGACAGACAGACAGACAGACACTCCCAGGGTTGTCCACACTGCCCCAGCGGAAACTTCCAGTAAATAGTTACAGTTCAGAGTGCCAGCCTTCAGTTTCCAACAGCCATTTAATATCAATCAAACGACTGACAAACTGGTCCAAACCAGTTTTTCTATGTGGTCCATACAGCCTCTCTCATATAGCATGTTTACACAATTTCTATTAACACTTCCATGGACATACAACATTATACAACCACTAAATATACCATATTGCTTGGAGAAATAATGAAATCTCATTATTTAACATAGCACCCCTTCAAGAACCTAATCAGAAGTGCTCCCGAACTTACTCAGAAGCGCTCCCAGCCCAGCCACGACTAAAGAAAGAAGACTTGAGGGACTCGCATTTAACCCTGCCGAGTGAAACACAAATAAAGAGCGGAAGGTCACTTCAGATGGAAGGGCCCACAACTGAAAAAGCCTAATAGCCAAGCAACCGTGGGACTAAGAGCTCACCCCTCATCGCAGAGTGAAGCACCCAACGTGCTGCAATGTCCAACACAAGACAGCAACATCACCAAATACTCAGTGCAAAAACATGGTCATAAAAAGGGTTGGCAAACTGCTGAAGAAGTGAGGAAGCACCACAAGACTCTGGTCTTGTCTTTAACCATCCTCAAGCCGAGGATTGACTGCACCATGAACAGTTTTGCAACATCAGCTTCTGTCTGTCTCCCCCAATTAATGATAATTCAGTCCACAACTGCATTATCAATCCGCGTTATTCTAGCTCTTCCTTGAGCTCTTCATCAAGAAACTGTGTCTTGGATAATCTCCTCCTCAAGACAATCTCCAACTGAAAGATTACAGTTGCTGGGTTAACAGAATGATTTGGCAATACGACCTTAGACACAAATAGTAGGAAGACATGTGCAGCAAAAATATTATTCTACAGGGTGGCCCAAAATAAAATGTCCCACCGGATAAAATGCAATTTCTCCGCAACCAATAGAGATTTTTCCACCACAATTTCAGCATTTACAGAGGAATGACTTTTCAACAATCCACGAAAATTTCACCTAAAAATTTGCATAGCTTCAAAAGTTACAGCTGTTTAAACTTTTTATTCAATTTTTTCAAATTTCCGAAGAAAAATGGACAGTTACTTGCAATTTTCAATGTCAAATAAAATCATCTTTCATTGCGAAATCAGAAATCTGTTGAGCAGTTTTTCTCAAGGCATGTTCGAAGAGTCCACCCCTAGCTTTCACGCCAGCTCGAAGTCTTTGTGAAGCTCAGTATGGCCTTGTTGATTGAGTCCTGCGGTAGCTGGTCTCATATTCGCTGCAAGACTTTTTCAGCTCGTCAATGTTCTTCGGCATGGGATTAAATGTCTTGTAGCGTTCAAGCATAGCTACCCAGACGTGATAATCAAGAGGGTTAAGGACTGGAGAGCTTGGTGGCCATTCATCATTGCCAATGAATTCACTGCAGTTGGTGGCAATAAGGCCTTCAGCCAACCGTGTCGTGTGAGCAGGCGCACCGTGCTGCTGGAAAATGAAACCAGACTTTCAGTCTTCAATGAGTCTGGGTAACAGAGTTTCAACGTAAAGTTGAGCGTTTACTTTAGCCTTGTCTGGGATGAAGTGCAGTCTTCTCTTATCGCCGTAACACACGCCAGCAGAACCATGATGTGCTTCGCAAACTTGGATCTCTCGACCACCAGGCGACTTTTCGTGAAAATCGCGCTTTTTGCCGACAGACCAAACGCATTTAATATATTTTAAAATATCTGCAGTTATTAATAGCTTGCTTCATAAACACTTTCTTTACAACTTGTAATGAGGTCATATTATGACGGCATCATCATTTGGGTGTTACAAAACAATTTCTTTGTGGAAAAAGCTTAAAGAAATAACTATTATTGTACCGCTCATCTGCGGATATTCGAGAAAATGGAATTGAATATTTAAACAGCTATAACTTCTGAAGCTATGCAAATTGTGAGGTGAAATTTTCGTGGATTGTTGACAAATCATTCCTCTGTAAATGCTGAAATTTTGGTACAAAAATCTCTATTGGTTGCGGAGAAATTGCATTTTATCCGGTGGGACATTTTATATTGGGCCACCCTGTACATGAAGAAGGCGGAAAACTTGACTGAAAGCTAATGCAGGTTAGACGAAGAAGCAGTGTTTAATTGAGCCTGAAACTTACATAGTCCAATCTAAACGTAACTGAAGAACTGAGTTTGTCCGAAGTGGAGTCCAATCGGTACAGGAATGAAATAGGAAGCTGGAAAGTAAACAGCAAAACACGTGATGCACTAACCAATGCACGCTCTGTGATTCATCTTTTCTGGACTTGGCACCTAGAACCGTAACAGACGTCTCCAACAGCAACTGCTGTTGGATGTGGGCAGGAAGGTGCGACGTCTGACACGCCAACTGCTAGATAGGCAAAGGGGTTGAGAGATGGCATACACAGACTGATCTACGCACACACATTTACTTTTTTATCTCCTATATACATATATATATAATATATAAGAATCTTTTAATTATATATAATTATATATACAAGACAGAAAAAAGTAAATGTGCCACTTAGATCAGTCTATGTATCTATGTTATGTATCATATATATAATTATATATTCTCCTGGGCCGGGATTCATGGGACATGACTAACTCCTATTCATGGCTTAAATCTGGCCTATGCGGGAGTAGCGGTTAATTCGCTATTCATGAGACAGGTGCAACGCTCTACTCTGCGATTAACGCTACTCCGACTCTGAGGTAGGAGTAAGTCCTCTATTCACAGCTTAAAGGCGATTAACAAAATGGCGGCCGTCATTGTTCGTTGCATTCGACGACGTTTTAGACAGCAATAAGTGTTTAAGAGAATCTGTAATTAACTCGTTTCGTTCGCCAACGGCGACCTTTAAATTGCCTTTCATTTCGCCGTCACAAAATGTTAAAATTTGACGAGATTTCTGACGATGTTGCATTCGAAGTGCCGCATTTTCCCGTTAGGCATTGATCTGTCCCAACTTCACCGTAGCTCTTGCGCATGCGCGATCAACGATAACCCCTGAAATATTGGGAAAACCCAGCGTAAGCGCAGTTTAGGCCCAGAGTAACTAATCGGCCGTCTACGCCTGTTTATGAATACCGACTACGAATAAGTTTTATTCAGAGAATAGTTATTCCCAGAGTAGGCGTTACACCCGGAGTAGCTTACTCCTGCCCCATGAATATGGCCCCTGATAGCTGATTAGGATAAATAACTGTACTGAGTCACTAGTTTTGTGAGCTCCTCAATGTATAAATCTAAACAAAGTTCATGGTTTAGTTAACCATTATTTGCATATAATAATAATAATAATAATAATAATAAACATATTTAAGATCAAACTGTATCTTTGAGATAATATTTTTGAGATAAAATCCTAGTCACTCACTTATTCAGCTCAGTTACAGAGCTATAATTCGGCTGAAAACTGAACAGCACAATAGACTGTAATTACATGACATGCTGCCATTACTCATCTAGTTATGTCACCAGACATGGTACACCAAACACGCATCCCACACAAGAAACCTGACACTCTCAGCATGTGCTACCTCAGGGAGACTCCTTCAGATACCCTGCAAGGACCACGTGAACAACCTTGTCATCAGATGGAGGACAGCGATTGTATCGGTCCCTGTCATGGTCTGATATACATACTGCTCTTCTTTGAGCACGTTGCTCATGCTCCAAAACAGAAGGACCACTGGAAAGCCCTATGTGCTGCAGCAAACAAACCCCTGTGTGATGGAAGATCACACCATTGACCCAGGAATACTTGAACTAGTGTCATGGAGAAGGATCAGCTTGCTCCTTGCATGGCTGCAACTTTGTTGACTTATAAATGTCTTCTGTAATTTGTGTTCTTGTGAACTGTTTAATCGCCATAACATGTACAACGCAGTGCGTTTGTCAGGCGCTTCATTAAAGAATAAATATAATTATAATCTAGTAGATGAAAATGTTGGCCTTCATGCAGCAGGCATTACATTATTGACACGGCTACATGCATCGTTTTCACGACCATGGTCAGCCCAGTTCACCACCAGAGAGAATTCTTTATCAGAGTCAAGCATTATTACTGCATAGATGTACTGACGGTGTACCAGTATAAAGCATACGGTATTTTATTTTTTAAATGCTGTGTTCATCAATCATATTCAGTTAGCGTTTTGTAGATATGGATAAAGCATTTGACATGGTCAGCCAAACTGCAGTGCATAGGACTGAATTAATTAGACAACATGATTCAACCAATTATGTCGATGATGATGATGATAATGATATGTGTGTGTGTGCGTTGTGTGTGTGAGGCGTTTCATTGATATTATATCTAACACATTCACGGCCCATGACAGAATAATGACACAAGAGACAGCAGCCAAAAACACATACAGGAGATGACTCAGTGGAATGCTTCACGCACCAAACCAAGAATAATTGAGAGTTACGCCAGGGCGTAGCTCTGGCGTAGAGAGCTGTGCTTGGGGTCATATCAAGAACTGTTTTATAATGATGCAGTTATAATGAGGATATTCTCTAAAGCTGAACTAAATGTATCCAATGGCGTTCTATCCAAATCCACGTTACAACTGTCATACATTACATTAACAACTGTGCTATAATTAATTGCTTTATAAGGAGTGTCTAGTGTACTCAAAAGAGTGTTAACAACTTTGGTAAAAAAACAATCCATATACTGTCCAAAGGAAACATGAACCTGAAAAACCCTCTGTAGAGGTTGTTAGGAGCCTTCTACTCACTGAAACCCTGACCCTGATGAACCCATCCAGTTGCCACAGTGTTAAACATAGTACTTAACCCTTTAATGACGAGCATGTACTAAAAGTGACTGGGAAACCAATGCAGCAAGTCATTACAGGATCAAAGGAAAAGTCCCCCTCCATCCCTCCCCCCTCTCTCTCTGCTTGCATATCCCTAGGTTCCATGGTTGGGGTGAACTGTGCCATTGATTTTGTTTTTGGCAGAAATCCTCAAGTGATATTTTGGAAGCTTTAAGGTTAGAGATAACAAATACCATGTGCCTGGAACAAATACCTTACAGTTGCCCCTTAAACAATACTACAGTCTGGAATTATTGACCAAAGACTAACCCATGATCATTTACAGGAGTCCATGGGTGATCACAGAACTCCATAGCATATCGGGTTCCGTGGTCTAAGAACTGATAATTGCAGGAAAACCCCATTACTACATCTGGCTGGTGGCAGATAGGCTGTATTCCTGTTTACAGTGAACTAGCACTTGCTGGCCTTTGCCTGATGTAATAATGGAGGGAGGGTGCTTAGCCCTCTCTGATTGGTGGCAGAAGAAGGAACTGCAACTCCACCACAGGCCTCAGAATTGGATCCTTCTAATTGGATCTAATATTCACAACTATTACCAGAAATCACGTCTCCCCTTAGACAGACAAACAAACAAACACACACACAGACAAACACACAGACAGACAGGCGGACGGGCAGACACACAGACGGACGGACAGACAGATACACAGAGAGACAGACACAGAGAGACAGACACACACAGACCATTCATAACAGAATTGCAGCTTAAAAACTGCATCATGACCAGCTTCATTACTCCGCCCACCACCATCACCATGGCTGTTGTTGTTCTTCATCAATATTAATTTGTTATGCTAGTCACAACTTTCATATCATCAATTCTATTCCCAGTTTTAAAATAAGCCCATAACCAATGTTCCCTCTAAATTTGTTCCTCTGTGTGCGGAACTGGCGGTTGTTTGAGCAACCTAATTTCCGCGTGAGCAATAAAACTGAGCAACACATTTTTCAGAAACATTTTGTGAATGCAAATACTAAATATAAACTACAGTACTGACTAAATACATGTTTCTAATAATGTCAATTTATTAAAGAAGATGTATGACAAAAGAAGGTTAATAATTCAATGGTTTAAGTTAAACAAAACTTTATTTCCTACCAAAACTAGTGCGCGGAATTTTCAAACTGCTGTGCGGCAGTTTCTAATGAGCTGCGCGGCCGCGCACCTTAGAGGGAACATTACAGAGGCGGCGCCAGACATTTTTTTAACCAGTGCATAGCCAGGGCAGTCATACAAGTAACCAGCGCAGGGGCGGTTTATGCCCCACATAAATTCTCGGCAGGGCAAAAATTCTGGCAGGGCAACGACCAGGGCAAAGGCTTTTTTACCGGGGCATTTGCCCTGGCTTGCCCTGGTGTAGTGCCGCCACTGGAACATTACCCATATCACAATATGTACATGAGGATTTTAACTCTATATGCCGTTTCCACATATGTATGCACATGCATACTCATGCACACACAACCATTGCAAGTAAAGCTGTGCTTTTGACAATAAATGAATTAGTAATCATCAAAAACTGTGAGAAGCCCTCACCACACATGGACAAGAGCAATGGAAGCTGACCTGTGTCACTGAAGTTTGGCTTCCTCACAGCCTGGAGATGTCCAGACCATAGACGTATTACGACCAGCATTTGCTCAATCAATACAATACAATGCAACTGTAATTTGATAATGCCCTCCTTACAAAGGTCAGAAGAGCACTTTGAAGAAGGGCAATGATAAAGCGCCCTATAGGTAGACTGGAAGAGGTAAGTTTTCAGTTTAGAGTGAAAACGATGGTCTCTCTAAGAGCATTGCGAACATGTGGAGGCACAGAGTTCCAGATGAAGGGCCCGGCAACTGTGAATGAATGTTGGCCTAAGACAATTATGCTCATATCAATTTCAGCATCCACGTCACAAAGAATAAAAGAAAAACTCAACCAGAGTGAGGTATGATGGATGATACACCCAACAAGATAGGACAAGCAAAAATCACAAAATCATTCAATCAATCACCAAAATACCTTTACATGCCATCATTGCACAAATTAAATTCACCTTGAGATCAAAATATTTTGCAGTCTAGCTGGCACCAATACACAAATTAAATTCACTTAAATTGTAGCAACTTTCAATCTAACAAGCTATTGTAGTTGTCAATGGCCATATTGTATTTGAAACATGGATCCTCCGGATCGCTGAAAAACTCTTAGCACTTCACCCTTTGCATGCCACAAGATCAACATTGCGGCATCACAAAACTTTCTGCGCAGGACATAGGCACACAACTATTACATCATAAATGCGCTTACTAAACTGGTTACAACCTGTGTGTCCTATGTAAATAAGTTAAATGTTAATACAGGCGATAAATAAGCTCTCCATTGGTTATTAAACACACTATGATGCTGCACTGATATCCTGTTCAAACACTTCACTGTTCACATTACTTCACATTCACAGGACTGGCAGATTGGAAGATTGCCCTGTGAGATTCTTCAGCAGTACACTATGAAATTCTTGTGCTCGTTTCTCAAAAGTATTTGCAGATGATTTCATAAACATATATAACAAGTGGATTAAAGCACATGTCTGTACCAGTTATCTTCAACCATCCCATTAGAAGAATCACAAGTTATTACTTGACATCACAGAACAACTATTGTCGCAAAACGCACATATGTTGACTTTGAACGAAAGTCTTTACAGACTCAGGAATAAATTAACAAAGTCTTTATTTAAAGAGTTCATACACAGCTAACCTTGCACACAAGAAACCAACGTTGCATTCACTTCAAAGCCATAGGATCATCATTTAGTAACAGTTGTCATAAGCAAATTCCATAGCTCGAACAGCCGTGCAAGAACAAGTGGATACAATCGATATGACTACGACCTCGGTTGTCCCATCTCACTGTTGACTATCGCCAACAAGGAATTGATTTCAGCGTTCGATAAAGCCACCGATCGCGTAACTCTGGTAAAAATCAATCCAGAATTTCTGAAGATTTTCCGTAAAATGTTCTACCAGTTCAACACACTCACGATAACCAAAGCTAGTTTGTAGCGGTTCTTACTTGCAACAACAGAATGTCGTCTTCCTCTCTAGCAGATCAGTTAGTCTTGTTTTGGTGCTTTAAAATTTAAATATTTCACGTCATCTCCCTGCCGTTCAGTCTTTTTTTAATTGGAAATCCTTTAGCACTTCCCCATGTCTAATTTTAATAATATAATTACACCCCATGATGCTGGTATCTTGATTATTTTAATTAATTCAGACTTAGCTACACGAAATATATCAACTGAGCCATTAAATACGAAATGCTGCTGAGAAGAGTTACATACATATTAACTGATCGGTGGACCTAGGAAATGAATAAATAAGATTAAACAGGGCTTCAGTTGAAAGTCGGTCGCTGCTTCATGAACGGGAATATTCAAATCCTAACACGAGGCTTGAAAAAGAAGCCAAATAACATCATAGATTAACCCACAGAACATGAGTTAGTTAACAGAGCACAGGGATAAAGTTCGTTGCACGGCATACTAATTACCAATTATAATGAAATTAAACAAGTCGGTTTGAATTTCACCTCCTGTGTTTGATGCATATATGCTAATTTAAGAATGTTATTTATGCATGCTAAGGTCAGCAGGACATTGCGGTCCATAATTATATTTGCCCATCATTTATGGACCTAATAATTATCAGCATGGGTGGATCACTCAAGGCCCATGATTGTGTGCCAGTGAACTCTCACAAACAATTATGAGGTAAGAAAATAATATGTGACAGAAGCCAGATGCCAATAAAGGTGGACTTTGATGAGGAGGCAGAGCAACTGTGGGCTCAACAGGTGCATCAGAGATGGTCTGAATAAGTCTACTCTTCATGTTCAGGCACACTGACTGCAGAGTCAAGTTGCTAGGCTTGTTGGTGGCATTTCAAATTGTGATCCATTATATGCATGACATGATCCAACGGTTGCCTATTTCCCAACCAATTGAATTTATGACCTTGGTCTTGATGTGATGGTGCCAGTTAGGGAGCTCTGCTATGGTACTACCCCATCGCAGGTGTTGCTGGCCAGGAAACCTTCATTCTGCATCAATAGGTGAACTTCATGAACTGCATGCACTTAAAGATGCAACGTTGTGCCTTTACTGTGGTTGGGCCGTTCACCTATAGAACAACCTTCCTTTAGATCTGTATTTTCTTTTAACCAGGGACTCAACATAAACCTTTTACATACATCTGAAAGCTGTTCTCTTTCACGGATGTTGGGCTGGGAACAGCTTCACGTAGGTATCTTAAAGAGGCACTGTCAAGTGCTAATGAATGACGGATCATTCTGAAAAAAGTTTAAAAACCAGTAGGAAATCGCAAGCACAATCCTTAGGGAGTATGGAACTGAAGCTTCCTGAAAGTGTGTAGAATTCACCATCACTTCACATGTTTAGGATTTCGGTCTAGGTCTGGCGGTGCCAATTAGGGAGCGCCCCAGCCTACTTGCGTGAGTTCTGTCGCCCTACCTCAGGTTTAGCTACCCGCAGAAATCTTCGCTCTGCATCTCGAGGCGAACTTGCTGTTCCCTTTGCGTGCACTTCAAAGATGCAACTTCGTGCCTTCTCAGTGGTTGGGCCGACCATCTGGAATAATCTTCCTTCAGATCTGCGTGTTCTTCTAGCTGGAGACTCTGCATACACCTTTACAAGAATTTGAAAACTGTTCTCTATCGCCGTAGTTGGGTTGGGAGCGCCTCTGAGTAGGTTATCTTGGAGGGGCGCTATATAAGTCCTCTGAATGAATGAATGAATGAATGTTTAAATTATGGCTCAAAATCTTCCTCACAATTATCTGATTTGACTGTTAAATTTCATTGCATACATGTACACGACCTTAAGCTTTGACCTCAGTTGTGCCAGAGTGGTACATAAGTCATTTCAGTTAATCTACTAAATGAAAAGAAATTGCACAGTTCTGCTACCTATAACAACTCTCCTCGTCCTCCTCTGTCAGCTCAGCCTAGCAGATGGAGCGGGTCTCAGCTAATGTAATGCGTCTAATCCATTATCATATAATGCATGTATTATCACTGGACGGTCCCTTTGAAATGAAACCAATTATCAACCTTCAGAGGCAATCACATAGATCTGATCTTTTTTAGCTTCATTCAATCAATCAACCTGACATGGGAGCCAATCCAACTAGATGGGTATTTTAAATACACCACCTAATCAAAGCATTGTGGCCAGCTGCAGGTATTTATTTATACAATAATCTGCACTGGAATTTTAGGTAACTCCACATAATTCTTCTTATACCTGCTAACCGTTTCACTTTTAAATTGCCTGAAATTGTTTTAAATTGACTGTTTTTAGCTCAAAAGAAAAAAAATTAAAATTTCCTGCTCAAAATGTCCAATATATGTATGACTTAGCAAAAGTGATAAACAATTTCAATTGTTCTAAGCCTTTCAACAAGTCAGTTGGTAAGTCTAAGTTGAGCATAACACCAAGAATTTTGATGTACAGTATAATATTTCAATTAAATATTTGGACTGTGCACCAGCCAGCATAATTGAAGAACCTCTCAACAGAAGAAAGTCAAAACAGCCAAGGCCAACCTGTGACAAGGCCCAGAAATAGTTATAGAAAAATAGTCCTTCAGTCGGTCAATGACCAATCTGAAGTGTGTGCCAACTAGCGCATTAACACTGGAAACAGAGTCATCAACAATTCAAACTATTTCAAACAAAGAGATTTGTAAGTACCATAAAAGTTGACTGGGTCTTCTATTTAAAAACCCTCAAAGTCTTCTTTCAATGCCAACTTCACACACAGAGACTAAGAACAGAAAAGTCTCTACCACAAAACACATTTTAGGATATGAAGATTAAAGTACAGAAGTCATTAAGAAGTATTAGTGGTCTAGCCAATTAGTCAATCTATCAGTTATATAATTTATTAGCTGTCTATTAATGTGCATTATAGTTATCAATCTAGCTGTGGCAAGATTAATTAACTCAGCCAGGTCTGTAAAGTTTCAGGTCTTAATTAATTAATTAATGCCGAGCAGTTCCTGACATTTGATGCTTACAACACACCTGGTGTAGCCTAATTCTAATTACTGTGGCAAATTACACGCTTTTTCTTAGGTTTCCACTCTCTGTGTTACAGTAGCTATTCCATATACAAGCTTGAAACTTTCAACACGGCTTCAGTTTGTGGTCTAGTTTCAGGAAATCTAAAATATCTCGCTCTGTCTAACAAATGTTTGGATATATGATGTGTCAACCAGGCTACTTTGTAAAGACTTACCAAAAGTGATAGCTAGTTCTGTATAATGCAAATCCATTAACCTTAAATCAAAGTCTTGCAACAATTTTTTCACAGCACTAGATGGAGTATACTTGGAATTTAATTACGGCTGTCTAGTGGCAGAAACTGGGTTTAAAGTCTGAAATCCATAACCTTGGGTATGATTTTATTTGACTTTTTATGACTGGAAAGGCATGTGGGAAACTGTCTAGGATCCTCATATTTTAACCACACATACGAAAGCCTAAGAAGAAGATATGATTGAAATATCATCTAAGTCTCTCAATGCCTTCACCAATTACTAGCATATCAATCAATCAATCAATCAATTTTCGTTTATTCCGAACACCAGGCTGACAGAACGCAGCTTGTTACATTAGTTAGTCATATATGTGTTCTATGCACCTTGTCCTTTTTTGGTTATCTAGTAAGGTGCCAATTTTATGCCACTGCAAGTCATAGTAAAACAATAACATGAAGAACATACAATGGGACCACTGCCTGCAATTTATAGTTGAAACAAATACAATTCAGGATGCTCACTTCTGCATTGATTAACCAACATGATAGTAATTCACTGGGTCTTGTTTACACTTAACATTTGTCTTAACATGTTCATAGTCATTTGACATCCGTTGGTATTGTCACTGCACAGCACAACTGTCAGCTTTTGGAGCTCAAACAACTCACAGTATGTGTCGAAATACAATTTACCGTCATAACACGGCAACGACAGCCAGCTTGTTGTCTGAATGTCACGAAAAACACAATCACTCTTCGTCAGATAGTTCAACAGTGTCTCCAATATACTTCAGCTACCTTACAGGTCATAAAGGATGCCAAGACTTCATCATTTTCATTGGACAGCTCAACAGTGTTTGCAATACATGTGCTAGTTGTCATAACTGGCATATTTGGAAAACTCTCTTTGCAGCTCATTAAGTATAATAAGACATCATTGTTTTCATCAGAAAGATCAACAGTGTTTCCAATATACCAATTGCCATCATATACACACACAGTGCATTTTCCAGGCATTTTCCAGGCTGAAAAATCTGTTGTTTTCTGCGTTGACAGTTCATCCGTTCAAACAACAGTATTGGTAGGTCTTCTGCTACCTACTGCTCTCTCACAGCTCATACTTTGCAGGACATAAGAAGAATCCTTTTCACGACCCTGCGGCAATGCTTTGTAGGAATGAATGATGATGAGATTTTGTCCCTTTTACAGTTTTTGCATCAGCATATTGGTCATACAAATAAAAATTTCTTCTTGTGTTGATCAATGTCCTCAGACGTATATATACCCTGTATGTAACATGTTTCTTGCCGCAAATGAACTACGGTAGTTCTTTGGTGTCAATATTTCATTCATTCATTTCAAAAATTTATTTAGCACCCCATCAAGAAGCCTACTCAGAGGCGCTCCCAGTCCAACCATGGTATAGAAATAAGTCTACAGGAGTCTGTAGAATGTAAATGAATCATCCCTATGTAACAGCATGTATCTTCAACGGGAGACCATTCCAGACAGAAGGATCTACAACTGAGAAACCACGACGCTGATAGGTTGTGGTTCCAGCACGAGGGACCAAAAGCTCCTCGCTTAGAGGCAGAGCAAAGGGCTCTGCAAGCCAGCACAGCAGATACAGGACAACAGAGCTCACATAGATAGGCCAAAGCATAGCCAAGGAAGCAACACCAAACCAGCACAGCAATCCTGTATTGGAAGCACTGCGAGACACGGAGTCAGTTTAGAGTGCCATGCATATAAGCCAAAACAGAGGCAAACTTCGGGATTCACCCAATTACATAGTTGACCTGAAGTTGCAGCTTGTAGACATGGCAGCACATGTCTTCATCAAAAGTGGCAAAGAAGTCCCATGCTGCTTTCACACAAAAGTCTGAGTTCTCCATCCAGTGCAGTATCATGGAAAAATTGCTGCATGAGTTTAAAATTAATGGCTCTACAAGTCTACGTTTCCCAAAGCTAGCTATCACATTCTGGTAAATTTGTACCAAATACCACACTTGGCACAACATGTATCCAACAACGTGCTAGTGTTAAGCATTTCACATTAACTTCACTTAAACTAGATCAAAAACTAAAGTTAGGTGGAAAGTTTCATGCTTGACTGGATACAGGCAGAAAAACCTGCAGCACTGAAAATTGGACTAACCCAGGTGTGTTGGAAGCCTCATATCTAAGAAAATACATGTAGCCTACTAGGTGTAAAGCTGAATCTTTGCAGGCCTTAATGATGCATAATAATATTTTGGCATACTGGCATCAAAGGTCAAAATCTGAGAGGTCATGTGGACACCACTGGAACAGTAAACAAAAGCATGTTATCTTTCTGTCTCAAGCCATCTATCTCAATACGGCCAGGACTACATAGAACAGGTGGTTTGAGACTGTGGCAATCTACTTGCCTCTGGCACTGGGTAGCACGTAATTGGGAATCTGGTCTTAACCACTGTATCAGAAGACGATCACTTGAACCTCAGGCGAATATATTCCAATCTCAAATATACAAAATACAAAATACAAGCCTCTTGAATCAAGACACTAGAACACAAGAAACCTCAGAATAATTAAATCAATAATATGAAAGTTCTATACAAACCATCTTACCCAATGCTTGACCTCACAGTCAAATAAACACTAACATCCAGTAAGAATTATCTTAGAACTCGAGCTCCTTCCACAGTATTTTCAAAGTACTAGAATTTCCTCCATATGGTTTTCTTAGCAACTTGAACGTGTACATTCGGAATCGGCCGAAAACCTCTGCCTCCAGAAATCGCCTTCTGGCCATTTCACTTCTCTCGTCTCAGCCGAACAGACTTCTGCTTTTCTTCGCAGGCAACAAATCAACTGCCACGCGATATAAAGATTATGCAAGTCTTCATTTAAAAGTCCCCGGAATAGATTTCATCACCAGAATGCAAACACTGCAAAACTTAGTCTGTCTCAAAAATAATATCCGTGTAATGAAAAAATAACATGCAATGTAGCAGACGGTTTATATTGCACCACCGTGTACAATCTTAACTCTTCAATGTAATGTCATGAATCTGCAATTAATTGTTGTAGCCAGAATGTTCATCTGGCTCGAGGCAACAGTGAATGTGCTTTGACACCGGACAGGATATATCCCGAAGCGTTCTAGTCAAAGTGGTGTCTGCACTTGAGAGACAAAGTAGTGGCTGCACTTAAAGGGACATTACTTTCAAAGAGTTCACTTAGTGGTACTACAGAACTTACCAGATAGGAGCATGTTAGGAAATTACGCTCACGCCTTTATAGTCAATCTTGTGAATTTATAATAAAAGTCATGTACCAAAGTTTTACGATTAATGTAAACATCTTAATAAATACCAACTACCTTGTAGTCACGCGATTAGGGTTCTGTCTTTGTAGCGATTCTCTAAGTATTCGTGTATACGAAGTTTAATGTGCAATTAATTGTGAAGATTTTAAGAAGCTAGCATAGGACACACTAATAACAATATGGGAAAGACTGATTTTTTATATGCTGGACTACTAATACATGTAAGTGGTGTTGTAAATAGTTTTGCCAGAGGTTTTAGTTTTAGTCATTATTAGTTTCACATGCTAGGTGCTTTAGTTATTATCAGTTTGAGCTATTTTTGCCAAGTTTTAGTTTTAGTTTTGCTTGTAGTTAACAGAAAATAAAACTTCCTCATTACACTTTCAGTTTATTCAGCTTTAGTTCTAGTTCCAGTTATTCGTTCACTGATACTTAGCCATCAAAAATGTACATCAAATTACTGCAAATAGGCAATAGCAACCATTATTCTTACAGTATGGCAACATGCCATGTATCATACATGATTTATGTCCTATTAATGATTAACGTGGTAAAATTTTCTTGTGGAGTTTCATGAAGACTTAACAAAATTCAAAAGGTCATATAAAACACAGAAAGGATATCACGTGATTCTCCTATTTCCGCGGATTCCACCGCTATGTCCAAAGACATTCAATATCCTAGGATGCTAATTTTTCATTGTGTGTTTTTGTTTAGGTTTTCATTACATGTTTTCATCATTATTAGTTTCGACTGTTTTAGTATCAGTTACCGTTTTTGGCCAGTTTCGTGAGTTTCAGTTTTTTATTTTGTTATCGTTTCTGTTTAGTTTTCGTTTTAGTTTCAGTTAACTATAACCTTGAGTTTTTGTTAACAAAAACAACACTGCTATGAAGTGCAGGGACTCAGCTGCAGAATTTGAAATAACGGTCGACGATTGATCACTTGGTTCTGAGCAGACAGCTATGGCCAAGCATCTCAAGGCCATCAAGAGATTTTTTCAGTTGTCCATTAAAGGAGCAAGTCACTCCGTGGAAGGACAATTCATATTTAATTCCAGGTCGATACACAAGTCATTCCCATATTTAGTACATTTGATCTGCACATTGACATGACATTTGGGTTGTGACATCATTTTAATGTGTGAAAAGCATCAACATCGGTGCAAATGTAGTCTTCATAGCGCTCTTTGTGATCGAACAGTGATGGTATATAATGAGACTTATATAAGGCAAATCGAAAGGTGGTGGTTTGTAACTCGTACAAAGTTCTTCTACATTGGATCAACATGTTTGCTATAGAGACTTTGATCGCTGTCAGAGTTTTGGTTGAATGAAGTGCTTTAAATTAAACCATTCAAGAAGAATTGACATGAAGATGGAGTCTGGTGAGTCTGGAGTCACCAAAAGAACAACCTTGGCTGGTCGGAACTCTATTGAAGATCAGGCAGAAAGAAATACTGTACTGGTCTTCAAGAAAAGAAAGTCAAGACAATATATTTGTACAATATTGAATAGTCAGTACAAGAAATCTGAAATCAGATGGAAAATCAGTATAAAAATATTTATTAAGGAAGAATGAATCAGGACAAATCCAGTCAGACTTATCAACTGAACCCCGCAAGATATACACATGTTAAGCCGGTTTCACTCTAACACAGGTAGAATAAATCAGGATAGTGACTGTTTGGTTGAATGTACATTGTTCGTGGCCATTAAATATTTTATATATAATTGAGAAGAGCCTATGTGTCATTAACTCATTATGGACACCGTGTTTTTCCAGTCTGTGAATGTAATGTAAAGTATTCTAGCAGAAGATTAACTGCTAGCGGTCACATTCAGTGCAGTACATATTGTGCAAATGCCAAAACATGTAGACCAAACTCGCAGAGAAATCTCATATGACTAACAAAACAACAGCAACCTGAAACGTCCTATCGGCCAAAGATATTGAACGTACCTTTGATATGTCACGCAATTATCAGATAAAATATCTAACAGGTTCTGACCAAGGCAATATATAAATGTCCATATACATATATACAGTCACGTATACATGTATTATATTCACATATACAGAGAGGCTTGCATACACAGATGCATACATACTCACACACAGATAAATTTTCCAAGGGAAAAAATTGAGTAGATAAAATCAGTCAATGCTGTTTGTTTAGACTTTTAGAGTTGTTGCAGTAAGACATTGCAGCTGTTGTCTTATCTTTTGAAATGTAACAGCACAAACAGGAATCCATCAAATGGTTCTGCAAATCAAACTCATCAAGCAAGACAACCTCCCTCCTCACGGATTCCAGTCTTTAGATACATTAACCCTTTGCATGCCAGCTATTTTAAGCTCTTGACCCCGGCCATTTAATTTGGGAGCTTCTGGTCCATTTTCACCCTAACAGAGTAAAAACATTATATCTCACTCTTTATATTATACCACTGGGGGCTTCTGGTCCATTTTCACCCTGAAGAGTAAAAATTGTGATCTCATCAACAGTTAAAGTGTAAACACAATTTTTTTTAGAAACTAAGTTTGAACAAACCTATGTCAGTTACTTGCATGTATGTGCTTGTTCTTTTATAGACGTGACAGACAAAATGCAATACTGTTGCAGAAGTGTTTCATCACATTGTGTTTTTACATTCTGTCACTGTTTTAAATAAACATAATTATGCTACTAATAAATATAACATAAATAAGCATATTGTACTAATAGTGTCTCTGCAGTTATTATTAGGACATAATAGTTAAAACTACAGAGTAAGGTGACTGAAACTATATCTAGAGTTAAAGGTAACTGCATTGCTATTTCCTGTTTGGTTTAGATGTAAACTATTGTTTATGAATGTACCATTGCTTCCTAAGCCTTCCTTCAACAATCACTTCACAGTTTAGGTGGTAGACAAAAATCTTCAATGGTCATTTATATTAGGAAGGAGCAGCTGAGCTTTGCAATTTTTGCATACAGCTATCTTCAGCACTGGCAGAAGGCAAAGACTTGGTACCACCATTTAGGTGAGAAGACTTCAAAATAATCTCAAAGTTTTCGTGTAGCATGATAAATCTCAAGCAGTTTTATCCTACCAGTAACACTGCAGAGGCATTTTTACAATTCTCTAGAGCAGAACAATAGTTAGAAATCTGCATGGCCTAATTGTTTACATAATTTGTGTCTCTAAATTACGGCTTGTTGCTATGCAATTAGTACCATGACAAATTGACAATTAGGTTGGATGAAAATATGGGCCAGCGATTCTTGTTGTAAAGCTGGGAACTCAGATTGTCAGTGGATGCCAAGCATTGTGATGATACAATACAATTATAATCTGATAATTGCCCTCCTTACAAAGTTCAGAGGTGCACACTGAAGCCGGGCAACCACTAAAAGCCGTAAGTAGATTGGAAGAGACAAGTTTTCAGTTTAGAGCGAAAGAGAGTCTTGCTTTAGAAGAGAGTTGTGAACATTAGGAGGTAGCTAGTTCCAGATGGAGGGACCAGCAACTGTGAATGAACACTGGCCAAAGACAAGACCTGTACCAGGAACAACATACCTTCCAGCAGATACTGATCGAAGAGAGGAGCAGCCTTTAACAGAGCTGCAAGGTGTGACCATGGAAGATAAGCAGGATGGCAGAAGATCTGCACGTGCTCTCTACATGAAGAGTGCCAGCTACGATGGCACTATATAAGTTATTAGATCAGACTCCGAGGAATAAGCATCTTTGATTTTAGTTAGGAAACATATAACCATAGACTGACATATTCTATTCTATTTATGGACTTATATGATGATAACAATACAATAGAAGTCATTAGATTTAATTTCAATTTAAAAAAACATCTGATGTTAGTTGTAAAATCATATACCAACAGAAATTTAAAAAAACAACGATATTTGGAGAAAACAATGTGTGGAATTTCCAAACAGGAAGGAGAAAGCACTCATGCCAGGCGTAATCTTTCCGGCTAATTGGCTGCATATTTTCTCATTGAAGCCGCTCTGCCTCCACAGGTCAGGTCATACCTTGATGTTTACGACCCATCAATTCTGGCAAACACAGACTCTGGTTCCCTGTGATGATGCACAGTTGATCCACTGGAATCCCAAACACGCCAAGACAGAAGGATTGTTAAGATTTTGACAGAGGCATAACTCACGGAAAGTGTACCGTGGGACATGGCATTGGCAGCCAATTGGTTAGAATGCTTGCCTTGTTCTGCAAGGAAGAGATTACGGGTTAGGGCTTCCTCTAAGAGGGTTCCCTATAGGGACCTTGAACAAGTCTTTCACTCACCATTGCTCAGCACCAACGGATTTGGCTTGGTCATTAGACAGTGCTGCTTAATAAATGCATGCACAGTAACAACAACAATAATAATAGCAAAAATAAATAAAATAATAATAATAATAATAATAGTAATAATAATAGTAATAATAATAATAATAGTAATAATAATAAAAATAATAGTAATAATAATAGTATAAGGTGTTGAGTAAAAAGGCGGATGACCTGGAACGAGCGGTTGGGAGGCTCTCCATGCTTCACTCGCATGACGCTCAAATCCTGTTGCGAAATGGATTGAGCGTGCCAAAGCTCCTCTACACAATGCGCACAGCCTTATGCGTCGACTGCCCTAGTCTTACAAGATTTGACACACTGTTAAGAAATGGATTGTCCAGTATTTTGAATGTGGAGCTATCTGATGAGAAGTGGCTCCAGGCATCCCTTCCGGTGAAGGATGGTGGCCTTGGGATTCGCTGTGCTGCAACGCTGGCACTTTCTGTCTTCTTGGCATCTGCTGCGAGCACTAGCGAACTCCAGGCAAACATGCTACCACCAGAATCAGCTGATACCTCAGACGATCTCGTAGATACAGCTCTGAAAGCATGGACACTACTCACTGGTTCAGAACCACCAACAGGATCAGCAGCTCATCGTCAAAGAGAATGGGATAGCCGCTGGACAAGTAAAGCATGGACAACTCTGCACGAATCGGCGAACAACACACTAGACCGGGCTCGTCTCTTGGCCTCTCAGGCACCACACGCGGGAGATTGGTTGTTAGCGCCTCCGGTTACTGCATTGGGACTCCGCTTAACTGACGAAGTAATACGGATCGCGGTTGGAATGCGACTCGGGACGACACTGTGCGAACCTCATGTGTGTCACTGTGGTGAGAGAGTCGACGCCAGAGGACTTCACGGTCTGGCCTGCAGAAAAAACG
The DNA here is from genome assembly GCA_020284085.1 of Aporrectodea caliginosa. Taxonomy (NCBI): domain Eukaryota; kingdom Metazoa; phylum Annelida; class Clitellata; order Crassiclitellata; family Lumbricidae; genus Aporrectodea; species Aporrectodea caliginosa. Next base: position 424,855 of record JACEVL010000507.1, read on the forward strand.
CTGGCAGACATCAACGGCATAACATCCTCAACGATATCATATGGCGATCTTTCGGAAGAGCAAATATCCCTTCTCAGAAAGAACCGTTGGGCCTCACCAGAGAAGATGGTAAACGACCGGACGGCGTGACACTCATCCCGTGGTCATGCGGAAGATGCCTCACTTGGGATGTGACAGTTTCGGACACATTCGCAAAGTCACATCTGGCAACAACATCAACCGAAGCGGGTGAGGCCGCAAACCGGGCAGCCGCCGCCAAGAGATTGAAATACGCCACAATCACCCGAACACATGCTTTTGTGGCGGTAGCACTTGAGTCCAGCGGTGCTTGGAGCTCAGAAGGATTGAATTTTGTGTTGGAGCTTGGACGAAGGTTGACGGATGCAACCCATGACACCCTCGAAACAAACTACCTATTCCAAAGACTCTCGGTAGCTGTCCAACGCGGGAACGCCATCTGTTTTTCCTCGACCTTACCATGCTAAATTACTCACTTTGCTACAATAATAATAATAATAATAATAATAATAATAATAATAATAATAATATAATAATAATAATAATAATAGTAATAATAATAATAAAAATAATAGTAATAATAATAATAATAAGGTTCCGTTGGCATTTGAGACTCTTGGCCCAATTAACTGCAGTGGCCTACTTTTCATCACAGAATTGGGACGCTGTCTCTCTCGTACAACCGGGGACACGAGAGAAACCTGCTATCTTTTCCAGCGCATTGCCATCATAATCCAATGCTTTAACGCCATCGCCTTCCTAGGCACCTTTGCTCTGCCTGATCTTGACGAGGTCTAGCCCTCTCAGAATGCAGTTTTGCATCTCTAGATAATTTTTTAATTCCTAAGGGATCTGAGGCACCTCAGGTAAAAAAATAATAATAATGATGCTAATAATATGATGATGAACAGCTGATCAATTGGAATGTTTAAATCCCTGAGGGATCTTATGTACCTCGGGGCAATTTAAAATAATAATAACAACAACATTAAAAATAACAATTAATAATAATAATAATCACAAATTTTCCAATGCCTTTCTATTTGCACTCACTGGTACAATGTGGTGGATTTTAGGGACACTCTTGTAGACCTCAGTGGGGATGAGGACTGGTAGTTCCAGCAGAAGACTTTTTTACTCATGTGTTCATTTTTAAATTCGTGAGGGATTATTTATACCTCAGGTCTAACAAAAAAAATAATAATGCAGTCAAGGCTGACTTCTAGTCAATTACATTAGCTTGTGAATTCATTTAACAGTCAATGGACTGTTGAAATTACAATCAGTTCAAGGACCCACTTCAACTGTCTTATTATAGACTATATATAGTCTAGTCAAGAGTGAACAACTGATAGAGGGGTGCAAAGGACCTACTTTCTAGCCCTAGTTTTAAGACTTTGTTTCAAAGCCAGTACAGTGACGGCCATTGCAATTAGTCACTTTTAAGTAACGGCCATCGCAATTAGTCACTTTTAGTGTTTGAAAACTTCAGTTTCTTAGCCTTGGCATGTTCCAGGCCCTCTCTCATCGTCCAATCTTTTACCGAACAACAGTGTAGAGACATTGTATACGAAGGTCAGTGCATTTATTGTCTAGGTTAACTTACTAAGGGCACAAGTTCAACATAGATTTCAAACTACCTTTCTGCCCTGGACAGGATCTTAACCCCAGACCTAACAGATGACGGTACAGTCCAGCACGCTAACCGCAACACCATCCTCCGCAATCTGAAGTAACATCTCCTTTACTACAAGGCTCTGTCAATATTAAAGTCCAGAGACGTGGCCCTCCAGACATCAGCAATTTCTTAACATCGTAATCAAAATCGTGAGAATATACATTGCGCTACTTAAACGCTGAGCTCAGGGCTTGAACTTAATCACAAGTGCTCCATCAGCTTTGAGATAAAGCACAAGTCCAGAGGAGATACCATGTGAGGTATAAGATGTGGTTGCCAAGAGACGAGTGCAGAGGGTGATGGACGCAGAGGGTGAAGGAGGTAGGGGATCTGTTATGGTGGCCAAGAAGAGAACTTTGAAAGGAGGCATCAACACTTAAGAGCTGCGTTACAGCCACTCAGGAATTTCCAGGAAATATCCACAACCAGCTAACACAGCATCGCAAGACATCAACATTTCAGACGCTTTTCTTCAGAGTCTGGAAGCGCTCATTTCACATGACCCGGGGAATTTCGACATCTAACCCGATGCCGCCCACTTATGTGCTCTGTAAAAGATGCAGGTACGGAAGCTGGCATACGAAAGGTCACTTAGTCATAACCCAGGCTCCAATATTCCACGGTATGGGCTTAGAGCAACAGCCTTCGCTAATGCACCTAATCAAGGTAAGACGGCCACAACACAGCCCCGTGCCAAGGCTTGATAGCAGAAATATGACTCACATCCATGGTTTACCATCGATAAGTTTATCAACTGGTATTATTGAAGGTATTTACCAAATATTATGACCCGACTGGTCTTTAAAGAGTACACTGAACATACACTGTAAGTGAGAGAATGAGGTGACAAGGAAGGCTAGCCACCTGCCCTCACTGCCTCTATAAGCCAGCTAAAGGGAGTGCTCTTCTCTTCCTTACAATTCTATTCACTTTTTTATGAGTCAAAATCTTGCTTCACTGCATTATGTAACAATTTGTTACTCAAGCAATTTGATTGATTTTTCATATATTTTGTTTACTTTTAGCTTGTACCGGTATCTCAATTTCAACATACTTTATTTATCAAAGGCTACATTCCTGTTGAAACTTCCTTCAACAGTTGGGCAATGTCACTAAAGACTTCAGTCAGTTATGAGATAAGCTACAAGGATACTTTATGTACCTTGTTAGCATATATCCGATTATATAAACAGCTTATCCAAGCATGCATGCATCAATGTATTAATACATATGTATACAAGCATTGATACAAACATGTGCGGTGTGCGCATGTATGTATCTAAGTATATCCCTATCAGTTTACCTAGCTACCAGCTCTTGTATGTATAGACTAATGTAACTAACTAATAACTATAATGGAACATCTCTCTACCTTGCATGCATACATTTACGTTATACTATCTATTTAACTATAATAGAACATCTTTCAGAATCTCTCCCACATAATATATTCTTGTTTCCATAGAACCACTCTTAAGTTTTAGCGACTGCAATTTCTAACACTTTACTCCTACCCAGAAGATCTATATACAAGTCCTATTTCCGGAATTATTTGCAACTCACACTCTGCGCCACTTAACGTTCACCACTTATAAATGCAAGTCGCTTGGGCCGAGATGTTTCAATTCCGCAAAATGCTCCAACCATAAATCTACCTGACTTTTTATTGCCTACGCAGCCTCTCCATTATCCAATCACGAGTGTTTACAGAAATTCAGAATCAGGAAACTAAACAACGTCCGGAAATTCGAGCTCAACCATTGGAGCCATGGTTGTTAAATAGATCCCGATGAAATTAAATAACTGCAGATACTGGGTGCTTGCAATTGGATGGATGAAACAAATCATCATATTGACCAAAACATGCTTCATATGGTCAAGCTCTATCTGGTCAGATCTCCAGATGACCAGATTTCCATAAAACTATATCTTTACAAGGTCAAACAACGCATGACCATACATTCTGACAACCATATTTTATATCCTAAATTTAAAAGTTTGATGATTTTTTAGTCATCAAGACTTTATACAGTCACTTTGTGTCCTCCAATTTCTGATGACCATTTTATAAATGAACTGCAGTATATTGAAAATTTTCAACTTATTCTTAGTTTCTCTCTCTTACTTTCTCAGATTTTCCTAACTTTCCCATCAATTTTCATAAATTATGTATATGTTTCCCAGATTTCATTTTCTTTTATAGTTTCCATGATTTCTAACACAACTTATTAATGAGGCAATCCTTGTGCACACTAACTAGTAGGATGAGGGTCAATTCATAAATTTGTTATTTATACACACATTCAACAGTTGTTGAGATATTAGACCTGAAAGTCGACGATCTGTTTAACTTATGATCATGTTTTATGATCACAATGTCAAAAGAAGACGAAACTTGGCAGACAGTTCTCGGTTATTTGCAGTAAGATGCAGCATTAATTTTGAAGGATTTCATGCATCCATAGGCAACAGGCTCAAAAGTACTTTAAAAAATGTTCATACTATTGATTAACTGAACTTTTAAACGATAATAAAAGCAATACCAGCTGCAATTGTGGATGGTGCTGCCTCAACAAGATGAGGTTTTTTTATCAGTCTCTGATAAAAGCAGGCTGATAATAATCTGTACTAAAAGGGCTGAGCATCTGATATTTTTGCAGTTTAACACCAAGAATTGATGGTTCAGTTGTCACTGAATGCAAATGTCATGCTAATAGCTGCACAGGAAAGGCAGAAGTCCAAGTGCTAAGCTAGCAATGCCTGGATGTAAACAAAGAAGCATCATATAGATTTACGGCTTTCTTCTGCTCTCGGAATTGTAAAAATGCCTCCACAATATTTGCTCAACATGACAACTTCACCTGAGTTGAGTGCCTGGCTTGAGAAATCTCACATTTCTGATGATTTTTAAGTTTTTTTGGCCAAATGGCAATGCACTTCTTTGCACTCTGCCTGTTCCAAATAACCGCATGCAAAATATGACTGCTCTTACCTATTATCAGTGACTGTTGAAGATTTGCCTACCATCCAAATTGTAAAATGAAGGTTAAAAACCGTTAAAAGAAGCAAGGGTGCATATAAAACGATTGTTTACAAACCAAAACAGAAAATGGCAAAGCAGTTGGCAGGCTCTACAGTTTAAATGTGGTTCAACAAAGACTGAAGAGACACTATTAGGAACTTACACTAATTTACATTTTTTATTTACTAGTATTCTGTACCACTACTTATTTAAAATGTTGGAAGAATGTCAAAAGATAAAGTGATAACTAATGAGACTTGTATGCCACAGCATCACATTTTGCCCATCATATGTAGTAAACAAAAGCACAAACCAACAATTAAATGACACAGGTTTGTTCAAAATTCATTTCTAAACAAGTTTCATGTTTACACTTTACCTCTATCTTCAGTAGTTGATGAGACATACCGTTTTTCTTGGTAAGGGGTGAAATGGACTAAACCCAAAAAATATCAGAACAAGGGCTAAAATATCTGGCATGCAATGGGTTAAAAAATTCAACAATGGTCTATTGGTCCTAGTCTTCTCTTATCTCAAAACCACAGAAGAAAAAAGCAACAAAGGCCACAAGGGTCATACGAGAGTAAGAACACTAACTCAAGATCACCGAGTACTATATAAATAGCAACCTTGAAGTCTTAAAATTGGAGATGTTGTGAAACACATACAAAAAGTACAGAGTCGTCCATACTGTTTATGTCAAGCAGTACTGCAGTTACCTGATTGCAAAGCAGCCATGTTGCCTGTCTGGTCACTCATCATTTTCCATTGCCAGATTAAATAAACATTCCACAAATGGAAACACAATCATTCATTAACACCAACAGAGGCCAGACAGGTATTCTCGAAAAGCACTATATACATGTCCAAACACATATTACATAGCCTACATAAATATCAAACCTTTCACTGGTACAGCGAGGCTGAACTATCTGAACCATTGCAAACTACGACACAAACACACTTAGTATGTAAGTATGTAACAAGATGCTTAATAAAGCGCCTCTTAAGTACCATACAAAATTATTTGGTAATTCACATTTCACATTCATCAGCAACTAACCTCCAATTACCAACATCGCTGTTAATATTTTACTAATCACACCATACTGATTGCTCATCTTCCTCGATTCTCTCACGTATCTACATTCATGATTAAAGAACTTCACTGGCTCCCTCTATCTGTCCGAATACAATTCAAGGTTCTTATTTTAGTCCTTAAGTCTCATTTGGGTCTTGCTCTGAAGTACATTTGCGATCTCATGCTTCGCCCACTCTCTTCCACTTCGCTGCGTCCTCTTCGATCCTCTGATCGGCTTGTCCTTTTTGTTCCCTGTGTCAGGACTGCGATGGCTCCATCCAGATCCTTCACCTGCATAGGTCCTTCTCTGTGGAATGGACTTCCTCCACCGGTTCACTCTGCCATCCTTTCTGGTAGTCTCTCCTCATCTTTTTCTAAACTAAAATCCTGCCTTTTCCCTCGGGTTGCTCGCACTGGGAGCACTTATGAAGGCTTTTGCTGTGAGAAGCGCTTTATAAATAACCAAATACAATACAATACAATACTAAAACAGTAATTTTGTTACTCAACCAAAGAAAACTCATTTCTGTAGAATACTCTTGATCATCACCCAATGATGTCCAGAAATGACAGATTCCTAGCGCAACAAAATCCAAACTACATGGTTGGGGGTCTACATTAATCCACGAAGCGCTTTAATGTTGGATCTGGACAGAAAACTAATCACACTGAGCCCAGTATCACTACACTAACAACAATAATAATCGAAGAACATATTGGAGGCAAAGTTATGAGGAGTAATAGATCAACAGAGGACTAGGTAAACACGGACATCTGCCTGCTATTCCCACAACAACTGCATGATTCATGAAACCCAACTTACATCAGCCCAACAACAACAATCTGCATCAACCAATATTACTGCAGAGATGACTTACTCATTCCTTAAATGGCTCTTCCATGTATTCCTGTTTGCAATCAGTCGATCAATCAGTCGTCAGAATTCAGGAACTCCCCTTCCACTAGATTGTCTTATCAAAGTCAAATAAATATGACTCGATCACAGATCCTATAGGCTGGGACTTTCCCCAATCTACTACAGTCTGCGAACAGTGGTACTGCAGTACTTAATGCACAAGCCATCAATCATAGGCTGATCACTTCCAATTAAAATCAATGTGACTCTGCAATCCAGGGTGAGTTTGGTCAAAGAAAAGAATGGCAGTACACATTAGGGATGAGCCGATCGGCATTTTTAACCGATTTCCGATAGTTGGCCTGCTATTTTCGCCGATTCTGATTCCGATCCGAATAGTTAATAAAACAGAAATGAAAACAAAATCTTGTATATTCTCGCTAGATGTAATTCCAGTGAGAGTTTATACACAGAACTATTTAAAAGAAATTAACATTTGAAAGTTTGAAACCGCATGGCATAAGAAAAAAACCTGACTGTCGGCCATTTTGTTGACACATCGAGTAACAATTTTATTATTCATACGGACTTTCAATTAATTAAAGATTAAAGATTACCGTACGATTGAAAAATAGGTGAAAATACTACAAAACATTGCAGCATGACTGACAGTAACCAAATAAATAATAACTTTAGTCAAAGCAAGTATTTTTTTAAATGCTTAATCATAACCAACAATCTTCTGATATATTCATTTAAAATGGAAATGGTTAATAGTTAATAATTGATGAGTAAGAATTTGATGCCTTCATCTTTGATCTTGCATATATCACAGAAAAATACTGGACAAACAATTGTTGGCATGTCCATTACCGTGATCTATTCATATAAACCTATTAAACAATAATAACCTGGCTACTGAAGTATTTACCTGGGACGTAGCGCTTGAACTCAAATTCAATCAAACCGAACACTTGTATGCTTAGCGAAGCAGTGTATCGTGTGCTGTGTTCCTTTAACCGTATGAACTCGTGTTTACCAAACAGTCATAAGCTCTAAGAACATGACATGCAATCCAATGGATCGTTTCCAAACATTTACACTAAGTCTTCAAGGGCCTCTCATAGTACTATGTACACACTGCATTGTGTCAGATTTCAAGAACTGCAACTTGTTCAAAGTCATTTGATACTGCAGTAGGTCTTCCTTTTGAGCAAAAGCATTACTGACACGACCAATTCACAATGCAATCATGCACATATGTATCTGACTTTTAATAGAGTGCACCTTAGGAACCCTCGAAAGTGCTACGAACATTTCTGTGTTTAACATAGCTTCTGTACACCACGTTATAAGCTCTGTAGGCTTTCTTGTGCAGTATACCGTACATGTAAGACCTTTCCTCAGGAAAAATCTTCGTTATCAAACGTACAGCTTAAACTGATTCTGCTTAACACAAGTTTTCTGCCTACCTTTAGTCGCAATTGTTTAGAGCCGTTAGAGAGATAAGTTAAAAAGTAAGTAAAGATAGGTATGTTAAAAAAGTAAGTAAAGATAGGTATGCTAAAAAGTAAGTAAGTATTTGAAAAAGGGCATAAGGTGTAAGGTGTAAGATAGGTATGTTAGCAGCAATATTGAGAAATGCCTAGAGGGCATTAAATATATGTTTTGTTACAATACACACACCTGTTCAGCCTAGAATCAGAAGTAAATGGCACTGATCCTACACAACATCAAACTAAATGAAGGTCTGGTACATAATCTTCATTTTGCCAATGACTGTGAGCACTTCCTAACTAGAAATGAATCAGAACTGCAAGAAACTGTCACATAGAGAAAAACCAGCACACAATTCAGCACTAATTAAAACCAGTACAAAATTAAGTGCACTGAATAATATCTGCGAGCACAATACAACAATGGTTTAATATTGAAATAACTAAATAGACTCCAAGAATAATCGGCATTCAAAAAGAAGAAGGGATGTATCATGTCTGTTTATCTCAGTGGTCTCAAAATTGAAGATGGCTTTTAGAAAAGACATGCTAAGGAAAATTGGATGCACCTTACACCTTATGTACTTTTTCATATGCTTGTCCTTCTGCCAAACAGCTACTGGCAAAAAGACAAGCATATGAAAGAAAACGCAGAGAATAACAAAGGAAACAAAGGCAAGAATATATATGAGACATCGATAAAATCAATTTTTCTATACAGCTCAAAAATGCAGGAAATGAGAAAATACAAAGAGCAAATAATTCATACAAATGAAATCAGTTGTCAATGGAAAATTGCAGGAAGCTCAAGATTACAAAAATCAGATATGATGAAGCTCAACTCTGCCATGGAGATAAACTTGTTCAATGAAGACTCAGATGGTTTGGTTGCATGGAAAGAATGCCAGCTGACTGAATCCTACATGGGGGGGGGTCCATAGAGTAATGGTAACATCACTGGCGTGAAGAGCATTAGGAAGCGGGATCACTTCCCTTAGCCCTCCCAAAAAGGTCCACTCAGCCTATTCATTCACGAGATGGCGCAATGGTAAAATGAGATGTGGGACATGATGGGCGCCTTGCATGGCTGCCATATACAGTTAAATTCGACTCCTGTAATAACTTGTGATCATCTTGTGCGCCTCTGAGTAGGTTTCTTGAAGAGGCGCTATATAAATATCCGGAATGAATGAATGAATCCATTCACACTGATTTGTAATCATCCTGCGTTGTGTCAGTTTGAAATTAAACGAAGATTATTATTATAATTATTATTATTATAGCACACTGGGTGCAAGATTCAAAAGAAAGAAAGAAAAAGAAGCCCATGGATGTCTATGCCTGATAAATAAGGTACACCAAACATAACGAAAACTTTGGACTTAATCTGAGAAAGCATTAGATCTGATAAATTATTGTGAAGAATGGAGATCATTTCTTACACCCATTGCTACCAAATGGCTGGAATCAGCAACTGAAGATAATGACAGATCCCATTCTGCAGAAGATGGAGTTTAGTTATAAGCTGGTGAAATGTCGATAAGACAAAGTTAACACCACTGAAAGATGGAAGTTCCTTAGGTAAGAGATAAGCATAAAACCAGTTGGAAGTCATTCACAGTTTATGGGGTTTATATCACTGAACTTGTTGGTCCCAACTCATAAACCCTTTCCACAGTTGAAACACGATGATCCTTCAAAAGCATTTATCAGACTCACCTTTTTAAAACCTTTTTTAAACAAAGTCCACAGTCCCTCTTCATCTGTGACACTATTTTAATTTTCTCCAGTTCAGCTTAACAATTTCATACCAACTTTTGGAGGTATAATGACCACTGTACAAAAGATTTAGGAACCACGCTTAGCCACATTCTGCGAATTTTACGTTGGCAAAAACAACTCGGTTTTCTACGCTGAAAAATACTGTCCATAAATAAGCTAAAATAACTGAAATCATGAAAGATGACAGATCACAGTAAACTTAAAATCTGTTTATTAGTAAATAACGAATAATCGTGATTTTTCCTTTGCGTCATCAGCATCAACAACATCAACAGAATCATCGGCCATGAATCACTACAACTGTCGGTATAATATTATGTTAATGAAATACTATGAAGACTCACCATACGATAATCACGGTCTGTCTTTCGGTGCCAACATAATGGGGGAAAAACGATAAAAACGAGGAAAACTGCCTCAAAATATTGATGAAGGCGAGACAGCTGCGAAGAGGATTTCAGTCATTGTGTAGACTCTAAACGAAGACTGGGCTTCAGTCATATACGGTCAATCCGGTTTATCTTTGGTCCTCGAAGGCGTTTGTTCAGACTGACGCAAGTAATGGTCCTAAAGTCTAGTTAGATGCGACGGAGATTGCCTTAAACAGTCCACATCCTCGTCATCATCCGTTCTATTCTGTCGTCCGAGACATAACACCTGCAAATGGTTTCTATCTCTCTGTTAATGACTACATCTACTCAAAGTTCAATCACGTGGTATAATTCAAGGCCGGGTCATGGGGTTAACGAACTCGGTCGGATCAGAGGTCACGGTGACAGGAACCACAGAACGTCCATTGATATACATTCAATTGTTAAGTAGGTAAGTAAGTGTGTTCTTTATTAAACGCTGGCAAAGGCACGGCGCTTTACATCGAAAAATAGTAGCAGAAAAGTTAGATTAAAAACAGTGGCGGCGCCAGAATGGGGCTAGGGTGGGCTGAAGCTGATTTAACTCTCAATCTGACTAAAGGCATAAACTCATAGTTTTTAATTTCATTACCTTCATTATCCCATGTAAACAAGTTGCGGTAGGCCCTATGTCAACTTATAGTATTTTAATAAACGAAATCTACTATCGGCGGCTCAGCCCCCTTAAACAAAAGTGGGAAATCACTGCCAATGCCAGAGAGGTTAAGAAAGGAAGGAATTGGGGTTTTAGCCCCCCCACAAACCTGAAATCCTGGCACCGCTAGCTACTGATTAAAAAGTTTACTAAAACACAGTAGCCTAGCTGCACAACATTCTAAAATGGTCGGTTTTTTTTACAGAGTTCCTCAAGAGAAGGGAAAGATTTGGAAAGATCGGGATTTTGGGAAAAGTCGTTCAGATCTAGATTAAATTATATTTATTCAGTGAAAACCATGGTGTAGGATATAGAGGTGAAAACGTCGACAAGAAAAGTTAAAAGATTAAAAAGATTAAAAATGTTAAAAAGATTAAAAAAAGATTTTAAATGTTCAAAAGATTAAAAATATTAAAAAGATTAAAAATGTTAAATGTAGGCCTAACAGATGCATGCATTTTTGGTCTTATGGGTCCATATATTGTAGTGGTAACATCAATGGCGTGAAGAGCAGTAGGTAGCGGGATCGCTTCCCGAACCTTCCCAAAGGTCCACTCAGCCTATCATTCGCGAGATGGCGCGTTCGTGAAATGAGATGTAGGACGCGATGGGCGCCTTGTCATGCCTGGCTACAGTATAGGATTCGACTGGCCGAGTGGGTTAGTAGCCTGCATACTGATTTGTAATCATACTGCGTAATTGTCCGGTTGGGTCGGTATTAATCAGAGATTATTTTCCTATCTTTACTGCGGGTGGCTCGGTCGCATTATAAACGTGGAGTTACAATACAACACACAATTAATACAACACATCACAATATCTACTGGGGCGCGGTGAGTTTAGGGTATGTTCGGTGCCTTGCAGCTGGAGGGTTGCGGGTCGAATCCACCTCAAAGTCGCCGCGTACGGACCCTGGGCAAGTCCTTCACTCACAATTTAATTGCTCATGCGCTTCGGCGTGAAACTCCGATTCAGCGTTCGCGCAGTAGTCGGGAGCGCCTCTGAATGGGAAATCTGGTAGGGGCGCCATAACAAGTGTTCAAATACATTACAATACAAAGTATAGGCTATATACAGTTAAATTTGACTCATGTAATAACTTGTGATCATCCATTCATACTGATTTGTAATCATACTTCGAACTGTCAGTTTGAAAATATTAAACGAAGAGTATTATTATTATCATTAGTTCTAACTCGATTGAATTAAGGCGTACTTTACTACTGCAGTTACTAAATAAGCCCTAAGTAAGTATAAGTAATAGCAATTATATTGTAGGTGAGATTAGGAATTCTTTAATATATATAGCTAGGTCTGCTAGGATGGACTTTTATGGCTTTGACTGGTAAGTCTGACTGTCTGAGTAGTAGGCTAGATTGAATAGCCTGAGTCGAATGCTGGAGGGTAATGACGATGGAACTTCGCCAATGCCCTTAGGCCTGCTCTGGTAGTGCATGTCAAACAACAACTAGCCTACAACCAATGATGGAGAACCGAAAATATGTGGAAATCGGGAAGGAGATCGTTCCAGTCTTCCAGAGTTGTGGTGCAGCGCTGTTGGTTATAGCTCGAGTTTGGGCTCCTGTGATTAGTATATTGTCGCGGAAAACCCCTCTTCTCTCAGTCGTCTGGTTAGACGATTCGAACCCTTGTTCGTGGTGCGAAGGCAGAGGTTTCTGCTCAGGAGGCAAATAGTCTCGCGCGTCGCTCGAAAGAGCGCAAGTCCGGCGTCTGGAGTATAGCAGACGGCTTAAGGCGCTCGCCGTTGACGACGTTATCAAACCAACCAAGACAAGTCAAAGTCACTAGGTTTTGAACCCGTATCTTCTGCCAAATCGTCCACCCACTCTATCACGGTCACACAGACCAGCAACGGCAGACAGTTTCACAATCGAACATCGAACATCAATTCACCAAGTCAGAGCACACCTAAAATACTACTCACAAGCGCCCTCTATATATACTACTAAAGAGGGGGGGATACCTCGTGCAAGGGCCGGTCGTGCAAGGCCCGGGGTTCGTGCAGAAGCCGGACGGGGAAGGAGATACCTCGTGCAGAAGCCGGACGGGGAAGGAGATACCTCGTGCGGGCCGACCGTGCAGAAGCCGGAGTTCGGTGCAGAAGCCGGACGGGGAAGGAGATAACTCGTGCAGAAGCCGAGCCGCGGGGAGATATCTCGTGCAAGGGCCGGACGGGGAAGGAGATACCTCGTGCAGAAGCCGGACGGGGAAGGGAGATACCTCGTGCAAGGGCCGAGCCGCGGGGGAGATAGTTCATGCAGAAGCCGGACGGGGAAGGAGATACCTCGTGCAGAAGCCAAGCAGGACACACACGGACAAGCAAGGGACAGAACACAGGACATGCACACATAGGCACAGTGTCACGGCAGAGACACGACACATAGGCACAGTGACAATTATGCACTCAAAAACCCAAGCATGCCAGACCAGCTCCCGGAGAGGGCAACCCCTAAATTCCTCCACATCCTCCCCCCACTACTAATGGGAATGTCCCCATTCCCGGGGAGACAATCATCGGCAAAACCCCTAAAACAAGCATGGCTAACGGCTAAATCCCCAGAGTCCAGAGCACAAAAATATAGCACGGCTAAAACCCCAAAGTCTGATAACGAGGGCTGATTAGCAGCCAAATACTCTAAATTAAAAGTCGCAGAGTCTCTGCCTAAAATGTTCGAATCAACTGGCCAACGGCCCGAGAAGTCTCTAATTAAAATCAAACAGTTCGAGTGGCCCATGGCCCGAAGAGTCTCTAAAAACATTTATGCAACGCGGCGGCCAACGGCCCAGACAAATAATTAAACAATAATCAAAACTCTCGCCGTTTCTCGGCAACAATAAAAACATCACACAGAAAAGAATCTCTTAAAAAGTCAGAGTCCATCCAGAGTCTGTTCAAGGCTGGCATCGTTCTGAATCAGAGTCTAGCGATAACGGGCGGGTAACCGCACCGTTCGCTTCGGTCGCTCAGCGTTCGCGGCAATAGCCGGCACCGTGTCCATAGAATCATCTACAGCAGCCAGGTCGCTGCTCGCGTCATCCAGGCCCTCGTCGTAGCAGAGACGAAGTTTACCGACACAGCGGCCCATCAAATCGTCGTCGTGGTGCGCGTCAGCCGTTGGCACCACGTCTCTCGTCATCGAGGCAGCAGGAACACGGGGAAGAACTTCAACCGAACCACCTTTAATGGCTGCTATTACTTCCCCCAACAAGGCACCCAGGGCCTGGGGACAGCACCCGATTAAGCCATTCCCACTAAGGCGGTGGTTAGATGTTTTTAGCTTGTCAATTCCCAAGTGCCTACAAAATTCCCGAAACGGTTTCCCGACTAACATCATAACCCGCTGGGCCAGAACTTGTGGCGGTGCCCCATGCCCCATAACTATCTTTTCCATAAGGACCCTCGACATCAAGGGTGCATCACATTTGCCCCTTGGAATGGCTAACACAACATCAGTGACTCTACCCATACTTATCAAAAAGAACAGGAACAGTAGTCCTACTGCAACCAAACTAATTAATTGCTTGCCCGCAGCAATCCTATGCGAAAGTGGTCGCCGCCGTAAAGACTGTGGAGCTAGGCGCTCATCTACCATCTCACTCTGGTGAGCTAACACCACATTCGCAGCCCACTCGCTCACAGCTGGCTCTATGATTCCATCGGCCAACATGCCGTCCAACTGAGTGTCAACAACAATTCTATGCGGCAGCGGCTGACGTCTCAAAGGCTGGCGCACTGGACGCGCATCTCCCGTCTCTATCTTGTGCGTACAAACTGAAGTCCTTCCTAAGTCTCGGTCAGTGACAGAGAAAACATCACTGTACTCAACCAGCAATCCGCTAAGTCTTTCTCTAATTTCTGGCGACACATCGTCGGGCAGATCGGCTAACAACATTTCACTAGGCGTAACAGCATCTTTCGGCCTTGTACTCTCATCATTCTGCTTACAAGATTCAACTTCTACCGGGTGTAATCCTCCTAACATCTGGTCCTTAGACAAGCGAACTTCATTCTCACTCAAATTCACAATCCTAACGCGGTTGTCCGCGTGATCATCGACCACTACACGGGCAAGATGCACACCAGGCTGAATTTCTTGAGCCTCAGTCATCCAAGCAGGCGCTATAGTAGTCAAATCCCCATACAAAGTTTTCACCGGGACATCGCTCTGGCACCTAGGGGACATTATTACCTCCTCGGCAACGATCACGCGCCGGCACCACATCGACCCATTACCTCTCACCAGGGAGATACGTTTACTGTCAATATACAAGGCCCCAGTCCCAAAACTTAAGCGACAGCGATGCTCCCTTAACCAGTCCATCCCAAGCATGGGCTCAGCAATTTGGTCGGATACCAAAAATGAAGTATGAACCTGTAAACCACCCGCTATCTTAATAGGCACCTGGACCTCCCCAAGGACACGTATAGAAGTGCAATTAGCAGCCATCAAAAAGCGATTGCAAGAGAGAAGCTCTAACCCATCGACGGTAGATGAAGGCACCAGGCTGACCTCCGATCCAGTGTCGACCAGGCACAGCTGCGATCGTCCGTGAATCGTCCCTCGGATGTAGATGGCGTTCTTGCTTGCTCGGTCCGGCAGGTTCGGACGAGTCGTGTTGTTGCAGGCCACCGGGTCCGGTGGCATCGGAGCTTGTTCATCATCGGCCGGTGCGTCGTCGTTCGGTCGGTTGCGGAAGCGGCGTCGTTGACGGCAGTTACGCGAGATGTGACCTGCTCGTCCGCAGTTGTAGCAAGTCACCGATCGTCGCGTGTTCTCCAGTGGCGTCGTAGCTTGTTCATCGGGGCGAGCGTCTCGACCCGGTCCATCGTTCGTCGAAGTTCCTCGGCGGATCTCGCGGAGTTGACGGTCGATTCGTTGCTCAATCTCTCGCTGGAATCGTCGCTGCTCCTCCATCTGCGTAGCCAGAAACCGGTCCAGCTGCGATTGCAACTGGGGGTTCACGTCGGTTTCCTGGGCTCCACGAACTCTGTTCGGCTGTCTTCTGCGGTCGTCGGGGTCGGTCGCTCGCTGGTAGGCTTCCAAGCGAAGCGCCGTCCGGTAAGCTTCATCAAGAGTCTTTGGCTCTCGCTCGCGTACTTTGAGCGAAAGTTCTCGGTCTCTCATCGCTTCCAAGAAGGAGTCCTTCGCGATGATCTGCGTCGTCTCGTTGGAAGGCACCGGGTAGGCAAGGACAACCAGCCGTGGAATCTCATGCAGCAGGTCGCTCAGGTTTTCTTCGGGTCGTTGGCGGCGATAGTACAGCTGAGCACGGAAAGTTTCTGCTTGGCCCTCCGTCCCGTATCTTTGGCGAAGGCGTTCGACCAATTCTTCATAGCTCGCGCTTCGGTTGAGCGCCGAAGTCCCAAAGAAGCTGCGTCGCGGCGGCCTTCTCAAGCGAACATCGTAGGTAGTCGACTCGGTCTGCGGCCGTCCACTTGTTATGCCTCGCGCAGACCTCGAACTGCACTAGGAACGACTCCAGCGAACCTGTCCCATCGAACTTGCCTGGTTTCATCGGCGTCGGGCGGTTACGCAGCAAACCACCGACACTTTCCAGTAGATTCGTCGTAGAATTCATCGGCTCGCCCGTCTTTTCAGTCTCTTCGGTCTTTACGCGGCCGTCCGATCTCAATTTCGTCTTTTCTGTCGTCGATTCGCCCGTCTTTCCTCGGATGCTCGTCCTCTCCGGTTTCACGGTCATCCCTTCTTCCCTGTCTTCGCGGAAGCTCGGTCTCAAATTCATCTTTTCATCTCTCGGTTCGCCCATCTTTTCGCGAAAGCTCGATCTCACCGGCTCTGGGTCGTCGAAGTCGACTTCGGACAGCACACGGCTTCGGTCCGACGGCATCTCCATCGTTGCTCTCCTCGCGGCTGGCGTCGACGTCTCGGCAGGCGTTCGGACTTGACTCGGCGTCGGGAAGGAAAGATCTTCCAGGAAACGGCTGCTGTCCGGTTTCGTCCCGATCGCGGCCATTCGTCTCGCAGCTGGCGTAGAAATATCGGCAGGCGTTCGGACTTGACTCGGCATCCGGAAGGCAATCTCATCGTCATCGTCGTCGTCTTCTTCCCTGTGCATCATCGGTTGATTCTATCGTCGTCGGCTGGCGGAAGACTCGAACTCCACTTTTTCTGGTACCAGTGTCGCGGAAAACCCCTCTTCTCTCAGTCGTCTGGTTAGACGATTCGAACCCTTGTTCGTGGTGCGAAGGCAGAGGTTTCTGCTCAAGAGGCAAATAGTCTCGCGCGTCGCTCGAAAGAGCGCAAGTCCGGCGTCTGGAGTATAGCAGACGGCTTAAGGCGCTCGCCGTTGACGACGTTATCAAACCAACCAAGACAAGTCAAAGTCGCTACTAGGTTTTGAACCCGTATCTTCTGCCAAATCGTCCACCCACTCTATCACGGTCACACAGACCAGCAACGGCAGACAGTTTCTACAATCGAACATCGAACATCAATTCACCAAGTCAGAGCACACCTAAAATACTACTCACAAGCGCCCTCTATATATACTACTAATGAGGGGGGGATACCTCGTGCAAGGGCCGGTCGTGCAAGGCCCGGGGTTCGTGCAGAAGCCGGACGGGGAAGGGGATACCTCGTGCAGAAGCCGGACGGGGAAGGAGATACCTCGTGCAAGGGCCGACCGTGCCAGCCCGGGGGAACATCTCACAAAAGGGGGAGGGGGGGTCCCGAGGAGGGGAAGGAAAAATGTCAAGGGCCGAGCCCGGGGGAAAAGTTCGTGCAAAGGGGGGGAAAGGGGATCCTCTCGAAGAAACGGAACCCCAACGGAAAGAAAGGGGCGAACCAGGCATGCCCCAAGGCACAGGTAAGAAAACCACTAGGGCCCGTGTTTGCACCAAAAACCCCAAAACCAGCCCCCCGGGAGGGCAACCCCAAACCCCACAAAATTAAGGAGGGAGGGGGGGGCAAAAAGAGAAGGGGAGATCAAGGGCCCTAGGGCCCACCTAGGGCCCTTATGTGTGTTAATTTTTATAATTTCGATCCTGTTAAGTAGTTGCCCAATGCGTTGGGAAAGGAATATTGTCCTTAACCCCGGGGCCCGTGGTCGGGGGGGATTTTCAAGAAAACGAAACTATTTAAAAAAAATTTTTTTTTACTCCGCCCATTTTGCCGAGACCCAAAAATTTAAAACCAAAAAAAACCTTAAGACCAAAAAGACCCAAACCGGGTCAAGCCGCCGAAAAACCCCAATAAACCAACCAAGACCGGTTTCCGCCCGCCTCAAGCCATAAACGAATTCTCAGAAATACCCAAATTAAAATAGGCAAATTTTAACAGTTTTTGTCCCCAAGTTTTCAGGCCAAAAACAACGAATACAAACCACCCAACAGGCCACTGTTTCAATAAAAAAACCCCAAAAAAACCCCCCAAACCACCAAACCCTTCCCGACCCCCCCCCAAAAAAAAAACCAAAAAACAAAAAAAACCGGGGCCACTTAAAGAAATGTATTTTTGGTAAGAGTGAGGTAAAGTTCATCGGTCATGTGGTTGGTTCTGGAACGATTCAAATGAATCCAGATAGAATTGAAAGTTTAATTAATTTGAAAACTCCAGAAACGAAGAAACAAGTTAAGCAATTGCTGGGATTTTTTGGTTACTATCGACAGTTTATCAAAGATTTTGCACAGATTGCGAAGCCTCTATCTGATTTGACAAGCAAACATGTTTCAGATAAGATTGATTGGACTGATAGACATCAACAGGCATTTAATTTACTTAAAGATGCTGTACGCTCTAAAGTTGTTTTATATGTTTTTGATGTTGGAAAACCATTTAATTTGTACTGCGATAGTAGTGATTTTGCAGTAGGAGCTGTTTTAACGCAGATGGATGATAACGGAATAGAACGCCCTGTGTCATTTATAAGTCAGAAGTTGACTGACACCCAGAAGAGATGGGCAACTGTGGAGAAAGAAGCCTATGCTATTGTTTGGGCTCTAAATAAGTTAAAAGAGATAATCATTGGATCTAAAGTTCACATCTTTACCGATCACAATCCTTTAACTTATCTGACTGAATCTATGTCTAAGTCTGCTAAATTGGTGCGTTGGGCTTTGGCACTGCAAACTTTTGATGTAGAAGTTAATTATAAGAAAGGACGATTAAATGTTGTAGCAGATTGTTTATCTAGATTATAAGATTGTTTATTTTACTGTTTTGTATAGTATTAAGTTTATTGCATAATTTAGTACATGATGATTTTGCAAATTTTTAAGTTTAATTTGCTCAATCTAAAGAAAGGGAAGGAGGTAATGTGAACAAATGTTTTGCATATATAAATGAGCACAGGTGTTTCTTATGTTGATATATATATAATGTGTATTCGATTGTTAAGCGTTTTAGTCTTAGGCTTTAGTTGCGCTGTCGGCTCGTGGGCGCTTGGCCTAAAGTAGCCTAAACTTTGGCTGACGATAGATTCTCTACACGTGCAGCTAGCGCGCCAAACTTAGAAACTGCTGATGACAGTGAATTTGAACAATACAGTGTAGTACGGTTGTTTTAAGGCAAGAGTTGAGTTGTTGTTATTAAACTGTGTTTGAAGTAAGAAGAAACATTCAAAGAACTGTGTCAATTTAATTCTTAAACAGTTAGAAGACGTTGAGCAATTTATATGTAGAGATAAGGAAAGTTCTTGAGGTAGGTCACAACTAAGAAAGAAAAGAGTTGGTGACACCCTCCATCTCTCTTTTCCTCCATATCTCTTCCCTTCCTTTTCTCCTTCCCTTCAACTCTAATTGCCTTTCCATCTCTCCTTCATCCATCTTTTCCTCTCCCTTACCACTTTGCATGCCTTCCGCCGCCCTTGTTCCTCCCATCCCATCCTTCTTCCAAGCCTCTTCCGTCTTGCTTCCATTTCTTCCATCTGGTCTACATCAGTAGCCATCCATTCCGATGTATGCGGCCGTGCGATCGTCGCCCTACCTGCGGATGCGTGCCTCCGCCGGAACCGAGCGCATTCACCCAGGCGGATGGGTCTCAGTAACAAATCCTTCGGCATCAGAAGAGGGATCTGTCACACATCTAACCGGCTTTAGAATTTACAGACAGCGCGCAACATAGCCAGTCCTCCAAGATGCGGCGACAGAAGTACCAATCACCGTCTAAATGCAAGTTATTATGCAACGGTTTCTGATTCGCGTGTCGATTGCGTTTAGATTGTCGCTGAATAAACGGTTGAATACATTACATCGTGACACCTGCGTGAGTAGAACAAACTGGTCATATATGTCTTTAAGTGGAACTACAGACTTCTGTATAAAGCGCATCGAGAGAAGAAGGACTTTGTCGATTCCTGGCCAGTTTCAGTGGTTTTCGAATCACTCGGTCTACTTAAGAGTGAATTCACTGATTCAAGGATTCACTTTCTCAGGTCAGTGAACTAAAGCGATCCATATTGCTCAGAGTTTCCATCGTCGATTGACCATGGGCGTAGTTAGGAGGTGGTTTTACGGGTTCAAACCCCCCAAATAAGTTTGCAAAAATTTTTTTATGCTTTTACATGGGAAATACCCCAAAACCTTAGTTTTTGCGACCATCTCCAATGGAAACCCCGAAATATTTAAACCCCCCCGAAATTTTTTCCTGGCTACGCCCATGCGATTGACATTCGTCAGCGGGTGAGCTACTGCATTTCAATGCTGTAGTTCATGCCTCTTATTGGTTATCAAAGCCCGATTACACTACGGCTTCTTGTTAGTAATCGGGCAAATTAAGACCCCACTTTGGTCTCTAAAATAAGTAAGTGGGGAAATTGCCTGACTGTAGACCACAAAGAGTCGGTTAAGCTACAACAAAGCGCCTCTGAGTAGGTTCCTTGAAGGAGCGCTATATAAATGATCGGAATGAATGAATGAATGAATGAACAGTTACATATACTGTAGTTACATTGAGAAACGAGCAGTGGACGTTCTTCCTACACAGCTATACCTTGCTGCTGTTTAAATATAAGATCCGGTTAAACACATGACTTGTGAACATTGGTTTCGAGAGATCCGTTTTCCCATTGCCGCCCATTAGTAGTTTGTCCTGAAAAAGCGCTAGACAAATTCATAAGAACAATACAACATGATTTATTAGAAATCATAATCGTTCTAGCACGATTCTCGTGGATTAAATATGCACAACTTGACTGCGTAAGTTGTATGATTTTTTTATTTAAATAGGCTACAATGTGTTATAGCGGCCTCTGGTTGTCGTGTTTTAAGAGAGAGCTTAGCAAAGCAGTCAGTGGGCCACGGTAGGATTCCTGCCAGACTAGTCCTTCGTCGATGGAAATATGCCTTTTGCTGCTGTGAGGCTGCGGTCAAGTTCCTTGAATCTTCTGTAAACAAATACAACAGTCTGAAAATTGCGCTACTCAAATTCTAGATTATGATAACCTTTCGCATCTGTCTGTACTCTCTCATCCCGTCGACTTAATTTACATCTGAGCAAAACTGATCTTCTGACATCGTCGCTATTATTCATCTTCTTGATTCTTCCTATTTTTATAACATATATCTGTGCCATTTCACAAAAGAGAACAAGAAATAAATACATTAGTAAGTAGTCCTTGTTATTGTTGCAATTTCTGTTGTAATCATCACTTCTACAGATGTCTCTGTCTAAAACGTCTCTATCTCCAGCCCAGCCTCTCAGGTCATCATTGATCTGCATTGATCAACAAACAGTTGCCTTGAATATTGTGAAGCGCCGATGCTTCGCACCATAGTTGTAAAAAACGTTTTTTTCGTTTTTTATTCTTTTCCAAAAAACGTCATTTTTTTCGTTTTTTATTTCTCGTCTCGTTTTTTTCCGTTTTTTATTTTTTATATGTAACTTTATTTAGTATATTCACTGTCTGTAGTTCTGTACTATTTGTTTTATTTTATTTTTGTTTGATATTCCTTACGTTGTCTCCATCCTTTCAAGGATTCATCTAATTTACGTCACTATTTAGCGTCATCAGTTGAGAAATAAACAGCACAGTTCAGGAAATAAAATTTATAAAAGTTATTTGAATTTCTAAGTTATCTAAAATGCGAAATGTTGTCTTTGTACTCAGTAATCTCTGATTGACTGATAAACTGACAGATATTAGGCCTACTCCATATTAAGTTCTTATAATAGTCAGAATTGTAAGTAGATCTACAATTTTTAAATAAGTACACTCTATTATAGCCTACTTACCAAGTTTAGTTTTTAATTGCTTATGTCAGCATGGACTTATGTGGACTTATGCGTGCAATTTAAATTTGAAAAGATTTCAATATTTTTAATTTCTCAATTTTTTTAAAACCAAACTTATGAAAAAGAAAATAATTGTTGTAGATTACTGTTATTTGGTGTTTACTAATAAAGTTATGTTATTTGCTGATTAAAATAAAATTGTGTAAACAAGGTTTTTAATTTTAAATGCAGTAAAAGATGTAGCAATTAAAGTCAAATTATTTTCTTTTCCGTTTTTTTCTCGTTTTTTCCGTTTTTTATTTTTTTCAATAAAACGACGTTTTTTTCCGTTTTTATTTTCATTTGATCGTTTTTAACAACTATGCTTCGCACACTTCAGTTTGGATTCTACTCTGAGAAAGCCTTTTCTCTACAGCTCCACACTGCAAGACCTTCTGGTTCGTCACGCTCCTCTGCGCATCAACGACACGTATACGTCCAAGAGCAGGACGCCAGTGGTTTGACGGAATACAGCATCACGTCCTTGTTTAAAGTAGTTTGGTCTCTGTCCTGTGTAGAAACATCTCTAATGTTTCTAAATTTATCTCTACTCTTTCTTTCATATATCTAAGATTATTGATACAGAAAGTAGACCACACTCGGCTCTACTCTTGCGTCTCTGTAGACAACCTGCTCCGACCTCTGCAGGCGGGTTCCAGGCAAATAAATGAAAACAATCCGTCCTGAAAATCTGTAGCAACCATGTCCCTGCTGCTGATAATAAGAGATGCGCAGCTGCCTTAATACTCCTTGATTTCTCAGCTGCTTCTGATTGCGTTAGATCAATTTGTCCTATACTCAAAGTCTTGCAGATTGTCCTTTCGGCCTCTCTGGTACAATTATTGGTTTGTCTCCCACCTCTTTAGTTGTAGTCAATACGGTCGCATCGGCTCTCATGTCATCCATCATTGTTCTGCTCTTGGGTGTCCAACAAGGATCCTTCATAGGCCCCTCTTATTCATCATCGACACATCTGCAATGTCAGTCATTGCCCCACTCCATGACAAAAAAATCCACCTTAATGCTTACAATACCCCACTCTATGCGCATGTGTTTGTGTGCGTTTGAGAGACAGACAGAGACAGCGAGACAGAGGGAGAGAGACAGAGAGATAGACAGAGAAGATAGACAATGAGAGAGACATAGTGACAGCGAGACAGAGAGGGGCAGAGAGAGAGAGACCGAGAGAGAGAGAGAGAGAGAGAGAGAGAGAGAGAGAGAGAGAGAGAGAGAGAGAGAGAGAGAGAGAGAGAGAGAGAGAGAGAGAGAGAGAGAGAGAGAGTGAAAGAAATAGAGATGATGAAGTTGGGAATATATATATATATATATATATATATATATAAAATGGCGATAGATAAATAGATAGATAGATAGATGGATGGTTGGTTGTATGGATGGATGGATGGATGAATGGATGTATGGATGGATGGATGGATGGAAAGATAGATAAATAGATAGATAGATAGATGGATGGTTGGTTGGATGGATGGATGGATGGATGGATGGATGAATGGTTGGATGGATGGATGGATGGATGGATGGAAAGATAGATGGATGGATGAATGGATGGATGGATGGATGGATGGCTGGATGGATGGATGGATGGATGGAAAGATAGATAGATAGATAGATAGATCGATAGATAGATAGATGGATAGCCTAGATGGATGGATGGATCGATGGATGGCTATGGATGGATGGATGGATGGCTGGATGGATGGATGGATGGATGGATGGATGGATGGATTGATGGATGGATGGATGGATGGATGGATAGAAAGATAGATAGATAGCGATAGATTTGAAAGATAAGTATAGATGATAGATTACATAATTAGATGGATGGATGGATGGATGGATGGATGGATGGCCTACCATGGCCTGATGGATTATGGATGGACTGGTGGAAAACAGTTGGAAATGAATGTGGATGGATGATGGATGGATGGATGGCGATTTGGATGGAAATTGTTGGATGATGGATAGATCGCGATTGACCTAGACGATGGATGGATGAATGGATGGATGGATGGATGGATGGATGGATGGATCGATAAATGGATCCGTTTCGGAGCCTTTAGCCGGACACGATAGAAAGATAGATAGACGGAAGGATGGATCGATGGATGGATGGACAGATGGATGGATGGATGGATGGATGGATGGATGGATGGATGGATGGATGGATGGATGGATGGATGGATAGGATGGATGGATGGATGGATGGATGGACGGACATACAGACAGACAGACAGACAGACAGACAGACAAAAAGACAAACATAACAGTCAAAAATATAAAGAGAGGCCTATAGAGTATAGACAATAGTAGCCGAACGATACCTAGCCAATGAACAAAACTACATGTCAGTGGTAATTAGAAGCGCCATCGACAAATGGATGCGTTGCATAAGCATAGCTTCAGCGATGCTGGCAAGCGCGGTCAACTAATTTGGCACGAGCGATAAGCTGGACCGGCAGAGGTCAGAACAGGCTCGAAAATAGGAAAAGGGATTCTCTCCTTCCCCTCGTGCTTCTCCTCCTTTCCATCTTCCTCCTTCTGCTGCTCTTCCTTTTCCTCCTCATCCTCTACCTCATTTAGGCCGATCTATAGATTCCATTGAGGCAACGTTCAAAGCATGTTTTTCTGTCTCGCACGACCTATTCAAAAGCCGGTTGGCTCGAGATAACGACGAGAGTGACTTCTAATAACATCAACTGAAACACTGCAAGTTCTGCAACCAATTAGTAATTGATTATCCAATCGCGTTTTGCTGTAGGCCTATACCGCCATAAATAACGCCGCAAAGTCATGTCGTGCGATTTATTTCAGAACAGTGCTATATAAATTCGTTTCTTGCCTGAAGTTGCCTCATATATTAGTATCCAGAAATATATTTCTGCTATCATTCATTATCATTCAGTATTTTGTCATATATTTTAGCATCTTGCAAGATAAGTCATTAATTAATAGCGTTACTCGGAATCCTTTGGTCGCTCATTTCGTGTATGGCAGATTACCTCAGTTCTTTTTTGGGTAAGATAAAGACGTTATAACTTATATTAAATTTTTTACTTCGTGTATGCATGCAAATATTTTATTATAACATCTTCCAATATCTACGTGGCCGAAGATATATAGCTAAGCATTTATATTGCTAGATTTATCTAGCAATATAAATGCTTAGCGTGTTATCCTGTATTTTATTGTCTTGACAAAATATTATTTCTGTCACCGTGCCATACAGTCTATAGGGATAGATCATAAAGCTATTATATAGGCGTCCATGGATATATGCAATAATTAAATAAATGCTGCAATACATTGCCAAATATCGAACACAATTATTTCTGTTTATTGTAGGCACTGCCAAAATTATGAATTATCAAACATTGTTGATGTCGCAAACATGTGGTTTTCACTGAAGTAAATCATTGTTAACTGAGGAATTGCGTGACACGTGACTATCAGACTATGGTGTAATAATTGCTACATGAATTGCATGTAGGCGATAAGCAGCGTCTGGAGGTCTCTGGCAGAGAACGGCATAGGCTTAAATTTATTTAATTCACTTAGCCATCGCAAACGGTGTCACCACAATTCGTCTACCGACATTTCGTCTACGACACTTCGTCTACAGACATTTCGTCTACCGACATTTCGTCTACAAAGTTATTTGATATTGTCACTGTAAAATGGAAGCTGGATTGATTAAAAAAACTGTTTCCCTAAATGGAAGTGGGATTGATGAAAACATTCCGGTGTTGAAATAGAAGCTGGATTGATCGAAATAAGTTTTTCCGTAAATAGAAGCTGGATACCAAGCTGGATGCATGTTTGAAACTAAGTTTCCATTCAATAGAAGCTAGATTGATGAAAATAATATTTTCAGTAATTAGAAGCTGGATTCCTGAGGATATCTATATCACGTTTTAGCGAAACTATAAGAAAGCGGCCTCGGTTGATTAGCTACAGATACACTTGTAGACGAAATGTCGGTAGACGAAGTGTCTGTAGACGAAGTGTCTGTAGACGAAGTGTCGTAGACGAAAAGTCTGTAGACGAGTTGTCGCGGACCCAAACAAACCATACATTCTTTGAAACTGTTCTAAAAAATAGATCACAGAAATTTTGATATTTGAGACATCGCTGATATTTCCTGTAAGAACCAATCAATAACTGCGAGAATCCTCTGGAAACAAAGGGCCCGCTCACATCCTTATGAAGCTCGTGTGTTAGTGCCTGATGATGTAGGGTTTATAAATCCTTTAGGGACAGAGGCGCCTATCATAGGGACCCAGGGAATATTTTAGGAATGAGACCAAACCATGTCTAGCTAGGCAAACTGGTCGGACTCATGCAAAATCGGAACATACAGCTGTTGTTTGCACTGACATTGATATAGCCTTTGCAATTAGCAACGCTTATCTGTGGATGGGTACAGAGGCACAATTGAATAACCTATGGCGTGTGTGCATGTGTGTGTGTGTGTGTGTGTGTGTGTGTGTGTGTGTGTGTGTGTGTGTGTGTGTGTAGATTAGATCCAAACATGCCGCCAAGAGGGTTTGATCAGCAAAAATTGTCATTGGCAATTAATCCAAAGTATTAATTGATTTGAGCTGGTTAACGCGTTGTTCGGTTCTGTAGTCACCGTTGTCTTATGTTTAGTCAGTCATGTAATGTTTGCAATTAGCTGTTCCGTTCGTAAATAACATCGTTTAGTTAGCGCAGAGAGCGCCGCTGAGTAGTTTCCCTTTTGTGGCGTTATATAAATTTCCTTAATAAATAAATAAACCTTCAGCTGTCTGGTGAGCGCGTTCTATGAACGTAGAGTCGAACCACCGACGATAACGATGGAGCAGCCATGAAATGTGGTTAGTTTCCAACACTTGGCGTCTGTTCTGTATGGCGCCAATTAGCAACAAAGGCACAAAGAAAAAGCCGTCAAAAGCTGAGAGATGCAGATGGCTTCCGGTGTCATGTCTTCGCCTTATCCAACAGAAGTCCGTCACAGCTCCAAGGCACTCTAGGAAACTAATGCTACTTTGCAGCAGACACTACCAATGAATTCAGCCGTATGTCTGAATACGGGTGTCTCGTTGTATGAAATGCGAGCGTATCCATCTGGCGGTAGGAACCTTCTGCTTGCTTCGTTGTCGAATCATGTTCACAGTCGTTCTGGCCACATTAGCGGTGGATCTTAACCAGACATAGGTTTTGAAGCCACGTGTAACAGAAGAGCGAAGTGCAGTCTGTCGTTGAAGTTGACCTTTCCATTGCTTTCAGTCTAATGGTCCTTGGAAACAGAATTCCTCCGGCGAATGCTTATTGGCCGATGTATATACACAGATTTGTATAATACAGACCTATACCTAATTGTATTGGATGTGATTTTAGGCTGTGAAAAGCGATATTCTCGAAATATGATGGCAAACAGATATTTATATTTTTTTGCGGGGTACGTAAAAGGCGCTATATATATAGCAAGGGTCCAGATACATACATACATAAAAAGTTTACTTACATACATACAGACATACATACATACGTACATACAATGTCATACATATATACATACAAACATACATACAAGGTCTACTTACATGCATACAGACTTACATACATACGTACATACATACATATATAGTACACAGTATACAACTATACATACATAGTTACATACATACATATATACATACCTACATACATACATACATACATACATACATACATACATATACATACATACATACAGTGTACATACATACAAAGTGTACATACATACATACATACATACATACATACATGCATGCATACATACATACATACATACATACATACACAGTTACACACATACATACATACATACATAAAAAGTCTACCTACCTACATACATACACACGTATAAGCCGAGCTAAAATAACTACATATTATATGAAAGTATTTGTGTGTGTGTGCGATTGCATTAAGGCCCGCATTTAGATAGTAATAAGGCTTCGTCATTCAAAGATTAGTTTTCAATCCAGGTCTTATCAATCACAAGGCGCCTCTCCCATGGCACAACATAACCCGTAGACACAATCACATAAATAACAGTAATTTAATAATATATATATATATATATACATAAAACATTTCGTTTCGTTTAACAGTATAATTCGACGGCGCTACGCTCCGGACAAATAAATATTATTATGAAGCAAGAAATAAGTTTCTGACAGCATTTCTTTTAACAGCCGTATACAGCTTTCGCGAATTAGCTCGGCGCTCGTGTTGAGCTCAGCGCTCGTGAATAATCCGGTGCCCTGCGGTTTTCTTTGCAGCAGCGCTTTAGAAGTTTGGAGATTACGATTATGACAATAAAATCTCGCCTGGTTCATTGATATAATGCCTTTATGGGGACAAGTAGGGTACTTAATTTATTATGCGTGCTTGGATGGCAGATGCAACTGGACAGGCAGGATACATTCTTCTAATAATGGCAACATTGTGGCGCATTCAGGGTGACATCCATAGGTCTTGCTTAAGATTAATGAGCTCCATCAAAGGAATAGCCTTGAAAGAGAGATGTGTAGAAATATGTGCGACCGCGTTGGTGATATTGCTGGTGGTGGGTTGTAGGCCTATTGATGTTGGTGGTTGTGGTGGTGAAGAGCCAAACAAGTGCTGTCCTGGAATTCCGGAGGGAGAAGGAAGAGAGGAAGACCACGGAAGAACTGGCCGGGAACCATCAATCACGACTTGAGATACCTGGAGATGTCGTGGGAGGAGGCGGAGCAGCTGGCGATGAACAGAGACGAGTGGAGGAGATGCGTTGCCCGATCGATGTACAGACCTGCACGGGAAGGACTAAGTTGATGGTGGTTATGGTGCTGGGTATTAATGTTGGTGGTTGCGGTGGTAGAAGCGCAAGCAGTAACAGTCAGTAACACTATGGGCGTAGTAGTAGTTTCAGTTTAACGACACTGTGTGATAACAAAGATCATTAGCGTCGCCCTCCTCCTTCATCCAGGCTTGGGACTGGCACTGACAGAGTACGATCAGTGCTATGAGCGTACTTGTTTAGATCCGTTAAATAGCTATGCGCTCAGCCCTTTTGAGAGGCATCTAAAAGCGCTTGATGATGTGTCTTGATATATGCAAGTAGGATAGAGTCTAAACTCGCTAATAGTCTTAGTAGTCATTAAACCTGTTTACGTAAAGCGTCAGAAGAAAAACTTTCAAGCGGTGGAACGCTCGTGGGAATGCAGTTGTATTTATAATCAGTTTATATAGCGCCTCTTAAAGAGAAACTCATCCGAAGCGGTCTATACCTAAGTGATGGAAACCACGATCGAATAAAATTGTTTTCAAGCGATTACCTGAATAGAGGCAAAGAAAGACCAAGAAGCGCATGTCGTACGATGCCAGGGAACCGATTCCTGAAAGTTGGACCGACCACAGCGAAGCTTCTGTGTGGTGCACTGTGGATGTTCTGGATGGAGGAAGAATTAGGCCTAGGTCACCATGTGCAGCAGTTCGAATACATCTACGTGCAAGAATGGATGAGACCGAGACAAAACTTCCAGTGCGAAGCCCGCAAGGCAATCATGCACGCATAAGCATTAAGATCTTATTCTTAATGCGTATGTATATCGGCAACCAGCGCAATCCCTTCCCCCGCGTGAAGCTCCATATATGCCCAAACCTAGTTAGTTATACCCGAATCAGACGGGCCGCAGCGTTTTAGACTGCAGTTACGTAATGCAATTTTCTTTAAAGCTATCTACTCGTTTCGTATATAATTTCTTGTAAAGAAAAGAAAGCGTATTGGACCGTTAACGAGGAAAGTGTTAAGTAGGCCTACAGATCAGTCTCTAGACCAGATAAACAAATGCTGGTAAGTGCGTCTGCATATCTATTCCAGGAAAACGGTGGCAGAGAGACAAGGATCCAGCGAAAAATATAAAAAGGCACGCTAAGACAGAGACTGTATTATGGGGAAGAGAGACAGAAAGAGCGAGGGAAACAAACAGGCAGACGAGCAGAGACAGAAAAGAGATAATAAACGACAAACCCACCGAATCATTGATCGATACCTACGCACAGACGGAGACTGAGATTAGTTCTTTTCGTGTAATCATAATTATCATTAGCTAAACTAATTAAGTTTTCACGACTGTCTAACTGATCAATCGACGCTCCTCCATTCTAAGAACACCTTTCTTCATCCCGTCAGACTGAAATTAGAAGTCGCTGACCTGAGTAGGCGACAAAACAGTTGCACGCAAATTTAGACTAGACTATGTAGACTTCCACGCTCTGGTTATTTTTAATGACTACGTCGTTGGTTTAGTTTTCAAATGCTGAACTATAGCCTAATAGCATGATGGGAAGCCATTAATTTTTTACTCTCTTATGCTTAAACATATATCTGTATGTATAACCTAGACAGTAAACAGATATACACACGTAGGTGTGTGTGCATGTAGGGCCTATGTGACATGTGTGTGCATGTATGTATGTATGCAGGTACATGTATGTAGGCCTATGTATGCATAATTTCATATATGGATGTATGAATGTATGTATGTAGGCTATTTATGATGATTAAAACGTCAACTCTGCCAGCATGCCTGTATGGGTTCCATCAACGAATTAATTAGGCTAATTCATGGCTAACCCCTATCACCTAGGCCTATCTGGGAACAAGGTGGGGCGCTCATTATCGGAATAAAACTTAATGTGGGAGACAACCTGACTCATGGGCAGGGGCTAACCCATATTATCCACATCTGGGAACAAGGTGGGAGCCCATTATCCGAATAAAATTTTATGTGGACGATAACTGGTCTCATGGGTATGGGCTGCAAAAACAAGTCTTTTGTTGAACTGAAATGAGGCATATGTTACATTATTTTTACAGAGTGTAAACTTATAGTTATTATTCTGAATTAAAACGGGCAGACCTCTGACCTAAAACGGACCGAAGTCGCGCATGACTTTTTAAAATTAGGATCATAAATTAAAGCACGAATGCAAGTGTGTCTATACATTTATGTAACGCATTTGTAGGCCTACTAAATTTCTGCCCCACTCGTGACCCCAGCCAACTGAGTTATGGCCTAATGAGTACGATGACAATCGGTAGGAAGATCAGACGAGAGGTAGAACTGGCCCTTGCCCTCATATGACGAGACTAAGAAATTGAAGTCGCTAGCTCTTGGGTCACCCGGTCAGCTTAAGGGACTGCTCTTCTTCTTTTAATAAAACAACTTCAAGAGTCCGCCATTCGTTTCGCTGTGATTTCGCGTGGCTAACTCATTTATGAGATGCACACGATAATTGCCCTATTGTAATTAAACATCGACTCTCCGGATATTGTCCGTTTTAGGCCTACCCTCAGTTTAGCCATTCCCGAATCGCTGGGCTAGTTTGGCGCTGCCTCCTTGGCTATGCTCCGACCTATCCAGGGGTGCAAAATACCAAACTTTTTCATATGAAAAGTTGGCTTTTTTGTTTTTTGTTTTTGAGATTTTCCTATTCTCCCCCTCTGTCTCATTTTATGACCCCGGTCCATCCTACGCATTTTTCAGCCTCAGGCTTATTCATGACAGCTGTGAGCAAATTGTCGTAATTAGCCTACTGTGAACAAATGTTTTGCATATATAATGAGCACAGGTGCTCTTTAGGTTGATATATATATAATGTGTATCGATTGTTAAGCGTTTTAGTCTTAGGCCTTAGTTGCGCTGTCGGCTCGTGGGCGCTTGGCCTAAAGTAGCCTAAACATTGGCTGACGGTAGATTCTTTTACACGTGCAGTTAGCGCGCCAAACTTAGAAACTGCTGATGACAGTGAATTTGAACAATACAGTGTAGTACAGTTGTTTTAAGGCAAGAGTGTAGTTTGTTGTTATTAAACTGTGTTTGAAGAAAGAAAGAAACATTCAAAGAACTGTGTCAATTTAATTCTTAAACAGTTAGAAGACGTTGAGCAATTTATATGTAGAGATAAGGAAAGTTCTTGAGGTAGGTCACAACTAAGAAAGAAAAGAGTTGGTGACATATTTGGTGGCAGTAGGATTCAAACAGCGAAACAACGTCTAGGATTCGAAACAACGTCTGGGATTCGAAACAACGTCTGGGATTCAAACAACGTCTGGGATTCGAAACAACGTCGACTGGTGAATACGCATTCAAATCACTGGTAAACTACGACAACGAAAGCCTCAACGACAAAGGTATAAAAGTTGGTTGTTATCAAACAAAGAACAATCCCCAATACTTCAAACACAAAAGAAAACTCGTGTTTTCCAGAAAGGACAGCACTGAAGTAAAGAAGTAAGATGGAGAAATTAAGTGTCAAGAAACAAGCAGAACTGAAGAAGATGTCTTCTGAAAGATTAAAACAGCGCTTGTTAAAGGCTGGTTTTGAAGAAGAGAAACTGGAAGATATGTCACGTGAGGACATGCTAGAAGCGCTAGCTGAAGTCTGGCTTAAAGAAGAAGCAGAAGAAGAAGAAGGTGCTGTCGGCGGTGCTGTGGAAAAGGTTATTGAAAAAACGCCTGGACTTATGTCTATGGAGATGATGATGCAGTGGATGATGATGAAAGAAGAAAAAGAGGAGAAACGGAGACAAGAAGAGAAAGAGAAAGAGGAGAAACGAAGACAAGACGAGAAAGAAAGAGAGGAGAATGACAAGACGAGAAAGAAAGAGAGAGGAGAACAGGAGACAAGAAGAGAAAGAAATAAGACAGGAAGAATTACGTCTTCAGAGAGAGAAAGAAGAGAAGGCAGAACGTCTTCAGAGAGAGAAAGAAGAGAAAGCAGAGAATACAAGACAGGAAGAATTACGTCTTCAGAGAGAGAAAGAAGAGAAAGCAGAGAATGCAAGACAGGAAGAATTACGTCTTCAGAGAGAAAGAAGAGAGCCAAGTTCGTGTGGCAGAACTTGAGTTGCAAAAGCAGCAATTTGAGATTCAATTAGAGCAATTGAGAAGAGATCGCATGTCATGTTAAGGACTCATCGTTGGCGCACGCCTGACGGAGGAGAGAAGAAGAGAAGAAGAATCAGTATCGAATTAAACGATAAAAACGAACGATTGGAGAGTTCAACGACATCTTACGGCAACCAAGTACTTGAGATAAACATCTTTGAAAAGCGTCTATTCCATAGGAAATTTTGGCGCTCAACGCCAACCAAGTTGAATATTCCGAGTGTATTATCTCAAATGCATCTAAACCGCACTGCATTGTTATTGGTGATTGTAATACTTCAACTGCGACATTCAGGTTTAGGCTACTACTGCGACTGCTGCTGCTGCAAACGAAAGAAGTTAGAACGACGACAAAGTTTAGGTAAAGGGAATGGCTAAACTGACGGCAAAGCGGGCAATATACGGAGAGCCGATGATTAGTTATAACAATAGGGCAATAATTTTATCGTGTACACCTCATAAATGAGTTAGCCACGCGAAATCACAACGAAACGAAAGGTGGACTCTTTAAATTGTTTTATTAAAAGAAGAAGAGCAGTCGCTTAAGTTGACTCCTTATTAGCGACTTCAATTTCTTAGTCTCGTCATATGAGGGCAAGGGGCCAGTTCTACCCGTCGTCTGATCTTCCTACCGATTGTCATCGTACTCATTAGGGGTATAACTCAGTTGGCTGGGGACACGAGTGGGGCAGAAATTTCGTACAAGGGCGATATATAAATGTCCATCCAATGTATACACACACTTGCATTCATGCTTTAATTTATGATCTTAATTTTAAAAAGTCATGCGCGACTTCGGTCCTTTCTAGGTCAGAGGTCTGCCCGTTTGAATTCAGAATAACTATAGGCTACTGTATAGTGTATACACTCTGTAAAAATAATGTAACATGCCTCATTTCAGTTCAGTAAAAAGACTTGTTGTTGTTGTAGCCCCTGCCGATGAGTCCAGTTGTCGTCCACATAAAATTTTATTCGGATAATGGGCTCCCACCTTGTTCCCAGATATAGGTGATAGGGGTTGGCCATGCCAATCAGCCTAATAATTAATTCGTTGATGCTGACAGAGTTGACATTTTAATCATCATAAATAGCCTACATACATACATTCATACATGCATATAATATTATGCATACATAGGCCTACATATATGCATACCTGCATACATGCATGTAGGCCTACTTGCACACACATGTCACATAGGCCCTACATGCGTACACACCTATACGTGTGTAATGTGTATATCTGTTTACTGTCTGTTTAGATTGTACATAATAGATAATATATTTAAGCATAAGAGAGTAAATGGCTACCCATCATGCTATTCAGCATTTGAAGCCTAAACCATCATCGTAGTCATTGAAAATAATTAGACCGTGGATGTCAAAGGTCAACCGTTTTGTCGTCTGCTCACGAGAGCGACTTCTAATATTGCAGTCTGACCTGATGAAGAAAGGTGTTCTTAGTGGAGGAGCGTCGATTGATCAGTTAGACAGTCGTGAAAACTTAATTAGTTTAGCTAATGATAATTATGATTACACGAAAAGAACTAATCTCAGTCTCCGTCTGTGCGTAGGTATCGATCAATGATTCGGTGGGTTTGTCGTTTATTATCTCCCTTTCTGTCTCTGCTCGTCTGCCTGTTTGTTTCCCTCCCTCTCTCTGTCTCTCTTCATCATTATACATGTACAGTCTCTCTCTTGGTGTGTCTTTTTATATTTCTCGCTGGATCCTCGTCTCTCTGCCACCGTTTTCCTGGAATAGATAGGGGAAGGTTGCCTGAGATGGAACGATTTTAAGTTTTTTGAACTTTTCATTTGACTGCCCTAACTAAAACAACTGCTATGTGGAGGATCTTGTAAATCAGTATCTTAGGAACAAATTTATTTCTTCTGCATTTCTTCACATTGGACAAAACACGTGGGAATAAATATTTTGTCTGACCCCCAAATCATTCCATCTTAGGCAACCAGTGTCCTGAGATGGAATTTATTCAGAATATGTCATTTTGCTTCATTAACATGTGCTACATGCTTCAAAATTCCTCAAAATACCAAACTCACTGGTAGTCAACCGGAAGTTAACTGTGCTGCTTACAAAGTTAAATACCGTACTCCATTGTTGTGGTCGTCAGTGAACAAAAAAGCTGTTTTCAACTAGCCTATTTTCAATATTGAACTGTCAAAAATGTAGCCTAGCCTAAACCATTTTAACAGGTGCAAGAAAAAGTTAGGCCTAGGCTACATCTGAAGCCAGATATCATTAGTCACTAGCATTTGCACAGGAATCACATTTATAGTAAATCTGCTCACATTCAACACCAGCACACAGCTCGTGAGACCACTGCATGCAATTGGTGCATTGTATCCAATCTTCACCACTGTTGCTCTCTGCAAACGACTCACCACATACAAGGCATTGACAATGATCTTCAGTTGGATTGTATTGTTCCAAACGGTTATTCTGTAACTTCTTCTGCAACTTCTTGACCACCTGTTTCCCTTTCCCCTTCTTAGTGGACATAGGCCTAGGACTACGTCTAGTCAGAGTTTTAACAGGTTCTTTTGTGTCTTTTTTCCACAGTTTTTCTTTTAGCTGTTCTGGTTTCTTCTTTAGTTTATGTTCTTCTGAATCCTTTTTGGGTTTCTGTTTCTTCTTCGTTATCTGTTTCTTTTTACCTTCGTTTTCCACTGTTGTTTTTGCAAACTTCAGACTTACTCGTCGACGTTTGTCCTTATCTTCACTAAGCTTATTTTTATATGGTGAACTCGTGAGAACAGTCGAGCACTGTCCTACCCTTTTTCGTGTCTTCGCCAGTGGTGCACTTGGTAGTGGATATAGCGCCTCTATTTTCTGACGACCTGGAGATATGCCTGCAACAGACTTCAGATAGAAGGTAGCAGGAGCAATGCCAGAGGTCGACGTAGTTGCTTCAGATTCAGCAAGAGGCACTGTGCTCTGCTCGACAGTTGTGCTCTGCTCGACAGTTGTGCTCTGCCTTACTAGCCTGGCCAAGTGTCAACTCTTTACTTCTCACTTTGTCTATTGCGACCCGCATGGATTCTATTGCCCATTCTCCACGTGATGACTTCCGCTTGAATGACATCTAAAAATTGCATAGGCTAAACATAAATAAAATAGTTGCACACCAGGTCGTGGCCTACCTATAACACCTCGTCAACCAGAGGGGTTGTCAGGGTTTATATTGTGATTGTTTATTACATGGTCATTTCTAAGATGGGCCACTGGAAGTTCGTCCTGAAATGATAAGTCATACTTTTAAAATGAGTTGCCTGAGATGGAATGCGTTTCATCTCAGGCAACTCAGTACTGTTCCATCTCGTGCACCTCGCACGTAACTTGTTTTTACGATCCCCAGTGGCAAATGCGTTGGGTTATCGCTCATGTTTTAGTGCGTAATGAATCACAATTATTTACATTACAAAGTGACTATTCCGAAAAACTTGCAATTTTTAATAATCCTGACTGAAACTACAATAAGAACAAACCAAAATATAGTAACAGATCTTCATGAAATTTAACAAACTCTCCACTAACCGTTGCATGCACGGAAAAAATTCCAAATCACACCCACAAGACCGCAGAGACAGAATGCATCGGGTAAAAGGAGATCCATGTCTGAAACCAAACGTTTACTACCGGAAATCGATAGATTCCATCTCAGGCGTCGTTCCATCTCGGGCAACCTTCCCCTACGCAGATGCACTTATCAGCAGTTGTTTATCTGGTCTAGAGACTGATCTGTAGACCTACTTAACACATTCATCGTTAACAGTCCAATAAGCTTTCTTTTCTTTACAAGAAATTATATACGAAACGAGTAGATAGGCCTAGCTTTAAAGAAAATTACAAGTTTACAGAATTAATGGTTTAAAAAGAATCGTGACAAATTGTCATCTCAATCGTTATAAAGCAGACGCAAATTCATAGAGTGGAAGAAGTTAAGATCATTTAATTTTGCTGTTTCAATTAAGCTTTACCTAATCTGTGGTTTGAACAGTCTGCATGCATCCTCTGTTTTCAATTTACCAAAATTAAGGTTACTTGCAAACTTGCGTTGTTATTGTTTTTCTTTTGATTTATACATAGGCCACGTGATTCGTTCACCTCACGACTTTCACCTGCACCTACATGTCCTTAAGTCATTTCACTGACCCAACCACATTCCGACTAGTAGACAATGTCCATGCTTCACATCTCCCTCTGTCTCATTTTATGACCCCGGTCCATCCTATGCGTTTCAGTCTCAAGCTTATTCATGACAGAGCTGTGAGCAAATTGTCGTTACAAACTGTCGTAAGTATACAAATAAACAAATTAATTATTTCACTATTAAATACAATTTAGCCTAACACAACAACAACCAAAACAACAGCAGCAGCAGCAGCAGCAGCAGCACCACCACCACCACCACCACCAACACCACCACAACAATAATAATAATATGCATCAGAGCACTCTTGGCACTGAACACGGCATCAACGAAGACATTGGCATGAAACATGCTAACCCTAAGTTTGAAATCCAGAGTTAAAATAAAAAAATAATAAAAAATAACGAGCAAGAATGAAAAACCACGAACTCAAAATCATAATACAGAGGAAAAATAAAGCGTTCCTAAATCAATCGAAGAAAGACCAGCACTAAACGGTTATTCTAGTTACTGCTTGGTATTCAACAAAACCAAAATGCTGATCAGAAGCCGTTTTTAATTAAGTAATCATAAACATTCTAAACCAGTCAAATCTACGGCAGGCACAAGAACAAACCTGAACATTGAACACAAAACACTTCGGATAAACAACACAAATCAACATAGATGCGCATGGCGAGCAAGACACTCCTATCACATGGCGGTAACCATGTAGAGATTTTCAATGGCATAGTTGATGTAAAATTTTTAAAAACGAAACTAAGAACTTTAGCTAATCTTTCTTCTGTATTCTAGGAGAGTAACTAAAATGCAGCTTTTCAAATAGTTCCAGAAATGTATCTGTCTGTGGATCGTCACAGTAGTGATTATCACAATGTTGCACAAACTCTTTTTCCATTTCAAACATTTCACCACACAATCCACAACCACATGGGCTCAAAATAAAACCATCAAATAGTTCAAGAAATGTATCTCTCTGTGGTTCATCATAGTAGTGATCATAACAATGTTCCAAAAACTCCTTTTCAATTTCAAACATCTCTGTGCATATTCCGCAACCATAAGGTCTCAACACGAAATGATCTTTGCCTGCTCTAAATGTTGAATGACCTCCAGAATGTTCACTTGACTCCACACTCTGCCTAGACGAAAGGTTTTGCAAAGTTTCCGTTGCTAGCAAGACTTTTCCATCAATACAGTTTTGGTCGTCAGCACACATTCTGACTCTCAGCTGTGAAGCATTTCTATGACATTCCTTTGTCATGGTGGAACCAATGCTTTGCCAAAATTCACATATGCACAACCTATCCCCAATGTCTGTTTTCATGTGGATATCAAGATTAACTATTTTTTTACATGAATTGCACTCACATGATTTTTCTCCAGCGTTGACTTTGATTTGATATTCCAAACAACTCTTTCGCTCAAATGCATTGTGACATAAATTAGACTTCTTTGGTGTTTCGTCAGTGTGTGTTCTTCTGTGATATTCCAACTGACTCCTCTGTGTAAATGTTTTGTCGCATAAACTGCACTTGTATGGTTTTTCTCCAGTGTGGGTTCGTATATGGTTTTTAAGAGTACCTGCCTGTGCAAAAGCTTTGTGACATAAAGTGCATTTGTATGGCTTTTCTCCAGTGTGGGTTCTTGCATGGAGATTCAGTGAAACCTTTAATGCAAAGGCTTTATCACATGAACTGCACTTGTATGGTTTTTCTCTAGTGTGGGCTCCTATGTGGAAATCCAGCAGACTTTTCCCTGCAAATGCTTTGTCACATAAATTGCACTGGTATGGTTTTTCTTTAGTGTGGGTTCTTATATGGTACTTCAGACCACCTGACTGTGCAAAAGCTTTCTGACAAAAATTGCACTTGTTTGGCTTTTCTCCAGTGTGGGTTCTTTTGTGAAAATTCAGAATACTCTTCCTTGCAAAGGCTTTCTGACATAAAGTGCACTTGTATGGTTTTTCTCCAGTGTGTGTTCTTCTATGGTATAGCAAGGGACTCTTCTGTGCATATGTTTTGTGACACAAATTGCACTTATATGGCCTTTCTCCAGTGTGGGTTGTAATATGGCATTTCAGAGTACTTGTATGTGCAAATGCTCTGTGACAGACTTTGCACTTGTATGGTTTTTCTCCAGTGTGAGTTCTTCTGTGGTTTTCTACCTGACTCTTGTGTGCAAATGTTTTGTCACAGAAACTGCACTTGTATGACTTTTCACCAGTGTGGGTTTTTATACGTAAATCACGTTTGCACTTCATTGCAAACGCATTGTGACATAAATTGTGTGGTATGGATTTTCTCCAGTATTGGTTCTTATATCAATATCCAGTTGACTCTGCTTCGTAAATTCTGTTTGAGATAAATTGCACATATATGGTTTTTCTCCAGTGTGGGTTTCTATTATGGTATTTCAGAGTGGGTTCTGTGCGAATGCTTCATGACAAAGTTTGCGCTTGTATGGTTTTTCTCCAGCGTGATTTCTTATACCGATTTGAAGATAATAACTCTGTGTAAATGTTTTCTTACAAAATTAACATTTCAATTTTTTTCTATGTAATGTGTTCTTGCTTGATTGTTCCAATCTGCAA
Organism: Aporrectodea caliginosa; assembly: GCA_020284085.1. NCBI lineage: Eukaryota > Metazoa > Annelida > Clitellata > Crassiclitellata > Lumbricidae > Aporrectodea > Aporrectodea caliginosa. The sequence continues at coordinate 464,849 of JACEVL010000507.1, forward strand.
CAAAGTAAAAGACATTAAAAGTCATTAAACTAGTCTTTTGTACCTTATGTACACTACTGTGGCATATGTTAGAAGTTCAAATGGGTAGATAAAAAATTCTGATTGGAGTCTCTGCAGAGTACCACTTCCATTTAGCAACACTGGCAACAGGTTTAATGAACTTTACGGAAGGTCTAAGAATGAAAGTTAATAGCCTTTAATATCCAAGATAATATCCAGTCAATAGCCAAGTTAATTCTGTTAAGTTCTTGGGGATTTCTATTTACCAACATATTGGGTTGCGGTGTGTCAACCTAGTGATTCAATATTAAACGAATATATATATATATATATATATTAATTTGACGGTTGAAATTAACCATATTTCAGCCAAGATAGCTAAATCTATAGCAAGAATCACACCTATCTCCTCAATTCTCCCTAGCAAAATTTTATTGAATCTTTATTACTCTCTTGTTTACCCGTATTTATCTTATAGGAACTTAGTCTGGGCATCGAACTATAAAACTAAATTACTAGGACTTCATATACTCCAGAAGCGCATAGTTCGGGTACTGGCGAGGTCCCCTTACAATTCTCATACTAAACTGTTGTTCCAACAATTCGGAATATTAAATAAAAACAAAATTAGAGTTTATCAAGCTGCTGAATTCATGCATTGGCATACGTTCAACTTGCTTCCCAATGCATTTTTTTATTATTTATAAACAGATCTCTGACTTATGCTCCAATTTTACACGTAATAAAAGTAATATAGTATCTCATCTGATTGAGTTCTCAATTTACGGAAATTTTTTTTTTGCAGTGATAATGGGCCCAAGAGCTGGAATGGTCTTCGTCAAGAATTACACCATTTATGCCTAATCTTTATGTTTTCAAAAGCTACCTGCAAGCTTACCTTCTTGATGCCACGTAGCCTTTGCATTAATTAGCCATGATCCTCTTGTTTGTTTTTATTCTTTCCTATGTCATTAATGGTGATAGTTAAGCATTTTGTCTCATATATCAATATCGTCTATTAATTTACCCAGCTTTGAGAGGCATAAGTAGTCATTACAAAGATCCACTGTGAATGAATTAACTAATTTTCTATCTCTATTATGCAATAATTCCAATATTAAAAATAACAAGTATGTTAATTAACCCTAATTTGGGTATAGGCCTAATCCATTCTGGGAAAGACGCATATCAAGAGTGTAATACCCTGTGCTCTTCGGATACTAGTTCAGGATACTAGATTTTGTGTAGGCTAATTAGTTTTGGATAGTAGTTGAAATACATATCAAGAGTGTAATACCCTTGCTTAACGGGATTTAAGTACCTTTAAGGTCTCCTTTTGAACCATTATTCCAGTCCTTAGCTTTCTTGAAAAATGTATTACTATCCTGATTACAATTGGTTTTTGACCTGTAATAGTCTTCATTTTAAAGATCTGTCTAAAAACTGGATTCATGGATCAATAAATAATGATTGATAGAATGATCCTTCATCTTTAAAGACCTCAGCTGCTATTTTGAAATGCTAAATAGGATTGACAGAGAGAAACAGATCAGCAATTCTCAGATTTTATTAATAACAACCTCATTCAACAGCAAGTCATGATGGAGGAAAACATTCTGGACTTAGTCATAACAAGAACTGATGACCCTATGGCAGAGAATCTAAGGGTGACAGATCTTGTTGGTAAAACTATTAGTGAGAGATCATGTTGGTAGTACAACTAAGTTAAATGTTGGTACTACTACTGATCGTCACATAGTTAGATGAGAATTAGCAATGGAGCTTGATGGGAAGACCAATCTTTTTGACGAAACTATAAAGAATGAAAAATGACGAGTCCACAAAACATGAACTACATCATAAATATTTGCACAAGAGAAGGGACGATATTTATAAGCTAGGCACTGGCACAGATTTTCAATGCATACTTTTTTTTATAAGCACAGACAGATACCGATGTCTATTTCTATTTTAGACAGCTAGTTCCACTATAAAAGAAAAGAGATAAAAAAGTTTTGAAGAGAAAAATAGAGGCTATTGGATGCTGTAGATATCAATTGCTTGATAAACCACTTTGAAGACATCGGATTTTCAGCACAAGTGTTGTAGAACTGTGGAGTAGCTTAACTGATAGCATTCTCCATTGATGCAAACATATCTTTTAAGCGGAATGTAGGGTAAACCTGCACTTAGCATATTTTATCATTGCATTGAACCTATCCTGTATTTAGCGTATTTTTATTATTTCTCTTGTCTGGCGACGTCAATGGAAGCTGGATTGATGAAAAGTATTGCTTGCCTAAATGGAAGTTGGATTGAGTAAACTATTTCTTTGCTTATATAGAAGGTAGATTGATGGACATAATTTTGCGTAAATAAAAGTTGGAGTAAAAGTGCATTTTAGTGTATTTTATTGATAGTAGAGCTAGACGTGTAGTTTAACGTTTTTTATTATTTCAACGATTTTCATGATAACTGCAATGAATCTAGCTTCTATTTACGCAAGATTCTTTTCATCAATCCCACTTTTATTTAAGCTAAAATTATTTTCATCAATCCTGTCTATTTCGCAAGAATTCTTTTCGTCAATCCAACTTGTATTCGACCAACGCTGAAACCCATGCAATGGCGAGTCATTTACGCCGCTAAACTAATACACGCTTTTTTCATCAATCCAGCTTCTATTTTAGCAAAGAACTAGTTTCATCAATCCAACTTCCATTATGGCAAACAATTATTTGTATCAATCCAGCTTCCATTTACGCAGCCACACAGGCCTAGGCCCTAAGAGAAAATATAAAATAAGCTAAAAATACTCGGCTATAAGCTAAAAATACTCGGCTGGCAGCATCATGAATTAGGCCCTAAATAGGGCCTACTGTATCTGACCGAAGTTGGATTGACAAGTTATCATAAAAATTATTCAAATATTTAATTACGCTAAAATACAGAGTAATAGTTTAATGACATAGCCGAATTAAATTCGCCAAAATGCAGTTTTACCAAGTGTCGATTGCTGGAACATCCAAGATACAGTGAATCCAACCAAATGAAGAATCTCCTCTGCCACTTAAAACTTATAGGCAAATGTTATGCTGCTCTATCATTATGTTAGAAATTGCACAGCTGAAATAGCCAAAAATTAAAAATCTTACCTGAAGTGAATGTTTTCACTACTAGCAATTTCTGACAGACGTGTACTTTTCGCAGCTATTAGGCTACATGCATTTGAATGTGCCAAGTGTAGCGATGCAGTCCCGCTCAAAATATAAATGTTGTTAGTTATAAGATGTGCCTACATGTGTTATTTTCTATTCTCTTTTATCTTCTGTTAATCTTGACTTTGATCTCACATTTCATCCTAAATCAGCAAGTTGTTGAACCTGAAAAACTTACTGACATTCCTCAATACCGGTACGCATAGTAGCCTACTGCACTGTGACTAATAATAGCCTATAGGTTTATAGGCCTAGCTATCAAAATATAAACAGATAGTATGATATAAATGTTATAAATGAAGAACAATATGCTTAAGATCTGTTAAATTAATGACTGAAGAGAATATACTCACCTGAAGCTGTATAAAAATAAAAAAAACAATTATTTTATGATCCTTTCATTCGTGAATTTTCTCAAAATGGCGTCAATTGCACTGGTCATGACCTGCGCCCACGCTCACATAATCGTCTTCTCCCTAGATTTGATTCCCTTACCAGACGTGGCTTCTTAGCTAGGATGTTGTACAGTTAGACATATGTTTTCTAGTTGACCTAATTTTCTTCTAATTATCGTTTTCTTTGTACATAAATCATTTCTGACTTTGTATGTAAAGCGCTGAGCGTTTGCTTGCGTTCAATAAAGAACATTCTTACTTACTTACTTACTTACAAATAAAAAGAAACTACAGTAGGCTAACTAACGTTCAAAGTTGGATTATCAATAATTCTGAGTCTTGTGTTAGAACACAAATCGCCCATAGACTTTCCACGTGCTATTAACCCATTAATGCCCAAACGTTCCCCCCATGGCCATTCTTTATGATACTTGGGAATATAAGAAATGATGCTAGGGTAAGGTCCTTGGAACTTGTATTTATGTGATTCCGCGATCGGCCGCTAGATGGCGCGCTGTTCCCATTTGGGAACATTGGGCACATAATATGGAGTCTGTTCCCATTTGGGAACACCATGTAAATTTATTGCAGATAATCTGTTAAATTTGCAGTTTTCAGTTACTACACTAGTTTTACTTTATGCACAACATACTAGAGCTAGAGCAACAAAACCACACATCAATGTTGAAGTAGTTTTCAGAAGTTATAAAGCAGTGCCAACAATAACATTGTCTAATTCTGCGATTGAACACAGCGATCATACACATCAACATATTCCAGGTATTTCTCTGCAATGCTTTCCAGGAGACTGACAATGTTCTGTCTAAAATGCGATAATATGATACTACTGCTCGTAGTGTAGATGAAGTAGAACAATGCACTTTGCACAGTACAGCTTTGTATTCTTCTCACACAATCGACATCTTGCTTGTCTTGCACTCAGACCCCAGGTCATGATCGTCTCCATCGTAGCGAATATCACTGACTGAGTGGCTATCTGATAGAGCTGTTGGAGTATTGATGGCAGTAATATATATAGGGTGCTTTGACTCTCATCGTCTGAACCTTTCTGCACAAAAGCAGTAACTGGCCCAGCAACAGCAGAATGATGGAAGAGTCGAAAGCATTAGGGCAATCTTCATCCACACACTCATCATTGGACTATCCACTATCCATCCACTATCGCTGGTGGCATAACCATTTGAACATCTCTCTCAATATTAGCAAAGACTGCATCAGAAGCCTGTGTTTAGGTACGCAAGCTGCTCAGTGTTATCATTGTCTCCATCTGCATCAGACTCTATAATGGCGAAAGCCTCAGACAAGTAGACCTTTCTTTACACCTGAAAAATGCATTATAATATAAGATGTGATTGCTGTGTAAACTAAAAATTCTAATTTATCTCATATTCATTTATAATATGGACAATAGTAATGCACTCGATGAGGAGTTTTCAATAGCTCAATGCATTTCTCCACCATGTTCCCAAATGGGAACAGACTACATTTGTGCCCAATGTTCCCATTTGGGAACATCAAAGTTTTACTAAACATTTCTACCGCAATACATTTGAATTTTAAATGCACATTTGACATACCAGTAGCTACGTAATGCTACACTTAAATCACATAAACACTTTTAAAATTTAAATTCTCTTACCTTATATGCAGACGAGAAACTGGAAGCAGCCGAATTTTGAAAAAACCCAAATCTTTAAAGATGGCTGCCGCTCACTAGAAATTTTTGCAAACTCAAGATTAGGCTAAAATATTGTTCATGGACTATTTAGCAGTCAAAAGCTGCCAACAGTAACTAAATAACGCAATGCACTTATTTTATACTTAAATTTATCCGCGTGTTCCCAAATGGGATCATTGGGCGTTAATGGGTTAATGTATGTAAAAAACCTGATTGGCATGCAGCTCAGTGTTGACGACGATTTGAGCAGTGCGACTAATTGGAGTTCCATTTTTTCATGAGTAGCCTAGGTCTAAGAAGCAAATATTTTCATTCCTTAACCTTCCTGACGTAAAAATCGTATTATCTGTAACCTGAAGAAATAACCAGAACTAGGCTATAGCCTAACTTTTATCTTTTTCTACAAGAAATCGTCCAAAAGCTGTATTGTTGTCAGTGTAGTGCCCACAGGGTGAAGGAGTCATTGAGGTGACAAAAGACCTAACGCTATGTGTTTCTTAAGTCCTGTAGAAAAGTTCATTAAACAAACTAAAAATCCTTGTTTCTATAAGCTTAGTGTATATAGGCCTATACTGCCTATTATGGTATAGGGGGCCGTCCATAAATGACGTCACGCAATTTTGGCCGATTTTTAACCCCCCTCCCCCTCGTCACTCTTCGTCACAAAAAGTAACACCCCTCTAAAATGACGTCACAACAATCTGGACCCCCTAAAACCAAATTTCCATGGCGAACCAAAATGCTCCTTCATGGAACAAATAGGGAAAGCATGAATATTTTAAAATCTAACGGTGACCAAATATTGAAATAATTAGAAAATTATTAATAATGGTGCCCGTATACATTAAAATTATTTAAAAATTAATGAAAATTTAATCCTCAAAATTAGTGCTGTTATTAATCAAATTAAATTTTTGTTAATTATTGTTAAATTTAATAACTTAGACCTGGTGTGACGTCACACTTCTCAGACCCCCACCCCATGTCACACATCGTCACAAATTTCCGACCCCCCTCCCTCCTAGGTGCGTGACGTCATTTATGGACGGCCCCTAGATAGGGCCTACTTTAAGTACCGGGGGTATTTTATTTCACATTTATTGTTAGGCTACTATAGACCTTCGGTATTTTCCCTGATAAAGAAAACATGTAGGCCTACACACCTTTAAAAAATAAATTTAAGTAGATGAATATCCAAAAACAGTATACAGATTTCTCACCGAATACAGTAGTCTATAGGCCTATATGATAAAATTGTATACTGAAAAGCCCAAATGAAATGAACATCATTCAGGTTAGTTACAGTGGCGCAGTGCATGCGTATGTCAGAGTTGAAAGCAGTTCTGCGCACAGACTAGGTTTGCTCAGTCATGAGGGACAAATAGGCCTAGTCCGTATTATCACGCCGGACTCCGTTAGCCACGGACACGGCACCGTGATTGTGATTTCTCAATAATTAAAACGTAACATCAGAGATCATACGCCATTGTATAGCATGTAAACCAAAATGCGGTTAGCAATTGGTGCAATAAAGGATATAGGCCTACTTGCTTACTTACTTCCAGGTCACTGTTGGAAGCAGAACTTATGAAAAATGACGCTCTGTCAATCTCCTCAGCGCCTCACTCTTATCAGCGTTCAGATAACTCAGTTCATGACTGTCAAAGAGCAAAACTGCTCCTATAATTATTATCACGCTCAAATCTCAGGAACGTTCAATTGCAGACGCACGTGTGATACAATATGAAAATGTTCAAAAAGGCTATAATTTCATGAAGTAGATGAAAGGTCAACTTCTTACGTTATTTCATGTTCTTTATAGCCACTGAATGATACTTAATCATTTGGTTTTGCTTGTCAATGTACCCAAAGCTATCGTTACATTCCGCATCACACATTGGTTTCCTGTTCACTGTTTTGCCTGCGGATGGCCCTGGACTTCTTCTCGCTACCGGAACTGTGCTCTCGTCATCCTGGCTAGTCTGCCATCTTTCTCATTACGGAACTTCAAGACAATGTAGGTGGTCATTTACATTACATTATTGTGAAAGGCTTGATAGGTGGATTGTCCAAGTCAGGGTTCTTCTAGTCGGCCTAAGCCCTGTGACGCAAAATTAACAAACATTTTCAGATGTTTATCAAACTATCTTGTAACTCTCTTCCAACAAAATGCTTAGTTGACGTGGGGCTGTTGTGTCAAGAGATATAGCGCCTTGGCTATGCCCTGAAAAGACGCTATATAAATAACTAGATGCGTGCATATAAAAATAAGCATATGGATACATACATAAATAAATACATAGCTTCATAAATTCATACATGCATATAGGCCTACATAAATAAATACATAAATATAAACCTATAGGCCTAGCCTACATACATGCATACGTAGGCTACATAGGCTATATAGCTTAAAGAAATAAAATAATTAATAGGCCTACATAGACTACGTAGGGGCCTATAGAAAAATTCGTAACAGAAACTAAGAATAAGTCTAGTAGGCTACGCAAACTCAGCATTTTGGAAACTTATGTGGCAAATTCTGCATTTAGGCAAAATAATCCGCCGAAATAACAGAAGTGTCGTAGAACGACCGACGTGGTTGGCGAAATGCGCAGAATATTTGTATAGATCCATCATGTGTATATGAAATGCGTTGATATATAATATCATTTTCTGCTTGTTTTTATACTTATTACAATACAACACATTGTTGCGATTGATCTGCGTTCCTTCGTGTCCCCTAAGCTGAACTGAATCTGATGTTCATTCTCACTCACTTGATGATAACTAGCCACGATCTACGATAGCATATAGGGGCAGTGGCGTAACTAGGGGTTCGTGCGCCCGGGGGCAAGAATTTCTTAACGTTGTCAGATCTCACTCACTCACAGAAGAGATCACAACATAGTCCTTAAATTAGTTTTTGTGATCATTTCGTTCTGTCAGTCTAGGACCTCCACTTTATACATGTATCTCTAGACAACCCGTCTGACGCGACGCAGCGCTTGAGAATAAGCTGGTTCCATGCCCTTTGCTTTTCAGTAGAGAAAAATTGTCAGATTATTGCGATCACGAATATTTGTGTGCCTGTTTGCAACCAACATAACAGAACTTTTGCCGTGAATATGATAGCTTGCTGTCAAGATAAGCATCCCATTGGCATTCAATCGACCGACTGTTAGATTGCTGTTGGCTGTCATAATTTATGAGTTTTGGACACTCCGCTTCGCTTTGGTGAGTCTAGGCCAAAAGACATCAACGACCCTTGTATCTGAGTCACTAGGTTATATGCCCGATAGCGCATTGGATAACATCTGGCGTAGAGAGCGTGAGGTACCGAGTCGAGTCCGAGTCCCGTAGGGCGGACATGCTTTGTAGGCTGCTATTAGCGCCGTGTATCGCAGGCTGTCCGTTCTGTTAGTAGTTAAGATGTATGTCTTATGTCATTTGTGTTCTTGTGAATTGTTTCAATTGCATTATTGTAGACCCCTACACTGTAACCGGTTACGGTTTGTCAACCGGATTGTTTCAATAAAGAAAATATTATTATTATTATTAAACAAAGGCTCCAGATAACTAATCAATTACATTGCGTATGACCACTAAGCTTTTTCACGGGAAAAGACAGTCGATTGTTTCATTGGTATATACTGCATACTTTGTGGTGGTTGTTTTTTCTGTGCAGAATGGCGTTTGAGAGACACCGCCTCCTCTAAGGCATTGACGACTCTGAGAGTCACCATGCCATCCGACTTCGATCACGTGATATATCTAACGACGACACCTGACCGGAAGTTGGAACCTGGTCCGAACGACGATGAAGAGAAGGACGTCGTATCCGTGGCCGAACTGTTCGTCGTCATCGGTTACCTGTCCATTCTGAGCGTCGTTGGAACGAGCGGTAACGCTATCGTCCTCTATGTCTTTTCCACCCGAAGGGATCAGCTGGTGTCGACGGTCTTCATCCTCGTCCTGGCCATCGTCGACTTCAGCACCTGTCTCGTAATCATTCCATACACCATCTACATGGAGTATCACGACTTTCGCATCACGAACGACGTCGTCTGCAAGATCTATCAGTTCCTGATCGCGTCGAACATTCCGTTCTCGGCGATGATCATGGTCGCCATTGCTCTTGATCGATACCTCTGCATCTGTCATCCTCTCATCCACGCCATGAATGTCCAGAGGGCAAAGGTCCTGATCGCTGGCCTCGGTGCATTTGCTGCCGGACAGGGTGTCTGCGTCTCGCTCATCTACGGCGTCTACGAGATGAGACCCGCCACCAACTTGACGCTCGTTCCGCTCGACTGCACGGGGGTTCCTTTTGACTGCGGAAATCACTCGACCATGACAGATTTCAATGATTCTGAGATTGAGATTCGTCTTCACGCAGCTGATGCGATGGAGTTGGTGAATACAGGAAACTGCATAGAAAGGGACCTGATCATCAGCAAAGACTTTCAGTGGTACTACCAGAAGCTCCACACGGCTACGTTTCCACTGTGTTTGGTAATCGTCGCCGTTCTCTACACGCTCATCTACCGTTCCGTTCTGACGCGCCGCAACCTGCGCTGGAGCCAGAAGAGTCAGAGCCTGGCTCTCGTCCAGTCCCTCTCGACCGCCGTCGTCAGACCAGGTCTTCTCGTCGACGGTTCGCTCGTCTCGCGTTCCCGCCGATGCACAGACGGTGCAGTCTGTCCCACCGCTCCACCCGTCGACGCCACAGACCCCTCAGACCAAGTGCCGCGTCCGGCTCGGAAGAGGAGGTCTCGCGGCGAGGCCCGTGCGGCGCCGTTCCGAATGAGTGGTCTGATGCGGAGGGCCAGTCGTGTCGATACGTTCCGCTTGGCCAACCTCAAGACAGCCGCCATGTTGTTTGTCGTGACGCTCGTGTTCGTCGTGACGTTCATGCCGGCGTTCCTGATGGTGCTTCAGCTGCTGCCACACAACCTCGTCATATTCTACGTCTACTTCGCCAACAACGTCGCCAATCCGGTCATCTACTCGTTCATGAATCGCAACTTCCGCTCAGATCTCGCACGGCTCTTCTGTCGCCAAAGTTAAGCGAATGAAACGGGCGCTGTATAAATGCAGGGCAAAGCAAAGAGTTCTGAGAAGGTTCGCAGAGTTGGAAATGAAGAGTGCGTGAAAGCACTGTCACTCTCCAATCGAGTTTTAGAAAGCCAAAGTGTATTGTTGGAAGTGTGGAATCATAATGTTCAAACCAACCTGAATGTTTGGCCACTTCGGGAAAACCCCTTCCCATAAAGGAGGCATTCTGTATTTTTGGAAGGGTGTAATCATACGGTTCAAACCGACCGTACCGCCTTCCCCTGAATGTTTACAGCCAGTCCAATATAGACAAAGAACGGATGGATCCGTTTTTGCCACTTCAGGCACACCCTTCCTATAAACTAAGCTTGAAGGAGCCATCGCAGGAGGCGTGCTTCCAGGATCTGCCATTGAAATATTCTTTCGGCTTTCCGACCGCCAGTAAGACATATCGCATCTGTCGCCAACTGATTCTCAGTCTACCCTCACTCTTCCACCATTCATTTAGAGCAACGTCTATTGAAATCGCACAGCTAAGGCGTTATAAAAGCCACTCTTTGACAATTAAAAGCATCAACGATTGTGCTAAAGCTCCGATGGGAAATTGTCGACTGCGACAACAAATCGGTTTGAGATTTATTGAACCATCAATTCTGCAACAACAAAGCGTGCCTCCGTGAAAGTATTGTGGATATCGCGGATGCGTTCGTGGAGAAAACTCGCAGACTATAAAATATATCAAACGGAAGCAAGCAACAGCAGACAACGAAGAAGCAGTCGCGACAACAACAGAAGCCTCCTGCCTCAGAGGTCTCAAAGAATTGACGTCGACGAGTTGAGGTCAATGGACCCAATTTACATGGACACAAGTAAGGCAGCGTTCGGCTTAAGCTCGGTGACAAAGACATTTATTGTGCATAAGTGCATGAGTGATTGAGATTTCTTGGACTAAAATCACTATGAAAACAAAATTAAAGGCACATTCAAACGTCTAGTTTGTTACACAAGAATCAGAACATGAAAACGACATAAGTGTTCTCGGAGTAAATTTTCATTTCCATTTTCTATTTTTCAATATAGTATTTTCGCCACTGGTGGCACTTTCCTGTTCTGTTCTGTTTTCATGTTCCTTCAGAAATAAACAGCCATATACATGGCATGTATTTCAATCAAGCTTCGATCAACCAAACGACACTAATCTATAATTATTATCTCAACTCCACACTCGTTTTCTACATAGGTCTCTAGGCCTACAAATTTATCAAATTATTTATTATTTATAAAATTTATCATGTCTTTACTTGTAATATCTAAATAATATTTAAAACAATATGAATTCTGCAGTAACTTTTCTAATCTGAAATCTATTAAAAACTCAATTTAAACTAATTTAATTGACTGTTTTATGTATCTAATCAGATTTAAATTAATCTGATTTGATCTGTTCTCATTCTGATTACTCTAATCTGATATCTGATTCCCATTGAGACTTCACAGTTGAGACCAAGTAGAAAATTCCAGGACCACATTCCATCGAGAATGAAGAACGACTCTACCATATTTAAAGGCTGTCTTTATGCACATATAATTATTACATAAGTCATAATAAATTATATTAAACAGTGGGCAAATGAGTCCTGTAAAACAATGATAATCTTTTTACGTAAAAAATGGTTAAACTCGACCGCTATACCAGCCGAGCGCAGAACTCGATCTAGTCGCCCAAGAACCCCAAGGGGTAGGCCAACGAGGATCGAGCAACAGTGGTCAATTCGTATGTATGCCTAACTCATTCTATCCAAAGGCCCATGTCGTGAACTGTGGTATGAGAATTGTATAATAGGTGAGGCGATGACGTTGGTTTACAGTGTTATGATAGTTGGTATTATAGCGCTCGGCTGCTAGGCTCATTGGGCGAATTCCCATATTCGGCTCTGTTTCTGCCTACATGCGCGCCAAGTGTCCGACGTTGTAGCGCGTCAGGCGCTTCTCTCCGCGACGATGGGGCAACTTCAAATTCCACGGGCTCCCTTGACTGCTAGGCAGCGCCGAGCTTTCTCGGTTGTAGGCCCCTCCATCTGGAATGACCTTCCATCGTAACTGCGTTTGCTGCCTTTGACAAATCAAACTGGGTTTTATAAATCACTCAAGTCTTTTTTCTTTTGCCGTGGCTGGGCTGGGAGCGCTTCTGAGTAGATATCTTGAAGGGGCGCTATATAAATCTCCAGAATGAATGAATGAATTACTGTCGTCTGAATTCCCTCGAGTTCTGTATACCTGTGTCGCAGAAGAATGGAGGAAGATAAAGCCACTGAGTAAATATTTGAAGTCCGAGCGAGTGACCTAATTTATTCGAAGAAGTATTGCATTAGTACTTGACACACCGTGTTGAGGCGATTGAGAGCAGCGGAATTAAACGAACCTTCGGGAGCAACAGCACATATCGCTTGAAATATTAATCTCCAACCGGGATCGCTTCTCAATCATCAGTACGTTCTGATGTGTGCTGATACGTTTTGAAACGTTCTGATATGTAATGGTGCGTCATAGTACATTATGGTACATAGTCGTACGTTTTGGTGCGTTATGGTGAGTTTTAATACTTTATGGTACGTTCTGAAACGTTATAGTGCATAATGGTACGTCATAGAACGTTGTAATACGTTCTGATAGTTTTGTACGTTATGATGGTGCGTTATAGTACGTTCGGATACATTCTGATACATTTTGTTCAGTAATGGTGCGTTATTTTAAGTTCTGGTGCGTTCTAATACGTTCTAATTCGCTAAGGTGCGTTATGGAACGCTATTATAATTATACATGCTGATACTTTCTGATAGTCCTGATACGTTATAGGACGTCCTGATAATCATGATACGCTATGGTAGTGATTATGAAGTTTTTTGATTACCGAATGACGCTATTACAATGGTCATGAGCCCGGACTTCCTCGCGTCATTATTATTCGCTCTGACTGCAAGGATTCGCACTTTATGTTTGATATATAGGCCAGGGTGTGTCGACGACATAGAAAGAAGCCGTTAGTGTTGTCTACAACATGACATTTTATGTATGCGCGTATTCCGTTGTCTGGGATGGTATCTGTCCGACGCAGAGCGCCGAATATTGGGTCGTTGAAGAACTGGATTTATCTCGTCAATAAATTGTCACCACGAAGTTTTATCGGCGTTTTATAGGGAATCTCAGTCGAAGACGGAAGATATGACCACATCTCTTGTACTCATCTCACTGCCACTTCCGTTTCACGTACTTCTTCATCTCTCAGTCCATCCCTTTCAACCGTCATTACCCTTGCGTCCAACGTACTTCTTCATCTCTCAGTTTATCCATTTCAACCGTCATTACCCTTTCGTCCCAAGTACTTCTTCATCTCTCAGTCCATCCCTTTCAACCGTCATTACCCTTTGCGCCCAACGTACTTCTTCATCTCTCAGTCCATCCCTTTCAACCGTCATTACCCTTGCGTCCCATTACGTACTTCTTCATCTCTCAGTTTATCCCTTTCAACCGTCATTACCCTTTCGTCCCAAGTACTTCTTCATCTCTCAGTCCATCCCTTTCAACCGTCATTACCCTTGCGTCCAACGTACTTCTTCATCTCTCAGTTTATCCATTTCAACCGTCATTACCCTTTCGTCCCAAGTACTTCTTCATCATCTCTCAGTCCATCCCTTTCAACCGTCATTACCCTTTCGTCCAACGTACTTCTTCATCTCTCAGTCCATCCCTTTCAACCGTCATTACCCTTGCGTCCAACGTACTTCTTCATCTCTCAGTCCATCCCTTTCAACCGTCAGTACCCTTTCGTCCCAAGTACTTCTTCATCTCTCAGTCCATCCCTTTCAACCGTCATTACCCTTTCGTCCCAAGTACTTCTTCATCTCTCAGTCCATCCCTTTCAACCGTCATTACCCTTGCGTCCAACGTACTTCTTCATCTCTCAGTTTATCCATTTCAACCGTCATTACCCTTTCGTCCCAAGTACTTCTTCATCTCTCAGTCCATCCCTTTCAACCGTCATTACCCTTTCGTCCCAACGTACTTCTTCATCTCTCAGTCCATCCCTTTCAACCGTCATTACCCTTTCGTCCCAAGTACTTCTTCATCTCTCAGTCCATCCCTTTCAACCGTCATTACCCTTTCGTCCCAACGTACCATTTCAACCATCTTCTTCATCTCTCAGTCCATCCCTTTCAACCGTCATTACCCTTTCGTCCCAAGTACTTCTTCATCTCTCAGTCCATCCCTTTCAACCGTCATTACGTCCCACGTACTTCTTCATCTCTCAGTTTATCCATTTCAACCGTCATTACCCTTTCGTCCCACGTACTTCTTCATCTCTCAGTCCATCCCTTTCAACCGTCATTACCCTTTCGTCCCAAGTACTTCTTCATCTCTCAGTCCATCCCTTTCAACCGTCATTACCCTTTCGTCCCACGTACTTCTTCATCTCTCAGTTGCATCCATTTCAACCGTTATTACCCTTTCGTCCCAAGTACTTCTTCATCTCTCAGTCCATCCCTTTCAACCGTCATTACCCTTGCGCCCAACGTACTTCTTCATCTCTCAGTCCATCCCTTTCAACCGTTATTACCCTTTCGTCCCACGTACTTCTTCATCTCTCAATACATCTCTTTTCATCCATCACCATCCCTTCTATCCCACGTACTTCTTGGTGTATCCATCAACGAATTAATTGGGCTCATGGGCGTGTGCTAACCCGTGTCAATCCAATTTGACGACGACTTTGGGAGACCGTAACTGAATTAAATTTTATGTGGGCGACAAGTAGCCTCATGGGCATGGGTTGCAACAAAACAAATCTTCTCTGGGCCCAAATGAGGCATGTCTCATTTAACTGAGTGTACAATTAACCTGGATTCAAACGGGCAGAACTAGAAAGGACGAAAGTCACGCATAAGTTTTTTCTTACGATAATAAATTACTTACTTAAATTCGTTTATTTAACGACGCCGTCATTTACGATAATAAATTAAAACATGCGCGTGTTAATGTATGCAGGTTGATGGACATTTATGTAGCACCTCTAGAAACTGCACAGGCGCTAGGCATTTGTATTAGTCTTCAACTGCGCCTCTGTCTCAATCAGCCACTGTGAGACTATCGGAACCACCGTAGAATTACATATTATTACGGTCATGTCATAGCCTCAATAGGCATAGGACTATCTTGGTTGCGAACAGAAATAAAGCACAGTGGCTTATTCTTTTGTGGACTTGGGTCTAGTAGGCCTACTCTAGTCTAGCTCGAGGGTGTCGCCGTTATTTTTGTATGTCCCAGTGTACACAGGATCCCTTAGGGACTTAAATATTTTAAATTAAAAATTAACATTCACCAAACATTTATTAAACATTAACACTAATGGTAATAATAAATAATTATTATTACACAAGGCTAAATTGTATTTAGGCCTATTAGTGAAATAACTAAGTTCGTAGATAAGTCTTAATCGTAATTAGGCCTACGACAATTTGAGGGCGTCGTAAATCGTCAGTAGCCTAGGCTACATAAGGAGACGCACTCTTGGCGTTTCATAAATAAATAAAATATTGTGTATTTACAACGACCTTAATACAAAGCAACTAATATCCAGGGCAAGGAAGACATTTTCCAAGATATCTCCTCCACTCGCTCCCCTCGCCGACTTAAAAATAATTATTACGTTGACCGCACACTTTCGGAAGGAAGATGAGATGACGAAGAAGACTGGTCACCCAACCGCCCTCATATGCCGAAACTAAGAAAATGAAATCGCTAACACTGGGTCAGCCTAAGGGACTGCTCTTCCTCTTTTAACAAAACAACTTAGAGTCCGGGATTCGTTTCGCTCACTGACTTCGCCTGGTAAACTCGTTTATCAGATGCACCTGGGAATTAGTCCTAATTAATCTCTGGGTCACCGGATATTGCCGCTTGACCGTCAATTTAGCAATTAGGCCTACCTGTCTCTTAAATTATTAGTACTCGTTTTAACTGCTTTCGTTCATCTCACAGCTTTCACCTGCACCTGTCAGTCATAACTGTCCCAACCACTTTCCAATAACTAGACCCTGTCTGACCTTCACATCTCCCTGTCTTTCTGTCATGTTATGTCCATCCTACGCGTTTCCGTCTCATTTATGACAGCTGTAAGCAAAATCTCTTGATTAGCCTACAATTACAAAATTGCAATAATATTATTGTAATTAGTCACATATTGTCGTAATTAGGTATACATTCAAAAATATTAATTATTTTACTATTAAATACAATTAGGCTTTGCATAATTATAGATTATATATTATTATAATGAGAAATGTCCGTGGTGAAGTCAACCTTTCCTGTTACGCTGATAGGTGCGCCGCTTACGCTATGAACTAGATTCATTTTCTTTCCGTAGGTGGAGAGATAGACAGACCGAGAGTGAGGGATGGGAGAGATAGGGGAGGGGTTGGGGGAGAGGGAAAGAGAAAGGGAGGAGAGGGTAGACGGATAGAGGGAAATGGAGAGGGATGGACAGGCGGAAAAGGAGGCGGAAAGGGAGGCAGAAGGAGAGGGGAAGGGATTGGAGGGTGAGGAAAAGTCAGGAAGGGACGGGCAAAGACGCAGGGGAGGGGCAGAGGAGAGGGACTAAAACTCATTTCGAATATGTTATGAATTTATTTTTCAACCGTCTTAGGACTGGCAAACGTCTGGTGGTGGTGGTGGTGTGGTGGTGGTGGTGGTGGTGGTGGTGGTGGTAGGTAGTAGTAGTAGTAGTAGTAGTAGTAGTAGTAGTAGTAGTAGTAGTAGTAGTAGTAGTAGTAGTAGTAGTTATAATAATAATAATAATAATAATAATAAATAATAATGATAATAATAATTGTATTGTATTGTATTTGGCTATTTATAAAGCGCTTCTCACAGCAAAAGCCTTTCAGAAGCGCTCCCAGTGCGAGCAACCCGAGGGAAAAGGCAGGATTTTAGTTTAGAAAAGATGAGGAGAGACTACCAGAAAGGATGGCAGAGCGAACCGGTGGAGGAAGTCCATTCCACAGAGAAGGACCTATGCAGGCGAAGGATCTGGATTGAGCCATCGCAGTCCTGACACGGGGAACAAAAAGGTCAAGCCGATCAGAGGATCGGAGAGGACGCAGCGAAGTGGCAGAGAGTGGGCGAAGTGGCAGAGAGTGGGCGACACCTGAGGGATTATAGATACCTCGGGAATAATAATAATAATAATAATAAAAATAGTAATGGGTCAGGAAGAAAAAAAATCAAGAATGTAATTTAATTATAAAATAATGATGCTTTCTTTAAAAGTAACATACTGGTATAGAGCACTTAGAATGGCGTCATGGCATCCATACAAAGTTATTTCCATTACTTTAAATTGTACCTATATATTACAATGTGCTCTCGAAAATAGATTTTTCAAACCTAATAAATTTGAATATTGCATTTTCATGATTATTTTCTGTACTTAACCAAAATTTTATTGCATGTAGTAATGTGATTTAATGATGTTTCAACTCAACTTTAACTACAAAACTCAAAATCGGAAACCACATAACATAGTGAAACAGACAAAATAAGACCTATTTATATCAATTGAAGAAACAAGTGCACTGGCTCATTCTTCTAGCCACTGTTTGGTATTCAACAAAGCCAGTTTGAATGAAAATAATCAGATCAATTCAAAACCAAACAAATCTCTGGCAGACACAAAAACTAACCTGAACACTAAACACAGAGAAACTTTGGATACACAAACAAGAACAACAAAATTGAACATAGATGCGCATGTCGAACAAGAGACTCATGTCATACGGCATTAACCATGTAGCAAATTTCAATGGCATAGTTGCTGTAAAATTATCTTTTAAGAACTTTCAACTAATCTTTCTTCTCCATTCTAGGATAGTAACTTAAAAGGTGCTTTTCAAATATTTCAAGAAATGTATCTTTCTGTGGATCATGATTGTAGTGATTATAACAATGTTCCAAAAACTCTTTTTCAATTTCAAACATCTCTGAGCACATTCCGCAACCATAAAATCTCAAAATGAAATGATCTTTGTCTGCACTCAATGTTGAATGGCTTCCAGAATGTTGCTTTTCATCTTCACTTGACTCCATACTCTCCAAACTTGAAAGGTTTTGCAAAGTTTCCGTTGCCAGCAAGACATTTCCATCAATACAGTTGTGGTCATCTGTCTGCTGTGAAGAATTTCTGTGACATTTCCTTATCATAGTCGAACCAATGCTTTGCCATAATTCATACCTGCACAACCTATCCCTAGATTCCCCAATGTGTGTTTTCATATGGGTTTCAAGATTAACAATTTTAAGACATAAATTGCACATGTATGATTTTTCTCCTGTGTTGACTTTCGTATGATATTCCAAACAACTCTTTTGTGCAACTGCTTTGTGACATATATCGCAGATGTAGAGTTTTTCTCCAGTGTCAGTTCTTACGTGTAAATTCAGTCGAGTCTTCTCTGCAAATGCTTTGTGACACAAATAACATTTGTGAAGTTTTTCTCCAGTGTGAGTTCTAGCATGGCAATTTAGCAGACCCTTTAATGCAAATGCTTTATCACATGAATTGCACTTGTATGGTGTTTCACCAGTGTGAATTCTGATATTATGGTATTTAAGATTACTTGTCTGTGCAAAAGCTTTGTGACATAAACTGCACTTGTATGGTTTTTCTCCGGTGTGTGTTCTTCTGTGGTATTCCAAGTGACTCCTCTGTGCAAATGTTTTGTCACATACACTGCACTTATATGGTTTTTCCCCAGTATGGGTTCTTACATGGCAATTCAGTGCCTCCTTTAATGCAAAGGCTTTATCACATGAACTGCACTTGTATGGTTTTTCCCCAGTGTGTGTTCTTAAATGGTATTGAAGACTACATATCTGTGCATAATCATTGTGACATACACTGCATTTGTATGGCTTTTCTCTTGTGTGGCTTCTTGCATGGCAATTCAGTGAACCCTTTAATGCAAAGGCTTTATCACATGAACTGCACTTGTAGGGTTTTTCTCCAGTGTGTGTTGTTATGTGGAGATTCAGTTGACTCTTCGTTGCAAATGCTTTGTCACATAAATTGCACTTGTATGGTATTTCCCCAGTGTGGGGTCTCATGTGGACATTTAGCTGACTCTTTGTTGGAAATTTTTTGTGACATAAATTGCACTTGTGCGGTTTTTCTCCAGTGTGGGTTCTTATATGGTATTTAAGAGTACCTGCCCGCGCAAATGTTTTGTCGCATAAACTGCACTTGTATGGTTTTTCTCCAGTGTGGGTTCTTGCATGGCAATTTAGCATACCCTTTAATGCAAAGGCTTTATCACATGAACTGCACTTGTAGGGTTTTTCTCCAGTGTGTGTTTTTAAGTGAACATTCAGTTGACTCTTCTTTGCATATGTTTTTTCACATAAACTATACTTGTATGGCTTTTCTCCAGTGTGCGTTCTTACACGTATTTTTACGTCATCACTCTGTGTAAATGTTTTCTTACAAAATTCAGATTTTAATTGTCTTTCTTTGTTTTGGGTTCTTGTTTGCATCTTTCAATCTTCAACAAAATAAAAGACGTTATGAAACTAATCTTACTATGACATCAGACTGTTACGAGTTCAATTGGGTAGATGCAAAATTCTGATTGGTGCTTGCTGTACCACAGGCAGTTAACAATAACAGCAACATTGTTTATGAACTTCTTCAAAGGTCTAAAAATGAAAATTATGATCCTTAATGATTAGAGACTTGATTTGACATATTTAAGTGCTAAATGGGATGTACAGCATGAAAACAAATGAAAAATTCTTAGATTTAATTAATATAAACTTCATTCAACAGCATGTCATGATGGTTACTAGAGGAAAAACACTCTGAACTTGGTCATAACAAGAACTGATGAAACTATGTCAGAAAATATAGGGAATTAAGGATGATAGATCTTGTTTGGCAATACTGCTGGAGAGAAATCATGTTGAGAGTACTAGTTTGTACAGCTATTGATCATAATAATTATTATAATTAGTTGCATATAGTCAGCTGAGAGTTGGCAATGGTGCATGTTGGAAAGCCCAAACTTCTTTAGATGAAACTATCAAGTACGAAAAGTGACGAATCAACAAACAGACGAGCTAGATCATATATATTTGCAGAAATAGAAGGGAGGATTTTTATAAGCTAGGTACTGGCACGGATTTGCATTGCATTGTAATTTACATATGTGCCCATACAGACACCAGTGTCTATTTCTATTTTGGATAGCTGAAGTCTAGTTCCATTCCATAAGAGAGAAATAAAAATGTTTTGAAGTGAAAATATCCATGCTACTCGAGGCCGCAGACATCGATTATTTGAGAAACCAACAGAGCACAGCAGAGTTTAAGCACAAGGCTTTTAGAACTATGGAGTAGCTTCTGTGATAGCATTCTCTATCGATACAACGATAGCATTTAAGAAGATGTAGATGAAAATTGATGCTACTGAAGCATACCAACCCAAATGAAAAATCTCTTCTGCCTTTAAAAACCTATATGATATTATGCTATTTAATATTACAAATTGCACAGCTGAAATGGTCAAAACTCTCAAACCTTACTTGTAATGAACATTTTCATTACCGGGTACTTAGCAATTTCCAACAGACGTAAACTACTCGTAGTTATTTGGCATTTGAATGTGCCAAGTGCAACGATAGGCCTACAGCCCATTCAAAAATTGGGTAATCCTGGCAACGGCGGTCCCAAATTATGAAATGAAAGAAATCAACAGAAGCCTCTTTCTTGTAGTTTCGCTAAAACGTGCTATATATTCTCAGGAATCCAGCTTCTAATTACTGAAAACATTATTTTCATCCAGCTTCTATTGAATGGAAACTTAGTTTCATCCATGCAACCAGCTTGGTATCCAGCTTCTATTTACGGGAAAAATTATTTCGATCAATCCAGCTTCTATTTCAACACAGGAATGTTTTCATCAATCCCACTTCCATTTAGGGAACCAGTTGTTTTTCATCGATCCACCTTCCATTTATGGAAACAGTTCTTTTCATCAATCCAGCTTCCATTTTAAAGTGACAATATCAAATAACTTTGCAGGCTTCTTTCATTTCATAATTTGGGACCGCCGTTGACAGGATTACCAAAAATTGTTGTCTATAAGACGTGCATATTATTTTCTATCTTATTTATCTTTCCTTTAGTCTTTATCCCATTATTTCATTCATCCGAGATCAGATGTTGAACCTGAAAACGTGGCATTAGTGACAGTCCTCAATAGGAATAATACTGAATGTTTACCATGTCTGTTGCTATCAAAATAGAAACAGATGGTATGATATAAATGAAGAAGAATATCCTTTAGTTTAAAGTTAAATTAATGAATGAAGAGAAGTCATTCACCTCAAGCAGTTATAGGCCTAATAATAAAAAACAATAATTTTATTAATCTTTCTATCGTCAAGCTAAACAAAATGGCGTCAAGTAAAACATATGCTAGTGCCACTGGAAGTCAGGGTTGCCAGATTTGGGAAGTGCTATAGGTCGCGAAATCACGTCCAAAAGTAGCCCAAAAGTCGCGAGCTGAGCAGCTTAATGAAAACATTAATACATTTTTGCGAGGTAGGCTACGTCAATAAATAGTCATACTTGTTTGGTTTCGTCAAGAGTCTCAAGACACGTGATGAAACCCTTGACGTAAAAATGTAGATGGCAGGCTGCTTCGTGTTTACCGTAGACTAGTCCGTACTCCGTAGAGCATGTTTTTACTACTAACTAAGCCACACCACAAAACAAAACTACATCGCGACCATGTAATAACATTACGATAATATTTCTCAACAATATTATGAGTTCCAGCAATTCTGCAAAGTTACATCAATAACACATCTTTAAACATACTTTTTCCAACTTTTTTAGTTAAATATAATTATTGGTAACCTAATAAGCGCAGTCTGCGCAGAGCGCAAGAGAAGTTAGACTGAAATAAATCAATAATTTTAAAGCATGGCGCACTGTAGGCTATCTGTATATTTATTGCTTTCATTCGTCTGCTTTCTACAACGCTAATTACGTTATTTTTAAGTCATGGTAAGTTAATTTGAATTTTTAATATGAAATCTCTCTCAGTCCTATGACATAGTCATTTCTAAATTGTTTAAAATTTAAAATTATAACAAAGCATAATCAAATTTCTCACACAGCTAGATGTCTTCATGTCGATACTCGGTAGTGAACTTGGAAAACTTATTTAACTTAACGAAATCTGAAACTGCTCTTGTTGTCACTTCATTTCCACATCCAACATATTACTGTTAAGTTATTTTGATAGTTTCTACCCTTTGTATTATGCAGATTGTGATTGTCAGTTATCACCAATTTGCAATTTTTAACAATAAAAACTGTAACGTATGTTAAACTAAATTTATATTTTACACTTGTAGTACAAAGATTGCTGTGTTAGCTATGGGCGTCTGGAGGGGCAAGGGAGCATTTGCCCCCTGGAGTTTGCAAATATTTAAAAAAATTATTATCATCTTATTTTTTAACAATGAATGGCTATGGTTTTTGCGCTGTTTAATTTTTTTATCCAAACTAGTCAAGATAAACCTGAAAAATTAAAATATATAAAAAGATTGAAACTTTTAACAGTTTTATGTGTTTGAAATAAACGTTCAGATATAGCAGAAAACGGATCCCAGAACGTTAAAAACAGGCTGCATATCATGTCAAATGACTCCAAAAGCGCTGGCAGCTGTTGGGATCCGCTCCAGACCCTTAATCGCTGGAGCGAGCACTGAGTGTGACGTGATAGGTTGTCCTCGGCACCCTTGTTAGTCACCTAATTCAAAACTTTGCCCCTTAAAACTTTTTTCCCTATAAAATTCCTGCGGACGCCGTTGGTGTTAGCTGTGTTACCAGTTTAGTACTAGGTAGAGAGTGATATGGGGAGGCAATCTCGTCCCCATCCCCACCCCGCAACAAGTAAGTCTTCCCATCCCCGCCCCATCCCCACAGGGTTTGTCCCCATCCCCACCCCATCCCCGCAGACTTTCTCCCCATCCCCACCCCATCCCCGCAGGCTTTCTCCCCATCCCCACCCCATCCCCGCAGGACGACATCACATTCCCCGCAAAAAGTTTACACCAATTCAAATTTAAAAATAACATTTTTTAACTTACAAGTCTACTTGTATTGCAGACTGCAATAGTCTGTTATTATCTTACCGACAGTTTGCATTAACCAAGTCCTGACTATTTCTGACAAGAAGGCTTCAGGAAATAAAAAATCTCCTTATCATTTCTCAAGTTCTTAATATCACCCGGGTTTATTGCCGGCTCATTCCCATTACCGCGGTATTACCGCGAGGGTAAACCCCATTACCGCGGTATTACCGCAATTTTGTCCCCATTACCGCGGGATTTACCGCGGTTACCGCGGTTTCCCCGCGGGGAAATTCCCCATGTCACTCTCTAGTACTAGGCCTATATCAATGAATTTAACAAAATGCCACATATGCACATGCAGTACATTAATGCAATACATCTGAGACTGAGAGATTGAGTCGGAAATCGGGTTACGTTTAAGGTTAGGATTTGTGCCTAAGGCCCCAAACTCCTTAAAACGGCTCTGACCGCAATAGATGAAGATAAATGAGCAGAGAGACAGACAGACATACATGCATACATACACTGATACGCGCAGACAGTGAGACAGTGTGAAACGTACAGACAGTAAGACAGGTAGTTGTTATATTAAAAATCAATTAAAACTAACATAATCACGTCCATATTGCATTCGACGAAGAATCCTTATCAAAACACGCCTCAAAGCTTACAAACCCTCCAGCCTAAGTTCCACGCTAACCTATCATATTTGTAACAGATATTGCTCTCTGTCAAATTTATATAGCGCCGCCATCAAGACAGACTCATCATAGGCTGTCCAGACCTAGCACAGTGAAATCATGGTCTGTAAGCGCTTACGGAAAAGCTGAGAGACTCGTGTCAATGGCTTTATGGATAACGGTGATATAGAAGAAGTCACTAGATTTAGATTTTGTTACCCGCGACACCCAGCGGATGGAATGAAAGAAATAATACAGCTGCGTTCATTGTGCTACCTAGGCTAAATAGAACGACCTATCTGGTTGTGCCACAACTTCGTCGATTACAAGTTACAACGACACCAGAGGATCAGAATGTCACGTTGTCATAACGTCGCGGGCATTCGGATATAAAACTCAATTATACATACTGATTGAAAGTCAGACGGTCACAAATAAATGCTTGGAAAATAAATAGTAGGCCTAAATTGTCAATAAGTATGCAAGGTGTACATACAAATTTATTAAATTAAACAGTTCACATCAGGGCTTATTCTAACGTGCAGCCAGACACAAAGTATGCAGTTGGGAAAGAAATTTGTGCAGTTAAAAATCAGATTTTGTGCAGTTATTTTTTTGTAGACCTAATTGTTGCTGTTATTACCCTCCTCGAGAAAATTTCCCGGTTGTCAACTTTTCAAGTATGTGGGATTACCCCCCTCCCCCCCGACAGCAAGCAAGGGGAGTAGATTAAACACTGCGCATACGAACCCCTAGTTACGCCACTGCCCAGACCTCCCAATTCGGCCCTCCTGTGCAGTTAATAAAATTCCTTAGAATAAGCCCTGGTTCACATACAAAGCGATTACGGTTGTGGCAGAAGTCGTTTTCGTAACGAAACAGCAAAAGCGCCAGGCCTATATATTATTATTGTTGAGCACAGATTTCCTGCGTGGAAATAGTTTCGTCTATTGTAGTGGTTTTAAGTGGCAAAGGAGTAGTAGACCCTTAAGTTAATACAGATATTGAATATGCTAATGTTGCTTTTCCCTGTAGGCTACTGAAGTTTAGAGACAATAATTATTGATAACGATACTTCAGAAATCGATTACAGCCTTCATCTTTACATTTGGCAGAAAGAAATTTAATAGGAAACAGCAACTGGTCATCGATACGATTAAACTCTGTGATTATTTCTGAATTTTAGGAAGTGTCTGTAGAATAAACCGTCGAATTATGTGTTCAAACGGAAGATTGCTCTTCGTGGCAGCAAATTCAACCATCGCTTGTGTACACGGATGATTACGATCGGTACAACATCTGAGTTTCAAATACTTTGCAAGAAAATGTCTTCCAATAGAATAGTGACATTTAATCGAGTCAGGAAAAGAAAAACAGTAAGACAGTGACTTCGTACTGCAGTAGACGAACAGAGCAAAAAAATGCGCAAATTGTGACTCGGTAGTTATCTCATATTTACGAATATTGTCATCCAGAGGTGATAAATACCAAAAGAGCGAGTGAAATCCAAGCGAAGACTGCACGTCTCCATCGAAAAACAAGTGAAGGGATGGCACCAACAAGACATTCGTCAATGTTAGATCCTGAAAATCGCTCTGCAGATCAGGTTCCTTCAGAATTCGTTCACATAAATGCAAAGCTTCGTCGTATTGACGACACTTGTAAAAGTACAAAGCACGATAGCAGTCAGCTGTGTTGCACTGGATGCCAAAGTCTCTGCAAATCGCATTGTAAAATGATGTAATATGTTCTAAAGCAAATTCCATTAGAACACCAATTAGTGTTTCCTTAATTGTCAAAAAATTCACACTTGAAAACATATTTGCTGTTAACGCATCCTTTCTGCGAATAATTTCTTAGACAGCATTTAAATGAGTACCCGACTTCATAAAAGCAGTACAGTTCTGATTAGTAAAAGCTTCAGTTATTTTTTCATTAACTGTCAGAAGATTAATACTTGAAGTCGCACGTGCTGTCATTGAATATGTTCTGCGATACACGCATTGTCTGTCGTGTTTAAAACTAATGCTTGACTTCTTCAAAGTACGGAACTTTCGCTTAGTTATAGTCAGTAGAAATTGGTCCAAAGGAAATGCTGAAGTTGGCAAACAAGAATTCAATTCTAACTGTTCCGAAAATTTTCCGACTAAGTTTTCTGTCAAATAGTAGGCAAGTAGGGGTCTTGGGGCTTCAGTTACCCGTACCCGCGGGCCGGGTACGGGTCGGGTCATTTCACGGGTCGGGTCGGGTACGGGTAAGATTACGGGTACGGGTATACCCGGTTTTACCCGTACCAACGTGAAGTTTGGGGATGTAATAGTAAGCCATGCACCTTCAAAGATTTGCTATAATTGGCGGCATCCTATCTATGTACAACTTGCTAGTGTTTAACTATATCTGGGCGCCTTAGTGAACTTGGCATTCATTAATAGATATTCAAATTACAGTTACAAAATGGCTTGTTTTCATTAACACAATTGTAGCGCTTTAACATAATGTCTGATCTGAGTTTCAGACCATGGTTAATCAGTTGATTTTGAGCCTTAAATCTGAAAAAAGATACTCCGAGCATTATAAAATGAAGGTGGGCAGCACGATTGTTCATAAAGCAGGTTCACTGTCATCACCATTCTCATGCTGGTTATTATTATTATTAAAATTATTATTATTATTATTATTATTATTATTATTATTATTATTATTATTATTATTATTATTATTATTATTATTATTATTATTATTACCGCTATAATCATCAACCAATTATTATTACTATTACAAGACTATCGGACTGGTAGGGACTGTAACCATGGAGAGGCCTATTAATGACGTGGCGGTTACGGTACGGGTATACCCGCGGGTACGGGTCGGGTTGGGTAGACATTTTGACTACGGGTCGGGTACGGGTACGGGTACCGGTCCTGTATACGGGTAGGTAGCCGAAATGCTCTACCCGCAGACCCCTATAGGCAAGCACCTTTGGGGTAAGACGAAGATCGAGATAAAATTGTCTCCCAATGAATTGCTTGTTTTCGTTGAGTTTCGTGCAGAGCAGACAAAATCCAACGATTCTAACAACATCGTCAATGAAGAACAAACAACCTGCATTCAATATTTCAGTTTCCACGTGGGTCGTTTGATCCATCAAAACTGTTGAGCATAGGTCTACTTCTATTTGGCTTTCTGATATTGCGAAATGAAGGGCAGCCAGGTAGACCAAAGCTGCAGGAGCAATGCCGTTTAACTGAGAATCGTCACATTCTAAAGTCTTTTTAAGGAACCCTTTTGACAGGAGAGACAATAGTTGAAATTCTGAAGGGCTATTTAATCCTGTTAAATTCTCCATCATATCCTGTGCTCGCCAAAATTGAAACTGACTTCCTTCTGTTTTGAAGGGTATAGGTAATCTATGAAACTGACACCTTACGGATTTCGGTTTCGAGCAAAATCCTTTTATATATTCAACAAATAGTTTGCTATCCCATGCCATTTTTCCACATTCTAAACCATACGCAGCATTCAAGCTGCACAAGGCCGTGTCAAATAATGTGAAAAGCAAACGTTCTCCGGTATTGGCAGCACAGCCAATAAACTTAGTCCTACAAATTCCAATTTCCTTATTATGCACGAATAGCTTAAACAGGATCTCGGTCCTATATTTCTTCCAAATCTGATTAAGTAACGAATATATACATTACTAGACAGAATTCCGCGCGAAAATAAGTAATCCAATGATTTCGACTTCAACGTTTGCTGAAATTCAAAGATAGGTGTTATGTAGTCCACAAAATTGGGCATTACACTCCCGGTATTTTCAACTTCGACATGTGTCTGAGTGAATGGCAGTATGTAATTTTCTACGAACCAATGACACAGAATAGTACAATTACAAAATTCATTTAGTTGTCTTTCAGTCTTTTCCAGCCTTGAGGAGCGCAAGGGCAGACTAAATAAATTTGCTTCAGGAATAAAATAGTTTGGACAGTATCTTTCCTTTAGCCATTCTGAAAGTTTTCGTAACAACACACTGGCTATTGCAATAACAGAAGAAGAATTCCACCATTCCCGCGACATCACCTCACAAGTCCATAACATCAGCGTCTTTAAATGGTACGGACAAAGAACTTCATCCTCCTTTGAACAATCTGTTTCTATTAATTCTCTCTTGGCGAAGAATCTCAGCAAATGGTATACAATCTGCTGACCTGGAGTCCAACTCTGCAGTAAAATTACTTCTGCGACTGAAAATGAATATCTCCACTGTTGTTCATCGTCTCTGCAGGAACGATGCTGAACGTATACAACATGACAACCATGTTGTACAACTTCGGAGATTGTAGCAAGAGTCGGCCATCCGTTATGTCTTGTTCGTCTACGCCATTCTTGGGCTTCTCTAGGCCATTGCGGGCACCACATGCTTTTGACGTTATCTACCGAATAACGTTCGCCAACTTGAAACGTCATTGCTGGACCTCTCAGTATTTAATACCCGATCATGACCATCTCTATTCAGGTTCGTATTAGTTGCTTCATACGCAATATCAAACATAATGTATTCATTTAGGAATGTTGTATAAGTAAATTCATATTTTTTGGATTTCCAATTATACTTCATTTTACCCATAGTTCGAACTCGAACAAAACCTGGGTATCCGAGGTATGGTTCAGTCTTCAAACAGTTGATCGTATCGCGTAAGCAGCTCACATCATTTGGCAGCACTGGAAATTCTGTATCGAAGGCTAATTCATCTGCTCTAAAGATTAATGCATCAATGTCGGTGATGCATTTATTCAATGGTCGTATACAGAACTCCATAGCACTGCCACAATGTACGGCATATGCCATTGGGTTATGCATGCAATCAGAAACAGAATCATACGACTTTGGAAGCAATTGGCATGTTCCAACAATGAATTCAGATGCCATTTCTTCCATCAATTTATCCGAATATTCCGTCATCCTAAATGACAATGATAATAATTCTTCTCTGAGTCTCATCGTCTACGTTTTCAATTCCATCACCAACATCATCATAACATCGTCAGAATCATCGTTCTAGTAAGTCTTATTTAGCGTCGTCGTTGCTGACTATCAAAGCATCCTCCAGTTAGCTACATTGTTAAGATACACAAACAGAGCGCTCTATGCGTGCGAATGACAAATCGCATATATATATATATGTATATATATACCGCTCATGGCTGTAGTTAAGATATTTGAATCTTGCGCTTGCAATGTCCGAACACGACAATAATTATTATGTGGCTTGGTACGAATTCAAAAGTGTGGAGCCCAGTCTATAATGTCTATTAGGCGCCCGAGCACGAAAACCGAGCAAATCATGTTCTTAGTATTATGCATATACACAGGCTAATGGCAAATTAACTTAGTTAAAAATAAGATAGCCAAGTCTATAGGGGTTATCAGAAGACTTAAAGCTACCCTTCCCCTAATACTCTCAGAACTCTATATAATACTTTCATTTTACCCTACCTTGATTATGGCGCTATAATATGGGCAGGTGGATATAAAGCTCCACTCCAACCAATACACTTACTCCAAAAGAGGGTTGTAAGAACCATAGCTGGTGTAGGGCCTACACTACTTGGCTAAGACCTGGAGTCTGTTCAAACGTTTAAACTACTTATAACTATCTTTGACCTACATCAACTACAACTTGCTATCTTCATGTACCGACATCAGAGCCAAACCTTACCCAGAATATTTAATGACTATTTCTCCACTAATGCTTCTGTTCACGGTTATAACACTATATCTCGATTTAATCTTCGCTCTTAAATCTGTAAAACTAATGTCAGGCAATTTTCTGCTAGATTAACTGGGCCTAAACTATGGAACTCCACTGACCGTGGCATCCGTGATCAGAGCTCACTCAACTCCTTCAAACAGGCCTATACAATTTTAATACAAAGCACTTAACTGATGTTGATTTTACTACTGCCTTGTGTTTTTCTCACTCTGAGTTACTTGAACTGACAGGGTAACAGAAATAACAGGTTCCCTTTTAAGTCCAATCAATTTGTTCCATCATAGTGGGGAAGACTAGATAAGCCCTTTGGGCTGCTTCTATCCACGAATCGATTTTACTACTTAACCTGTTAAACTATGACCTCTTCAATTTCTGTTACCTACTAATGACACTTATGAAACGAAAACTGTTAATGACTGTATTCATACTTGTATATTGTGTTGGAGTTCATGGAATCGATTCTAATAAATTTGAATTTGAATTAGTCAGGAAAAAATAAATAAAATGGTGGTGAATACTAAATACCACAACCAATACTATTTGTTCAGCCAAATATGAACTTACCTGCAGCGATGCTGAAATTTCAATAGTCGAGTCGATGAATGAAGCAATCCGCTGACGTCTCCACATCCGTTAAGTCTAAACACGAAGAAACCAATATAACTGCAGTTTCCTCGATGACAGTTTCCTAGTTTTCTCAGTTGAATAAAAATTATTGTGTCTAGTAGTTAGCCTAATATTTAATTGTAACAATTTAATTAAGCAGAAAATACAAGGCACCTGTCTGTGTTCTTCCAGTCCACTCAACCCGGAAAGTTAGTTATAAGCCTACAAGAAAACCGGTATAAATATTGAAAATAAATTGGGGCTGTGAAGCAGGAAAAACAAGGCAATGTCATTAGTCAACCTGTTGCTCATGCAATATGTTTATTCTGATAATTCGAAACATACTGGGAAAAAAGAGATAAGGTCCGATGAGTGCATACATGAGAGAGAGGCTGAACGATGGACCAGGAAGATATTACATGCATTACTTCGTACCAGTTGAATGCCGACCTCGATATGTCTCCAGTTAGGTATGGTAGGCCTATCTTGTAACTAGATGCAGAAACAGCGTCTCGAAGCCCGCATCGAAAGGAACAACCACATAAACAAGGTCTCGTTTACGCGTGGGTTAGACTTCCAGCTTATTTCTTGTAATGCAGAGAGCAAAATCTTTCAGGAATTGTCATGTGTAGACAAAATCGCATCCATTGTTTGTTCTGTGCTGACATTTCTAAGTCTAGGAGTTTTCTTTACTTACTGTTGTCCTTAATGAACTTTGACGCTTTGACAGTTTGTGACGATTTTAAGTGTCTACAAGAGTAACTCAGTACATTAGGAGCCTATACAATAATATACAATACAATACAATACAACAGTTACTGTTTGTGATATTGCCTTCATTCCGAATTTCAGAAGTGCACACGACCGAATGGCAGAACATTGATGGCGCTGAGCAATTGTGAGTGAAGGACTTGCTCAAGGTCCCGAAACAGCATCTGCCTCAGGCGTGGCTCGAACCCACACTCTGTGCGTTACAGGCCGAGCGCTCATACCAATCGGAAACCGTGCGAAAAAGCATGATTTCGCAGCAACTAATTAATGGCAAACATCCCGATCAGATTTATCCTTTATGATGGTGTAATATATTATTGTGCCGTGTGAAATTAAATAAAAAGAAGCCTATGCATATTAGCTTACGTCTAACAATTAGGGGCCTAGGCTATATAGGCTACTGGTCCGCCTCAGCACCATTCGGTGCGTCTGCATTGACTCACATGCGCGTCAATGTATGCGACGCTGCGTATTTTGTATGAGTGTGTCAGCATTTTATGTATTTATGTTTATTTGGATGCGTGTGTCACACTGTCTGGATATTTTAGTAGCGCCGTTTCGGAAACCTCAAGAAGGCGCAAAAACTGTGGCGCAATATTAGCAGTCGAATTAGTTCGGCTTCAGATCATTGCGCATAAGACCATTTCGTTATGCTCAACGACGCATAGGCTAGTTGTCTTTAAAATCTCATTTTCCATTTTTGATTGAATTCATTCATTTAAACGTATGAATTAAAAAAAATTCGTGCTTCAAAGCCCAGCTTGTAAAGTGACATCCGGCAGAGCTAACTGAAACTTACTTGCTTAGCACTTAGTCCTTCTTATTAGGGTCTGACCGATTGGCATTTTTTGCCGATTTCCGATTCCGATTAATTGGCAATATTTATTTTTATTTGGTTCTAGGCAATGTTTGTTACTCAACAGCCCGACTGTCCGCTATTCAACTTGTATACGAGACATCAAACTTCGAGACCGAGACAGTGAGGTCCGAGACCAAGACCAGACCGAGACCGAGACACAAGATCCAAGACAGTTATAGACAGTTCAAGACGTGTGAAATGCACATCGGACCCAAATCCCGAAACAATAATTCTCTCAACTTTTGAAGTCTAATTATTCACTTTCTGTAGCTCACTGTTGAAGTTATTAACTAGTTCGACTAATGATTTACTGGACATATATACATTGGTGTCATCCGCAAACATGAGGCACTGAAGCGCTATAGAGGTGTTCGGAATGTCATTTACTTATACCAGGAATAACAATGGGACGCCACAATTAACATACAGCGCGGGCGAAGCCTGCCCGTTGTATGAAACGCATTGCTTTCTGTTCCTTAAGTAATACCAGATCCAGTCTAGACATATGCCCCTTATCCCATAATGGTTCACTTTCAAGATTAGAATTTCATGGTTCACCGTATCGAGAGCCTTTGCTAAGTCAATGAAGATACTTACGGAAATGTGGCCACAGTGTCTCTGGCTTCAGAGATTTTATTGTACATTTCCATGACTGCCATAGAAGGTAGAGTGAAACCTTCGGAATCCATACTGTCCTTTGTACAGCATGTTATTCGCTGTGATATGTCACAGTACATGATTTTTTAAAAGTAAAAATATGGTGAGATCGCTATAGGTCTATAATTTCTTAGTTGCTTTTTGTCACCGCTTTTTCAGATCGGAACTACTTTTGGCTGTTTTACGTAGGCTTTCAGGGACCAGCCTGCGGTGATAGAACGTTTAATTATCTGCGTTAGTGGTGTAGAAATGGCTTCAACTGAAGATTTGGGAATTTTGGGGTTAATTTCATCAGGTCCTCACTATGTGTTGCACGAAACTCCGGCTAACATGCTGCAGTAGTATCTCCGGCGGTGAGGTTAATTCAGCGCCAATGGAGGAGGCCGTTGAAATGTTTAGGAATTCAGTAAACGAAGTATCTGTCGAAGCTATACTCTCAGCTTACATAGGTCCAATCTCCGTCAAAAATTCGTTGAACTTCCTGGCAATGAGATTTTTATCATTGCTTTCAGCTTCATAGATAATGAAGCTCTCTGGCTCCTTAGGATGGCATGCCCAGTAAAATAAGAAGCATTTTTATTACCGGCCAAGGTTTGTTCTGTAGTCATTCATTTTAGAAGCCAGGTCGTAGCCAATATTATGTCAAAGATACTACAGACCAAGCTATAGTAGTGACTAAGAAATATTGTGTACATTTAATGTTGGCATCTTGCTTATTTTATTTGCATCATTTTAATTTCTAATATGCGGTAAATAGCTAAAAAAAAGTCTTAGGAAAGCGTTGTGTATGAATTGCTATTATACAGAACACCGGATTCAAGTACACCATCTCATCTTGAAAATTGTCAGAAAAAACAGAAGCAGAGTTTTTTAAATAAAGCTCACGAAGAACACGAGAACGAATTATTTTAAATTGATGTAAAGTGTGTAAAAATTCTCAATGTACATCTAAACCAACAGGTATTTCAGCAGAGTTCTTGGAAGTCATAGATACTAGTGACTAGATACGACTATTAAACTATATACTGAAACTATTTTTAAAAAATTTCCATTTCGTCCACATCCTTTCAAGTGGTTTCTTTCAAATTTCCTTCAAATGGAAGATAATTAAAAAACGTCGTAGAACATTCACATCCTTTACGATGGCTACTATCTCATTCCTTTCGCTATTGTAGTGGAATTCATGTGGGCAAATGTTTTCACCTCCACCCAGCAGTTGACCAGTAAAATCCATGAGATTAAATTCTGAATCCAAAAGTTCCATTCTGTTGTACCCATCGCATAGCAACAAGCGTCCATAACTGTCTGCATGACAAACAGAATTATATAAGTTTGGTGACGGCTGATATTGGCGTATAATAATGCCATCCGTGTCGATCTCCAGTAATTTTCTCTCACCCCCTGGAACTAAGAGAAGATTTCCATTTGACTTTGGAATTATGTGCGAGAGCCAAGAAATATCTAGGGATATGTCATGCTGCATGGAACCATTCGCATCACATACAGTTATTGGAGCATGTTTTTTATATGGCAGCCTTGAAAAGACTAAGCTACCATTGGGAGTTACGTGCATAGTAGGATCTGGCAGGTACATCTGACTTATCACTGATGATACAGTAGACGGTTGTTCATCATCTCTTGCAATGCGCAAGATTGAATAGTCATACCGGTAATATCTTTTCCTGCTCAATATATACACGCAGTTTGACAAGCTGCAAGCTGCTATGCTATGCGGACGTAGGCCTAATCCTCGCAGCGGGATGACATCTTTCACCTCTGCCATATTGTTACGGTCGTAAACATGAATTGCACAGTTTTCATTTTGTGTTGTGCAGAGCATAAATATTTCATCTTTCATTGTACTTATACTGGTGACGCATGACGGGAGCGGAGACTGGTGCAAAATCTCCAAACGAAACGTCTCC
The DNA here is from genome assembly GCA_020284085.1 of Aporrectodea caliginosa. Lineage (NCBI taxonomy): Eukaryota > Metazoa > Annelida > Clitellata > Crassiclitellata > Lumbricidae > Aporrectodea > Aporrectodea caliginosa. The sequence goes on from JACEVL010000507.1 coordinate 499,681, forward strand.
TGACCTGAAAACAAATTAGTACTCTACTATATATACATTAAATAGCAAACTAATGACATATATTATACACGTTATCTCAAAAGGTGCATGACGTGTCTGTGTGTAAAGAGGACTAATTATAAAGTGTTATTGATGATGATGGTTATGATGGAGATGGCGGCGTCGACGATGAAACAGCAAGAATTTATGTAGGCTGTGTATAATTATTTGCATGCTGAAATTTTAATAGCCTTAAAGCCTTTGATGCCTCACAAAAGAACGGCGCTCTTGCTAGCTTAAATGGAGTCAGAGTTCAATATGAATAAGTTCATCTGTAAGCAGAAATGCTAAGATAACCGGAGAAATTGTCACAGACATACAATCCCAGTTCCGAACCAATAGAGCACCATTCAGATTTGACAGTTCACACCTTGTTTAGAGTGTCTGTTCAAACGAATTGGATATTATTGAGAGCATGCAGTTTCGGTACCGCCTTTGTTGCTGTGAGACGTGGGCATTTTAAGAATGTTTACACAGACAAGATTTGGACGTTAGAAATACACAATTACAAAAGGATGCTATAACTAAGTGGATCACAGAAAAACAACAAAGTCGAAGTAAGAAACCCAATAAATGCGATTGTTCATGTATTCTGTTCTTATGGGAGATGTGCCATAGTCTTACGGTTACTGTGCTGGCTTGTCAATCTGTATACGCTGTCTGTTCTGTTAGTAGTTAAGATTTAAATTGCATAACATGTAAATGTACAGCGCAGTGCGTTTGTCAGGCGCGTATTAAAGAAAAGATATTATTATTATTTTTATACAGGATTAACAACACAGAAAGACGAAAGCGTGATACAGGGAAGTATTGAAGGCAATCTGGATGGCATCGAAGTAACGGATGATGCATGGAATTTTGAAATCGCCCACATTTTGCATCTGCGGGCGTGCGTCAATATGAGCTGTTACTTGTCTAGATTTATCTATGTATAATTCTGTTCTTATAGGAGATATGCGATAGTCATGTGGCTACCATGTTGGTTTATCAATCGAGAAGACGGGAGTTGAAACCTCCGCTAGAGCAGACATAATATTTGTAAAATATCGGCTCTTTTTGCTTCAAACGGAAGATCAGGCAGCGATTCAGTGGCCTGACCACCCGCAATGAAATGCCGAAGTTGAGAAAAATTAAATCTAACTCTTAATGCCTCTTGTAGAATAACGCACTGAAAGTAATTCGAAATTCAGGTAGGTTAAGGTACGATTGAAATGAGGAGACTGTCTATTTCATGAACTAACCGGTGCCGTCTAGAATTCTATGAAGTTTACGTCGAAAGATGTTGGTCGTAAGGATGTCGCTCCATTGCGAACAGACCGTTCTAAGACGGCTTATAATCACAAGATCAGCCTTTTCTTTCCACACACTTTTGGCCAGCTTCATACCCTTCACTTCCATAGCTACGACTTTAACGAGGATGCACTCAATTAGCTCCATCGGTAGATCTTGCAACTACAAGTAATATTTAAAAGATCTCATACATGTTTATAAATACCAGAACTGTGCAAAAATCCAACGAAGTGGAGGAACGATTTAAACCGAGCCCTTAGCATCGCAGCAGTCCAGAGGACACAATTAAGCAACATCTTACCTTGAGAGATTAAACAACGGCCATAGCAGCCATAAGATGTCGTTAAACTCTGGAGTGATGATGATGATAGCAGACTAAGCTCAATTAAAGCATGAGGGTGAAATAAACGCAATTTCAGGTGACTTCCTTCTTGCTTTGCAGTTGACGTTGGTTGTGTCGTATCCAGAATTTTAAAAGAGAGGATAGATAGCAAGGCGTGTCTAGCCTATGTTGGCTTATTCTGCCTAGCTTTTTGCAGCACAAAAGCTTCCTTTTTGTAACGAATTTTCAAGATTCATTCTAACTAATTACTTATTAGACCAATTTTGATGAGATTCTTCCGAAGATGATGAAGATCGTATTGCTTAGTAGGAATTGCAGCTTTCTCTTCCTCTGTTCCGAAAACGCCATAAAGTCCACTTTATTTGCTACTGACTTGAATGTGTCGGGGGCGACTCTGAATGGTCCAGTGGCGCTTTATAAATATTTGATTACAATTAAAGTTACAAGTACAAACAGCTACACAAAAACGGCGATCCCAAAATCACATGATGAACGAACAATATAGAGAAAAACAATCAGGGATCGCCAATATTATATCACGATATCTAAGATATCTAAAAACCTACCGTAGTTTGAGATAATTAAGACGTATTTTCTAGATAAATTCTGCTTTGTGCAAAGTCAGACTACTTTCAAGTGCTAATGAAAGCTTTGAATCTAGAGAAAATGCCTAGCAAATGTCGGTCCATAAACCAAACTATTGAAGCAATTCACAAAGTGTAGATCCATAGAAGATTTGAGACTTTGATTTTAGTGCAATTCAGCTTACCTCTGTGTGTCTAAATGGCGTGAGTTTCACACGTTTAGCACTGTCATCTGGTTGGAATGCAGCTAAAAGAGAAATAAATGCAACTTTTTCCAACTTCAGTTACTTTTCATTAATTATTCTATAAAATTCGACACAACAATTGAGGCTATAGTAATCAGTGATGGGCACTTTTAACTACTGTAGTTACTAACTAGTAGTAACTACTAAAATAGTTATCTACTATTTTTATCAAGTAGTTTGTAGTTAATAACTACACTATTTTATTAACTACATTTTTTCCTATTTACGGACGTTGTCCATAGACATTATAAATTTATAAGTGATAGCACTAGCCTATATAATTTTGTTACTAGAAATTTGCGCTTCCTGTCTTGGATCGTTTTCACAAGTTATATCTTTTTACCTGAAAACCAATTCAACGCTGCCGAGCAGCGCCGTATAGTTGAACGTCTTTTTGGCGTTTCGGGCATGATGATATACTTACCCCAAGAAGAAGCAGAATGTCGAACAAACTGTTTGACCTGATGGTTTTTTAAGAGCTGTTTTATTGGTCTAGCCTCTTCATCCTCTTACTAGCATTTAGTAAATATAATCAACCTGTTAATTTTAAACATTTGCAATGTTCTAAGAGTAAGAGTTATTATAGGCCTAGTTGGTAATTGCAGACTGTGTAAGTTACACACCTTAGCAGTCACTATTGGGCCTTTGTTACTGTTCTAGCAGTAGCAGGTCCGGTCCCTTGTATATAGTTTATTTGCAGAAAACTAGACTAGTGTATCGTGTGCTTACAAAGGTAAACTTTGCTAAGGATTGGCTACGTATTTTTTAATTGCATTATCAAGGGCTCCTTTTAAAAACTAATCGATATATTGCAGCTACAAGCAACTGTAAAGCATACTATTAAGAATTGTCTACAATTAACTTACGTTCTGAGCCCTCATTCATTTGCTCGTCAGTACTGGATTCAGGTGATGTTCGTTTCTTCGACATGGCCTAAGGAAAGTGCTAAGATCTGCAGAAGAGCAAATGTCGTCTCTGGCCACAATCAACATCAATTTTGTAAGAAACACCTATTGATTTTCTGTATATGCTCGAAAATTAAACCAGAATAACAAACTCAAGCGCGATTGCAAAAGTAAACCGCCTGAGCCAAAGATTTTCAACGAATCCTGGAAAATACAATTAGGATGAATTATTATGGCATCTTGCAACTATGTATAATTGTGACGTCACACAGTCAGAGTGACGAGGCTTCTAACCATAGGGTAACAGGGTAACAGGTCGATAAGTCCCACGTACTTCTTCATGTTTCCGTATATCCTTTATCAATCTTTCTATCTTTTCCAAAATTAATAGTATTCTCTGTCTTTCGCTAGATTTGTCTGTATCAGTCTGTTCCTTCTTTGTATTTTTCTTTGTGTCTATCTCGCAACGCGTCCGCAGTTAGGTTTCTATCTCTAAACAGTTGTCTGTTTGTGTCTTTCCCGACTTCATTTTCTTCTGTCTATGCATCCATAGATGATTCCTTCTATGTATGTCTATACGCCCTATGTATGTATGCATGTATGTATGCATGTATGTATGTATGCATATATGTATGTATGTATGTATGTATGTATATATGTATGCATATATGTATGTATGTATGTATGTATGAATGTATGTATGTATGCAAGTGTGTATGTATCATATTTAAAACAACATCACTGTCAGCATCCCTATATGGATCCCATTAACGAATTACTTTGGCTCATATGGGCATGGGCTAACCCATATCACCCTAATCTGGAACGAAGTGGGGAGATATTACAGAATAAAATTTTATGTGTGCGACAACTGGGTTCTTGGGCATGGGGTGCATCAAAACAAATCTTTTTCTGAGCCAAAATGAGACATGTCGCATTTTACTCTGTGTGCAATTAACCTGAATTTTCAAACGAGCAGACTTAGAAAGGTCCACAGTCACGCATAGATTTTTTATTACAATCATAAATAAAAGCATGCATGTAAAGTGTGATACATAACAATACATAATTATACATGTAGATTGTAGATTAACATTCATGAAACGCTTTCAATTAATTTGCAAAGGCGCTAGCACAGTATTAGACCGCAATTGCGCCCCTTGTCTTCATTAGTCACTGTAAGCTAATCAAAATCACAGTAGAATTACATTATATTGCGATATTGCGGGCATGTCATATTCTGGTCGAGAAGTGTGTGGAAACTGTTGTGGTTGGACAAGATCATTTCGATGCATGCAACAGGCACAGCATGGACGTCGGGGAACGGTTTAATGAGTATGGCTATCATATTGAAAGACTGTGACGGCGTGACTCGTCTTAGACGTGGGGCCTATAAGCCTATCTGGGTGGCGAACAGAACTAAAGTACAGTGGCTTAAACCTTGGACTCAATTGGGCCTAGTCTAGCTGAAAGGTGTCGTAATTTTTGTATATCCTTTAGCAACGAGCTTAATACAAAGCAACTATCCAGAGGGAGATGGTGAGGGATGGAGAGGCGGGAGGCCTAGGGGAGGCAGAAAAGGAGGGAGAGTGGGGAAGGGCCAAGGGAAATGCAGAGTGGGAGGGGCCGGGCGAGAGCGACAAACTCATTTGGAATGCGCTACGAGTCAATATAATGTAATATAATATAATTTCGGGGCACCTACGCCAGCCAGGACAACGACGAGTAGGGTCATCTCCAGACAACCCCATCGACAATAGTAATATTCAAATCCCTGAGGGATCATGTTTACATCGGGCAAAAAAAATAAATAATAATAATAATAATGGGCGAAGAAGAATAAAGTCAAAAATGTAATTCAATTATAAAATGATGCTTTGTTTAAAATAACGCATTGGTATATAATAGAGCACTTAGAATAGAATAACGTCATCACATCCGTACCAAGTTGTTTCCCTTGCTTTAAAGTTGACCTATTATTACAACGTTCTGTTGAAGAGATTTTGGTCACATCTAATAAATTTGAATGTTGCATTTTCCTGAAACTCTTACTCACTGTGCTTAACAATTTCTTGCACGTGTGTAATGTGACTTAATTATGTTTCAACTCAACTTCAACTGCAAACTCAAAATCGTCAAACCACCTAACATACAGAAACGGGCAAATATGACCTATCTATATCAATTGAAGAAAGAACAGCACTGACTGATTCTTTTAGCCTCTGTTTAGTATTCAATAAAGCCAAAATTTTCATCATAAGCCATTTTGAATGAAATAATCAGAAAAATTCAAAATCAGTCACATCTGTGGCAGACACAAGAACTAACCTGAACACTAAACACAGAAAAACACAAACAAGAACAGATATAATCAACATAGTTGCGCATGTCGAGCCAGCGACCTATGTCATATGGCGGTAACTATGTAGCGATTTTCAGTGGCAGAGTTGCTGTAAACTTAACAAATTGAACTAAAAACTTTTAACTAATCTTTCTTCTCCATTCTAGGAGAATAACTTAAAAGGTGCTTTTCAAGTAGTTCCAGAAATGTATCTTTCTGCGGATCATCACAGTAATGATTATCGCAATGTTGCAGAAACTCTTTTTCAATTTCAAACATTTCACCACATATTGCACAACCATATGGCCTCAAAATAAAACAATCAAATAGTTCAAGAAATGTATCTTTCTGTGGATCATCATAGTAGTGATTATAACAATGCTCTAAAAACTCTTTTTCAATTTCAAACATTTCTGTGCACATTCCGCAACCATAAGGTCTCAAAATGAAATGATCTTTGTCTGCACTAAATGCTGAATGACTTCCAGAATGCTGCATGTCATCTTGACTTGATTCCATATTCTGCCTATATGAAAGGTTTTGCAAATTCATTCGAGTGTTTCTTGCAAATGCTTTGTGCCATATATTACTCTTGTGAAGTTTCTCTCCCGTTTCTAAACTATGGGTTCTTACATGGTATTTTAGACTACTTGTCTGCGCGACTGCTTTGTGACAGAATTTGCACTTGTTTGGTTTTTTTCCAGTGTGGGTTCTTTCATGGCTGTTCAGCAGACCATTTAATGCAAATGCTTTATCGCAAAAACCGCACTTGTATGCCTTTCCTCCACTGTAGATTCTTCTATGGTTTCCAATGTGACACTTATGTACAAATATTTTGTGAGAGAAATTGTATTTGTTTGGTTTTTCTCCAGTGTGAGTTTTTACGTGTAAATCCAATCGACTGTTCCTTGCAAATGCTTTGTGACATAAATTGCACTTGTATGGTTTTTCTCCGTTATGGATTGTTATATGGTATTTCAGAGAACTTGTGTGTGCAAATGCTCTGTGACAGAGCTTGCACTTGTATGGTTTTTCTCCAGTGTGGGTTCTTATGTGAGAATGCAGTTGACACTTATTTACAAATGCTTTGTGACATATATTGCACTTGTGTGGTTTCTCTCCAGTATGGGTTTTTATATGGTATTTCAGAGAACTTGTATATGCAAATGCTCTCTGACACAACTTGCACTTGTGTGGTTTTTCTCCAGTGTGGGTTCTTATGTGTAAATCCAGTTGATTCTTCTCTGCAAATGCTTTGTGACATAAATTGCACTTCGATGGTTTTTCTCCAGTGTGGGTTTTTACATGGTATTTAAGAGTACGTTTCTGTGTAAAAGCTTTGTGACATAAACTGCACTTGTATGGTTTTTCTCCGGTGTGTGTTTTTCTGTGGCACTCCATGTAACTCATCTTTGCAAATGTTTTTTCGCATAAACCGCACTTGTATGGCTTTACTCCAGTGTGGGTTCTTATGTGTAAATCCCGATTACCCTTCCTTGCAAATGCTTTGCGACATAAATTGCACTTGTATGGTTTTTCTCCAGTGTGGGTTCTAATATGGTATTTCAGAGTACCTGCCTGTGCAAAAGTTTTGTGACATAAAGTGCATTTGTATGGTTTTTCTCCTGTGTGGGTTCTTGCATGACAATTCAGTGCCCACTTTAATGCAAAGGTTATATCACATGAACTGCACTTGTATGGTTTTTCTCCAGTGTGTGTTCTTATGTGAGAATCCAGTTGACACTTATTTACAAATGCTTTGAGACATAAATTGCACTTGTATGGTTTTTCTCCAGTGTGGGTTCTAATATGGTATTTCAGAGTACCTGCCTGTGCAAAAGTTTTGTGACATAAAGTGCATTTGTATGGTTTTTCTCCTGTGTGGGTTCTTGCATGACAATTCAGTGCCCACTTTAATGCAAAGGTTATATCACATGAACTGCACTTGTGTGGTTTCTCTCCAGTATGGGTTTTTATATGGTATTTCAGAGAACTTGTATATGCAAATGCTCTCTGACACAACTTGCACTTGTGTGGTTTTTCTCCAGTGTGGGTTCTTATGTGTAAATCCAGTTGATTCTTCTCTGCAAATGCTTTGTGACATAAATTGCACTTCGATGGTTTTTCTCCAGTGTGGGTTTTTACATGGTATTTAAGAGTACGTTTCTGTGTAAAAGCTTTGTGACATAAACTGCACTTGTATGGTTTTTCTCCGGTGTGTGTTTTTCTGTGGCACTCCATGTAACTCATCTTTGCAAATGTTTTTTCGCATAAACCGCACTTGTATGGCTTTACTCCAGTGTGGGTTCTTATGTGTAAATCCCGATTACCCTTCCTTGCAAATGCTTTGCGACATAAATTGCACTTGTATGGCTTTACTCCAGTGTGGGTTCTTATATGGAAATCACGTTGAAACTTCATTGCATATACGTTGTGACATAAATTGCGCTAGTATGGTCTTCTCCAGTGTTGGTTCTTAAATGGATTTCTGTGGAAATGTTTTCTTAAAAATTCACATTTTAAATGGCTTTTCTTTGCTATGGGTTGTTGCTAGCATCTTCCAATCTTCAACAAAGTAAAAGACATTTTGAAACTAGTCTTTTCTTGCTTAACTACATAATTGTGGCATTTGTTACAAGTTCAAATGGGTAGATACAAAATTCTGAATCGATTTGGCTATAGTATACCACATCATATCGTATCTAAAAAATTTAGTAGAGCGCCTCTCGCAGCATAGACTATTCAGTGGCGCTCTCAGCTGAAGCCCCAGGGGAAAAGAAACGCCTTAAGAGAGCGACAGAATGCGTGAGAAATCCCAGACATGAGCTTAGCCCGCAGAAGAGGGGGGAGGCCATTCCAAGTGGAGGGACCTGTAACAGCAAATGCCCGGCATTGAGCCAAGGCAGACCTAAGACGAGGGACAAAGAGGTCCAGACGGTCAGTAGAGCGCAAAGGGCGAGCAGATGTTGCAGAGAGAGGCTTACGCATAAAGCCCAAGAGATATTTTGGTGCAAGGCCAAGTTGAGATTTGGAGACCAGAAGGAGGATCTTATAACGGATACGTCAGGAGAATGGGAGCCAGAGATGGGTAACTAACGATTAGATGCACCGATTAGCTAATCGATTAGACAAACAGCTAATTTCTAATTCTAATGGATTAGCTGTCATCTGATACTAATTCTAATCGATTAGCAATTTTCAGCTAATTCTAATCGAAAATCGATTAGCTGATCGATTAGATGTGTGAAAATTAAGCTGAGAACGCATTCATTAAGAATGAGTTTATTAATATTGAGTTTTCAAGAATTCCTTACTTACTTATTTATCTGAAGGCTGTTTCAAACCTGCAATGATTTGTTCATGGTTATCTGTCTATTCTGCTCATGCAACACTGAAAGATTTGCATGTCTTCATGTTCTTCATCTACAGCATCACTACTGTGTTCCTGCAACCTCAGCTGCCATGGAGCGTGTATTTCGTTTTGTGGCTACATCGTAAACGCTAGGCGCTAGGCTAAGTGATGCACTGATTCAAGACATGCTAATTGCAAAATGCAACAGTGAACTTATGCAGTAGCAATGTCAATAATTGCAGCATGTATTGACCGATGCGGTGTTGCTTGCTGGCTTTTGGACTGTTCTCACACATAGCAGTTGTGCAGCTTTAGATATTGTAATAGGCGACAGCTTTAGGCATTGTACATAATAGGATACAGCTTTAAGCATTGTAATAGGCTAAAGCTGAAGGTATTGTAATAGGCTACAACAACTTGCTGTAGTAACTTGCTGGGTTCTGATTACAATTTGACAAATTCATGAAGAAAATATATTTATCGAACTATCGAATTCTAATTGCTAATCGATTAGCTGCTGCTCATTCTAATTCCAATCGATTAGCTAAAACCTTTTGCTAATTCTAATTCTAATCGATTAGCAAATTTCAGGAGGTTAATTCTAATTCTAATCGATTAGCAGTTCTAGCTAATCGTACCCCATCTCTGATGGGAGCCAGTGTAGTACTTCAGCCATATAAGTGGAAATATGGGAATACCGAAGGCGTGCTATGAGCCCAGCGGCGGAGTTTAAGACTGACTGGAGTGGGGAGATTCGCAGCTTGGGGAGACCCATAAGGAGCGAGTTGCAGTAATCTACACGAGAGCAGATGAATGCATGCACAATGGTGGTAAAGACGGCGGGAGCGACTGATCGTCTGATGGCTCTCAGTCGCCTCAATTGAAAAAAGCACGAGTGAGTCAAATTCGAGATGTGCTCAGTGAAGGTAAGGGAGGAGTCGAGGGTGACACCCAAATCTCGAACACTGGAAGAGTAAGTAAAAGAGGGAAACTTATCAGTCAGCAGTGGGAGGTCAAGTTTAAGCAATTGCTGCCTGGTCCCAAACCAAATCAGTTGAGTTTTAGACGAATTGAGACAAGGTCGGTTTGATGACATCCAAAAGTGTAAATCATGGGCAAGTGCATCAACTGAGGAGACCAATGAGAGTTGTATTGTATTGTATTGTATTTATAAATTTATAAAGCGCCTCTCACAGTGAACACCAATCAGAGGTGCTCCCAGTGCGAAAGACTCCGAGCGAAAAGAGTGGTCTTAAGACAGCGAAAAGAAGCACCTGGCCCACACGATAGTATCAAAGAACGAGTTGATGTAGGGAGTTGGTTCCATAGTGAAGGGCCAATGAAGGCAAAAGCTCGAGATTTAGCCATAGTAGTCCTCGCTCGTGGGACAAGAAGGTCAAGGCGATCAAGTGAGAGGTGTCGGAGATAGGCCGGCGAACGAGGCAACAGAGAGTTGATTCGCTGGTGAGCTATGCGCGAATGCTTGAGCATCATCCGCATAGAGGTGACCAATCGCAGCGTGTTTAGCGAATAATAGGGGGATGTCAGCCGTGAAAGGATATAGAGGATAGGTCCAAGCACTGATCCCTGAGGTACGCCAAATCTAACCCTGATCCACTGGGATCTGGAGTCACCAATGACAACCATCTGAGAGAGGTCTGAGAGGTACGATTTAAACCATAGAAGAGGGATATCGGATATGCCACAGGATTGCTGCAAACGTTGGAGCAGGATCTCGTGGTCGTTCATGTCAAAGGCTGAGGAAACGTCAAATAGGTCCAAAAGTGAGAGATGACCTTGGTTAATGGCCATATATATGTCGGACAAGAGAGATAAAAGGGTAGTTTCAGTTGAATGGTGGCCTCTGAACCAGATTGCGTCAGTGGCAGAAGGCCCACTTGCTCAAGGTAGGGAAGGAACTGGAGGGGGACAAGTCTCTCAAGGGTTTTAGAAAGAAAAGAGAGATTGGAGATAGGCCGTTAATTCTGACAAGAATTTTGATCCAGGTTAGGTTTTTTATTTTGGGGAACACAATGGATTGCGTTTACAAAGCCGGAAGGTGGCCCTCAGTAAGGATCACATTCAGTTAACAATACTGTCAACAGCCTTTATGAACTTCAAAAATGTCTTTAAATTGAAAAGTAATATCCTTGATTATTGGAGACTTCTTCAACTGCCACATTGAACTGCTAAATAGGATTGACATCGAGAAACAGATGAGAAATTCTTCTATTTAATTAATATAAACCTCGTTCAACAGCAAGTCTTGATGGCTACTAGAGGAAAAAGATTCTGGACTTAGTCATAACAAGAATTGATGAGAATATGTCAGAAAATATAAGGAATAAGAGGATGATAGATCTTGTTTGGTTATACTATTGGTGAGAAATCATGTCGGTTGTACTAGTTGGTACTAATACTTATCGTCGTATTATAGTTAGCTGCATATAGTTAGCTGAGAGTTAGCAATGGAGCTTTTTGGATGGCCTAACTTCTTTAGATGAAACTATCAAGTATGAAAATTTATGAGCTGACAAACAGACGTACTAGATCAGAAAGATCATAAAAGCTGCACAAATAGAAGGGAGGATTTGTATGAGCTAGGCACTGGCACAGATTTTAAATGCAAATAAGTGCACAGACTGACACCAATGTCTATTTCTACTTCGGACGGCTGCAGTGTAGTCCTATTATTCAAGAAGAGAAATAAACAAATGTTTTGAAGTGAAAAATTCGAGGTCGCAGACACCAATTGTTTGAGAAGCCAACAGTACCGAAAGGTCAACCAATTTTTAAGCACAAGAGTTGTAGAACTGTGGAGGAGCTTGACTGATGGCATTCTCCATCAACACAACCATAGCATTTAAGAGGATGTATGAGAACATTTAGGCTACTGAAGCATACACGATATCGTGATTCGACCCCAAATGAAGAACCTACTCTACCACTGGAAACCTATATAATATCCTGCTATTTAATGTTAAAAATTGCACAATTTAAATAGCCAACATTTCCAAACCTTACTTGTAGTGAACGTTTCAGTACTTAGCAATTTCGAACAGATGTAAACTATTGAAAGTTATTTGGCATTTTAATGTGGCAAGTGCAGCAATACAGCTTCACTCAAGTACTGTTATCTATAAGATGAACATGTTATTTTCTATTCTACTTTTTCTTCTGTTTAATCGGTAATCCTCCAGTTTAGGTGCCCAAATTATTTTGCATTGGTATCCATTGAAACTGCATTTTATCCTTTCATCAATGCAACTTCCATTTAGCTAGAATTATTTTCATCAATCCCACTTCTTTTTAAGCAAAGAATTATTCTGATCAGTCCAAATTCTAGTTTCACGATATTTCATCAATCCGGCTTCCATTAATGCAATTATTTTCGCCAATCCAGCTTCCATATACGTAATTATTTTCATAAATCCCGCCTCCATTTCATGAAAAAATGATTTCTGTCAATCCAGCTTCCATTTTAAATTGACAATATCAAGTATGTGAATGCAAAATAATTTGTGCACCTAAACTGGAGGATTACTTTAATACGCATAATACTGTAATGTGACTAATACAGGTCTGTAGGCCCTAACTATCAACTATCGAAATATAAACAGATGCTATGATAGGCCTATAAATGAAGAAGAATACGCTTAACATTAATGTTAAATTAATGCCTAGAGAGAATTATATACTCACCTGAAGCAGTATAATAGTAAGAAACAATAATTTTATGAATCTTTCTCTCGTCTTGCTCTCGTCAAACTCAACAAAATGGCGTCAAATAAAAAGAAACTACTTGAACTAGACGTTGGATGCTTAATAAATGCTGATGGTTGTGCTAGAACACAATTCAACCAAATACACTTAGGCCTACCACATGTCAGTACTTGATGTGTGTAAACTTGATTGCTATGCATGCAGCTCAGTAGGCCTAATCAGTAGGCCTATTGACGACGCTCTGAGCACGGCGAGTAACTGGAGTTTTCGATTAATTTTAAATGCGAAATCTGACCTGATCGTTTTCCATTTTTCATTATTAGGCAGTGGTGGCGCCAGGATTTCAGGTTTAGGGGGCTAAAGCCCATCCTTTCTCCCTCCTTACTTTTCTCCATTTCCTTCCCTTCCCGTAGCCTACCTTCCTCCCATCACCCTATTCCATACCACTCCATTCTCTCCTCCTCGTTTTTCCTTCCCTCAACCCCTGCCTAGTCCCTTCCTTTCCTCCTACAACGCTATCCACCCCGCCGCGAGCGGCACCCCCTTTGAAGCGGGGAAACCCCCGTGAAAAATTTTCAGGTTCCAGATGCTTGTAGGTGCGTTTTAGCACTCATCCGGTCACCGATAATAAAACGGTATTTGCATGTCTGGCAAAATTATGCTGTTGTACAGTGTAACTGAAATAAAATCTGTAAGGAGCATTACACAGTCGCCAAGAAGCTGGTTCACTTATTGCCACAAATGATGCTGATTTTGTGCCCGCCGACGTGATTTGCGACTTCCAGTAATCAGAAGCCTTCTGATGGGACAATTTCCTTTCCGCACGTACAGTAGGGCTGTACGTGTGCCAGGCTTGCATGCATTGAGCACCAGCGGTGTCAGTCTGACAACACCGGACCAGACGTCGAGCCTTCCGCCTAGCCTTCCGGCATTCATTGTCGAACCAAAGCTGATGAAAACGCTATCGCACAGTGAACTCTGAAACAGGAGTATGCTTATCAACAACGCCGCTGATTTGTGAGTCGAACGTATCTGCAAGATCGTCTGCAGAGGTCTCAGTCGCCCGTTCAGAGATTGCACATACATGTAGTTCTGTCTTCGACAGTTCGGCGAGGAAAGCAACATTATCGAAATGCTGCCACTTGTGCCTGGTGATTGTTATGTAAGTTGGTGGTGCTGGTGGTGTCATACTCATGAATAGTGACACATAGCCCACTTATAAATTCTCAGTGTTCGACAACTCTCCTGTCATTTCGCAGTTAGAGTTGTTTCTGCAGATTTTCAATTTGTCATTTAAATAAATGGAATCAAACTCTCATAGCGCCTTCTCTTGTGAACGTCTCGAAAGCTTAAAACCATTGTGTATACCGGGTGGGCCATTAAAAATGAGAACATCGCGTTCAGTCGTGTTTAATACTATATCAGATTGTGTTTTTAGCAAATCTTAAACACGTAAATTATTTTATGATATACTTACTTACCAAATCAAGCCATTTCGACGTACTGTGAAGCAAAATTTACAACTCAAAGCGTACAATCATGTGATGGGGCAGGTGAATGCTGTAAATTAAAACGACTGCAACGAAGTCATCAGGTATATAGCCTACTTGAAATGTTTCCTAACGCGAGAAGAGCACGAAGCATTATGTTGGTTCACAGATGAAAAGACATTTACAGTTGCCACACCAGTTAATTCTCAAAGTGATCGTGTTTATTCCGATGTAAGAAAGAAAAGCAAATTCCAACAACAAGACTCGTATGCGAACGTGGACATCTCAGTTGCAGCATCATGGTTTCGGCAGTCGAAGACCCCAAGATATTTGGTTTCGGTCGGTGTGTCTTGGATGGAAAAAACCAATGTAGTGTTTGTTGGACCCGGAGTAAAAGTAAACAGTAAATACTATTGTGATCATGGTCTAGAAACAGGTTCACTTCCTAATATCTGAGCAACATGTAGGCCTAATCGTCACAACTGGACGTTGCAGCATGGCGGAGCTCCTTCACACACAACAAGACGCACTCAACTTCCATCACCAGGAGAACCTTCATCGAATTAGACATATAAACCCGGTAGACTATGCTGTTTGAGGTCCCCTTAAACAAAAGTCTACCTTTGCCGTAAATTTACAACAATAGAACAACCGAAGCTGGCCATTGTTCAGGATTGGCGAAAAATGTCCCAGAGATTTATAGACAGGAGCATCATTATTAGCCTACGATCGCGTGGCACAGACATTTAGAAGAAATTGTTGAAAACGGAGGCGGACACACAGAATATAAGATTTAGCAACAAATTATTTGCATTTTGAAAAGAAAAAATATATTAATTAACTAAATAATTCAGATTGAACGCGATGTTCTCATTTTTAATGGCCCACCCTGTAGGTAGGCTAAGCCAACGGGAACCAGAAGAAAATAAACTCACTATAGGCCTAAACCTATGAAGCCCAAGAAGACGATAAAAATGCTTCATGTTGAATACATAATACGACATGCATGTCTTTATGAACATATATTAGCACTCAAGTATGGAATGCATTAGCGCAATAAGATAAAGCACCGAAGATTAAAGTTTGTAGGCCCTATCCGAGAATAAGATGAGAGCTTTTGATGCGAAACATGGCCTTGTTTTTCTATCGGCATCGCCTACGCTCAGCCTCGCTGATCTGGGTTCAAATGTTGATTAAAATTTTTAACGCAAATACGGGAAGTCAATCTCTTAGAAATGAAATTAGTAAATTCTATAGGCATAAAGCATTAACTGATGGCGCATCAAAACCAAGCCGTAATCAGGACAATATCCAGAAGAATAGTCCCCTAAGGCGGAGAGGAAGCCTGCGGTTGATAAGCAATTTGAAAAGCTAAGTCTTAAGTAAATATTATTAGCGATATACAGTTCGTTAAGTTTTGATTTTTTCTTAATTAATCTTCAACTAGTTTTTGGTATTGAGCAACAACGGACTGATTCAATGTGCTTCATCGCTCGGATAGTCTTGAATTGAATGGAATTGAATTGAGTTATACAAGATCGAATTCAAAAACTTCAGATTCGACAGAAGATGGTCGAAGTTCGTATGAGGTTGAACAGAAGAAGGATTAGATGCAATCGCACGTGATCAAGAAAAATGAGAAGAATATTAAGAGAAGCAATAAAAGAAGGAAAACATAGGTAGGGGAGAAGAAAAGGCCATGTGGGACACAGGGAGAATGAGCATAGGATGACGACGACAAGAAGCGGATGAAGAAATTGAAGATGAAGAGGGGAAGAAGGAGAAGACAAGAAACTGGGAAAGGGATGAGGAGGAAAGAAAAGAGTTGTAACGGAGGAGGAATCCAGAAACACGATCGAAAGAGATGAAAGGGATAAAAGGGATAGGTAGAACTAGTAGGTGTAGACGGAGAATGAAGAGAAACCTGTTTGAGAAAATCTTAGGTTTTTCAATCATTCATTCATCGTCGTTTATTGATTCCGAAATTATTCAAAAGAACACACAAGTCTCACATGAGTATTAACTGGTTATTGAGGAACCAACGGCAGACCCAGAAGGAACCGATTCCAATTGATTAGGACCACCAGTAATAAAAAAATGCAGATAGAGACGAAAAACTTAAATTTATGCTAATAAATACAATGTAGTAAAATTTTATATAAATAATTGGGAAAGAAAACTACATGACCCATATTCAACGAAACTCGAACTTAACTGAAATATACAACATAGATCAAATTATAGTCGTGTATAATCATTTAGAAATTAGCGCAGTGCTTGTTTAAACTTCTATCTATTTGGTCAAATTTGGAATGTGCAGAGACAATGCATTTCATATTGACGGTGCTATGTATTTGATTTAAAGTTCCTAATAATATTCGGGCATATGTCAGCCTACTACACAAGTTGATTTGCGATCTGGTAGAATACATATGAAGTTGAGAGAAATGCTATAGATGTAACCGTAAAAACTTGAGACAATATATGTCTAGATACATATTTTCAGAGTACATAGGCTACATATTTCTATGGTAGAATAGCCTATACAAAATGACATTAGTCTAACATGCATTTAGCTGTTTTAGTAATGAAAGCCCATCTTTATTAGAAAATCACAGAATATGGACATTCAACAACGCAAAACAACGAACGTCTCTGCGATATACGTTCATTATATACCAGTTATTTGCATAGATCAAAATATGTGCCACACAGAATAATACTCGTTAGAAACGTCTTCCGTCGACATCACAGTAAAATACAACCTAAACACTTTGAGACAAATACTATGTTAGAAACGAATAATTATAAAAAGTTATTGCTTTATAATAAACGAATAGCCGGACTAATTACAAAAGTGTTCACTAGTTGATAGTCTCTAAAACAACTAAACAAGTGATCGAGTCAGGAAATATAGTCGCAGGAATTTAGTTTAAAATTGACTAAAAATTAAAATGCACGTTAAAATGATTGCATACATAAAATTATAAATTCACAGAAATACATATACTACTTGTCTACCATTGGTAATGTAACAAAATGCATTATATCGACTGCTGTAGTGCTGTATTGTGGGGTCTTGAAAGGGGATATGTCAATAATATCTCGTTACTCATATGTCTCCATTCATGCAAAACATACAACTTTCTGCGATGGTAGTTACAGTCAACGTAGGAAAGTCTCTATTCATCTTATAGACAACCTTGAAAGCAGACCAAACAGTTAACACGTCTAAAACGTTGCCCATAGAGAGACAAAAATAATGATATTTAAAACCAACAATTTTCGTTTGATTTTTCAACAGCTCGCATTATTATATGACCTCGAATATTTTGTGACACGAACGGTTCATTCCCTATTGTCACTGTGCCGATGGCAAATATCATTTCATAGTTAAATCCTGCTATAGCCTAGTATGCATGCAAAGAACAACACATTTGTCGAATTGTCTAGTACGGCGATTTTCATGTACAAATACTTGCATACGATGCAAACGTAAACATGCTTAGCCAGTTTAACGTATGTTCAAGGTACATAGAGTCTATTCTAAAACCCGTAACGACGATTGGTGACACTGCTGACGAGAGCCACAACAAGTCAGTGAAAGAATTTGGGGACATTAGGGGTCGTCCATTAATTATGTAAACAAAATAGGGGGGAGGGGGTTTGGAAAAGTTTGACAGTTGTTGACAAGGGGGTTCGGTAAAATTTTACGTCAACATTTTTTTTCCAATGAATCAACACTGACCCTTCAAAATGGTAGGGAAACATTAAGTAATGCTAAAAATGTATGAAGTGCTTAATATTTAATTAGACTAAAAAGCTGGTAATTTTACTCATATATTTTTAAATTCGAGATTGCATTTTTTAGTGTTAAAAATTAAAAAAATGATTCTACATGTATTGAGCCAGTGTTTTTCTTTTTTGTAGGGGGGAGGGGGGGTTCTGGGATTGTTGACATAATTTTTAGGGGTCTGTCAAAATTTGACAGTGTTGACAAGGGGGAGGGTCAAAACTGCCTAAAATTTGTTGAAATAATTAAAGGACGACCCCTAGACAGAGATAGACAATTACAAGACGGACCTATATTAAACATCGTTTACAATCAACCGTAACTTATCGTAATGTATTACACAATACATAAACATTTTACAGAACATCTTCAGTTTTGAATGCAACACAATAACTGTTTGGTTTGAGCGTTTCTTTGGAATGCAAGGTTGCAGGTTTCCCACATAGGGATACTGAGGAGGGACGCTGAGCAAGTCCTTCAGTCACCATTGCTCAACGCCATCGATGATACTTTGTCATTAGATAGTACAGCTTAACGAAAACAGAAATATGCCTAATAAAAATAACAACAACAAATTAAACAAAAAATAACAATAATAATGATGATTACAATAATTTTGATGATGATGATGATGATGATGATGATGATGATGACGATGACGATGACGATTATAATAATAATAATAATAATAATAATAATAATAATAATAATAATAATAATAATAATAATAATAATAATAATAATAATAATTAATAAATATGCAACATAGCCCTAAGGCTTGTGCTCTAACATTTTTTAGAAGCTGTACACTCTGCGTTACAGGACGACAACTTAATAAAAATGACGAACCTGTCGCCAACATACAAGGTAGGTCTCATATGTGGGAGTTTCAATCTGAAAGACTTTGTGGTATATTAAACACTCTAATCCTCTGGCTCTTCAATCTCAGGTCTGTGGCCTCCAGTCTTCCTTCGTTGTACCCAGTGTTGTTAAAAGAATCGGGCAAATGTACTTAAGTAAAAGTAAAAGTAAATAGGACTTTACTTACTTAAGTAAAAGTAAAAAGTACTCGTCAAAAAAGTTACTTAAGTAAAAGTAAAAAGTATTCTTTCCAAATAATACTTTTTAAGTAAAAAGTAAAAGTACTGAGTCTTAATTGGACCCAATTTTTTTTATTTCCAAGAAGACTAATTTCTCAAAATGCATTCAATCTAGAGCGTTTATTTGTTTATTATTGTCAAACTGGCACAGCTAGTCCAACAGCTGCAGGCCGAAATTGGAGTAGGCCTACTCAATCTATTAAATAGGCCTAGTTCCTTCAAACTACAGGCTGCAATGCTGTACAAAATTTTATTGTTTCTCGTAAAGAATTCTGCGGCATCATCTTCATCGTAAACATCTGCAGTCATTTGCATATATGGCCATGGCATGGATGTTCGAAATTGTAAACGGATAATTGAAAGAGCTTAGGGAAAAATTTAATAAATGTGTAAACAATGTCCACGTTTTCGTAAGACAATTTCACAGTATTTTCCAAGCTGCGCAGGAACAACCGCCACAAGTCACATGTTTTGGTTGAAGCTTGTCTATTGGTCACAGTTACAAATTGCCAGCGTCTATGAATAGATTTCCAATGGTGCTCGTGCTGCGATATTAGCTCTGTCAGCCTCTCCCTTTGTTAAAATAATGTTATAGCGCAATTCATAGTAACGAACGAGGTAACGAATATTACGTAAATTGTAACGAAGTAAAAGTACCGAAAAATGGTTTAAATGTTACTTCGTTACAAGTAAAAGTATTTCAGTTTTGTACTACTTCCAAGTACTGAAACTTTTCTTAAGTACAGGCCTCCAGTTTCCTTCGTTGTACCTCGTCTCACCCAAAGTAATAACTTTGAGAAACTTATTCAGGATCAGCCGACTTAGAAGAGATAATGGATGAATTTGCGAGCGACATTATTTTCTTAGCCTCGGCAACTCATTTGTCGAACTCTGTACTGCGCTGCAGCATCTACTGTCTAGTTTAGACACGTTATCGAATTACTTCTAGCTGAAATCGCCAGATGGAGCTAGTGTGTCTTCATCGGGCTTCGAACCATCGGTTCTCCAGCCAAATTAAAATAAAGTCTATCGTTCCAATTAAAACAAAATGATGATGATGATGAATCAAACAAAATCAAACAAAATCAAACAAAATCAAACAAATTCTACCAATTCAAAATTATCCAAATAAACAGACAATGTGTAAGATTCACTGTGAAAAAACGGTGTAACGAAGACGATATAAAACATAAGTTTATTAGACTTATTCTAAAAAAATCGTTCAAAAATGACAGTGAAAAACTAATCGTAGATCCAAAATGGCGGACGGTCAACGTCCCCAGGCGTTCACCAGTAACTGTAGTCGTGAGGGATTCGTCTATCGCTTAACGCAGACGTTGTTCGAAACACTGTAGCTTTCACAGCAGTACGGATTGCAATTTCTGTGCAAACATAACACAGTAGAATAAACATTAAATGGTTTCATAATATTATACCTCGGTTCTTCGGCACGTTGTGAAACAACAAATAAACCGCACTTTTCCAGTTCTAGCCTACTACTAAACCTTGCTGCAACGCCTTTTCTCGTCTCTTTAAATTCAAGCACGCAAGCATACATACATAATTATGTAGATACGTACAAATAAGAAGCATACGGACATCACCATCAGTTTAATTAGGGCCTAAATACACCGATCCACGTGTTAGAAAAAAAGTTCATAGGCAGGGTAACGATTGGAAGGGAGTTAGATTGAACTGAGCACCTTCTGAACCTAAAAACCGACGCTTCAACAGTTCAACAGTTTTCAGCTTCTGCTTCAAGGATTCGAATCCAATTGCATTATGAGAAATTATGAAATCACTCTCGAGCCATGCAAACCTAAGCAAAGATTGTCCTGATGTTGGATCACAGTAGTTGTTGTATGTGCGTAAGCGAGTAAGTATGCATGTATCCCTGCATGTATACATGTATTCGGGCATTTAGTATATCCTAAACCGCCTACATCTGGTTTTAAAGTCTACTGTGAACAATGAGTTTATCTTGCTGGCAGATGAAAATCTTGTTCACAATATACTTTAACACCAGGTGTAGGCAGGTGTAGGCCTGTGTAGCCTGTAGGCTAGTATGAAACGCCCGTGAACATACATCCATGATCCATGCATGCATATATATATATATATACACTTACATACATACAATCAATCCATGGTTATTATATACTTATCTATACTTATTTATACATACTTATTTACAATACTCAGATAGCTGGAAAAGTCACCACTTGCGGGCCCTCGTATATATATATAATATACACGCGTAGAGCCCAGCCAGCACTGCAGTCCCATTGCGAGTTGACAGCATACACCATGTTCAGAGTTCATGGTCAGAGATTGTTTTGAGACAAACCATCCCTTAACTCAGCCTACGATGACTACATATTATATAAACTTGCACTAAATCATAGTTGTTAAAAACGACCTTCCTTCAAAAAAAAAAAAAACGAGAAAAACGATAAAGAAATTAATTTGACTTTGCTACATGTTTTACTGCATTTTTAAATTAAAAACCTTGTTTACACAATTTAATTTTAATCAGGAAATAACATCTTTATTAGTAAACACCAAGTAACATTAATCTACAACAATTATTTTCTTTTTCATAAGTTTGCTTTAATAAGAAATTGAGAAATTAAAATATTGATCTTTTCAAATTTAAATTGTAAGCTAAGGCCTGTACATAAGTCCACATAAGTCCATGCTGGCATAAGCAGTTTAAAAACTAAACTTTGCAAGTATAAAGTGTACTTAATTAAAAATTGTAGGTCTACTTACAATTCTGACGTAGAGCCTATATAAGAACTTAATATGGAGTAATAGCCTATCAGTCAGTTTATCAGTCAATCAGAGATTACTGAGTACAAAGACAACACTTCGCATTTTCGATAACTTAGAAATTCAAATAACTTTTATAAATTCTATTTCCTGTACTGTTCTGTTTATTTCTCAACTGATGACACTAAATAGTGACGTAAATTAAATGAATCCTTGAAAGTACGGAGACAACTTAAGAGATATCAGACAAAAATAAAATTAACCAAATAGTAACAGACAGTAGGCTAAATAAATAAATAAATAAAGTTACATACAGAAAATAAAAAACGGAAAAAAACGAGACAAAAATAAAAAACGAAAAAAACGACGTTTTTTGGACAAGAATAAAAAACGAAAAAAACGTTTTTTAAAACTATGCACTAAATTAATGACGACCTTTCATCAATTGAGTTGAGGCCGAACGATACAGTGAGATCCATGGAACAGTGTTAACTATTGTCTATAAGAAGGACGAAGCAGATGTTGAAACATAACAAGATGAAGATGAGCAAAGTGCTTTTCAGAGTTACACTAACATGATATAAAGCCTTCCGATGAATATTCTGCACTGTTCAAAGCACGCCGTCGTCTCAGCATCTTTGTTGCAAGGCTCCACAGATGTTTTGACGCTACATTAAAAGACATCAGATTTAACAGACTGGACTGAATGTTCTAAGGGGGGGGGGGTGGGCACACGCGAGACGAAGGGTTTTTGGCAGGCATTCATTATGGGACTTTTATATAAAGCACCTTCAAGACAATCTATCAGGAGCGCTCTCGACCCATCCCCGGCTAATAATACAGTCTTAAGGCTAGACTAGAGCATGGTGGAATGGCCTATGCATGGGCACTAAGCCACATCCTATTTAGCTCTTGGACATTTCCAAGCTTCTGTTTATCTAATGACTGCAACGCTTGTCTGTAAGCGATGTACTGCACTGCAAATTACATCAGTCTAACGTGTACAAATGCCCTGGCGAGTTGAATAGAAACTAAAAAAGCACATTGAATGGTGGTTTCCCTGACCTAGTATAAGGGAAACCACTTCTGGATTAGTTATTGAAGAAGAAAAAATTTGACAGAGCCGTACTCCAGCGCATTGCGAATATTGACTACGGTGTAATCGTCTGTAGAGACCACCGAATTGAAGTCTTGTGGTGCTGTGGAACTGTTTACATTATAATTTAGATGATATTAGATAAGGTCGGATTAGACTTTAGATTAGACTAGATAAGAGTTTATCATATGAGATGAAATGAGATCAGATCAGATCAGACAAGATCATATACGATTAGATAAGATCAGATAAGATTAGATCAGATCAGATGAGAATTGATGAGATCAGGTAAGACCAGATAACATAAGATAAGATCAGATTAGATAAGATGAGTCTATAGTTGCACAGTCTTACGTTTCGTATATTCCGAGGCTGTTGGGGCAGCTGATAGTAAGACGCTTCTCATGGCGCATCCTCCACAAGTCTGTCCCTCGCATTGCCCGTTCGTTGTGCGGCATATGCTTGTTGTCGTTGTTGTGGGAGTAGTCGTTGTTGTGGGAGTAGTCGTTGTTGTGGGAGTAGTCGTTGTGGGAGTAGATGTGCTGCCTGTGCTTAACGTCTGAGCTGTCGTTGAGGTAGATGGTGCTTGTGTCGTCCTTGGGGACGACATTAAGACGGTGGCCATAGGAGTTCTGCGAATAGGAACCGATCTCATCGTTGAAACCGAAGTCGGTGTTGATAGGGGTGGAAGAGTATTTCGAATGGCTCTTGTCGTAGGGGCAGTCGTGGTTGTTGATGTAGTTGTCGTTGTTGTAGGGGTAGTTGTTGTTGGAGTAGTCGTAGTTGTAGACGTTGTCGTTGTTGTAGGGGTAGTTGTAGTTGTTGGTGTAGTTGTTGTTGTTGTGGGAGTAGTCGTTGTTGTAGAAGTTGTCGTTGTTGTTGGTGTAGTTGTTGTTGTGGGGGTTGTCGTTGTCGTAGAGGTAGTCGTAGTTGTTGGTGTAGTTGTAGTGGTGGTTGTAGACGTCGTAGTAGGTATAATCGGATCAGTCGATCTCTGCATGCTCTGAAGCACTGTTCAAACAAAACAATAGAAACCATTTGACATAGGTAAATTACTATGACAATAGACATGCAGACAGACTGGCCTAAGTAGTCATCATGTCACTCACTGACAGTAAATAAGTCTCGGTTTGGCTTCGTTAGAATCATCGTGTGATCTTAATTGATGTAGTGTTGATTAAATGTCTTACTACCTAAACTCTAGTTTTGTTGATCTATTTTCATTTTCTCTTATACTAGTATCTTGAAACGCAAATCTCTGAGCGCTGAGTAGGTTTCTTCTATATAAATTCTCTATCTGTCACTGCGTCAGTATTTCAGCACAAAATTAAGTCGCAGCTTCCTGTTGGGAGAAAAAAATAGTGACATTGGCCAGCCAGGATCCATTCCTTGGGGCAGCAACTTGGAATGCTCGAGTGTCCGTCCATTATAGTGCTGCATTGTGGCTCGACAAGAAAACCCATTCCCGAAGATCGCAAACTGTGGGAGAAATGTAAGGAGATACTAGTGTTGAAGGTATATTATAGTGTGGTGCTCGTTGTAAAGATTTTATTAAATATTTTTATGTCACCAATAACATAACATAATCGTAGCATACCCTAGCGTAACATAGTATAAAATAACAGAATATGCCATAACAGTACATTGCATATAATAATGGCATAACATAACCTGGCATAACATAATAATAATAATAATAATAATAATAATAATAATAATAATAATAATAATAATAATAATACATACCATAATAATAACAAACATGCATAACAATAATAATAATAACAGAAATTACATAACATACCATGGCACAACAGAACATTGCATAACATACCTTGGCATAATAGAACACTGCAATAACCGTACCATGGCACAACATAACATTGCATAACATAACGTGGCACAACATTGCGAACATTGCATAACATACCTTGACATACCATGGCATACATTGCGTAACATACCATGGCATAACATGGCATACCATAACATACCCCTGAGTTGGATCTTTTGTTCGATGGCTTTAAGAAAGTTGGCAGACGCCAGCCCGTCGTATGTCTCAACGTAGACGATGTTGTCTGGAGATCCAGCGATCGCTGTCAGCATTCGAGAGGGAGTGGCATTGCCAACACAGACGACGATCAGGGTGACGTTCATCTGTCTCGCATCGTCCGCGGCCTTGACCGTGGCATTGCGGTTGTTCTTGTAGGACAGACTGTCGTAGGATGAAGCATCGACCAGCAGGACCGCAACTCGAGCGGCGTTGGTTCGACGTCCGTAACCATTGGCGTAAACCAAGAGACTCAGGTATTGAATGGGAAGGTAGTAGTTGGCCCATCCGGGGTTCAGCTGGACGGAGTCGATTGCGTTGAGGATGGGCTCAGAGATTGGGTATTGGTTGAGGTAGGTGACGACGCCGGTCGTGTTACTGACCGTCAGCACTGCCACCTGGGTTCGGTCCCTGTTGATCGGTAAAGACTGAACGAGGCGCTTGGCGAATGTCTTCAGGGAAGTCAGGTTCTTTCCGGTTGTAGTGCTTGTGTCGATGAGAAAAGTCAGATCCAAAGGAAAAACTAACACAAAAGATTTAACATTGTTAGACACTTCCTATCAGATTGATTATTATCGGCCGTAAAATTCCACTCACATGCTGCAAGTGTATTTATCATCCAAACTGTCGGATATGCAATATTGGTATAATAAGGAATATACTTTGCAAGTTAGCCTACTTCACTAAATTTACTCAGGAGCATCCCAGCCCATCATTTAGAATTGTCAAAAAGACTTGGTTGTACTAAAACATGTGCAGTCTAAAACGGTGAACAATAACTTGAGGAATAGAAAATAATAGCAGTAACAGGTAATAATCAATAACTCAGATAATATGGTATTTTGTCAAAGTGGAATGGAACGCTAGCGGTTACTACATGTATGATGGCTTAAACAAATCATTTACTAAAAATATACAATTTAGGCCTACAATAACTATAAGAAACATATTATACAGAAAATTGACAGAAAATAGGCTACCTAAATAATTGTACTATATACTAAGATTATTAAGCAGAAAAGTAAAGAATAATGCAAAACTGTCTCAGAATATCAAACTGATCTTCGAGCAACCTCATTGAGCATCTAGGAGCAGAACGTGTTCAAATGTGGTTCCGGAATAGAGCGATTCCAGGACACTTAAGACTACATATGATACAGTGATGATGAATTATCGGATTACTTGACGTGGGTGGTATGCCATCGGTTGCGATCTGACAGCTCTTGCCAAGATATCCGGCCACACAGGCACACGAGTAGTCAAGGAATCCGTTGATACAGACACCGTCATTGAGGCACGGAGAACTAAGACACTGGTCAACGTCTAAAACATTCCGAACAAGATGCCATTCTTTTAGAATTGTTAAGGTACGTTTACTGTAAATTAGAGTACAGCTACATACAGTTAGACAAACAAGTCTTCATCTTCTTCGGTCCTCGACAGGTAGGCTATACCGTCGACAAATGTGTCTATGGGCACTTATGGAATAGGCTGCTATGAAAAATAACTGCCTGGCATTACTATTACTGCCAGCTTCCATACAATGCTATTGACACCGCCGCCGCCACAACAGCAACCATCACGAACATACCATCATTAAATTGTTTGAACAGCAGACTGACTATAATCATAATAAACCTATGAACAGCACCTAATGAAGGAGATCACAACTGATACGACTACAATACAACTTCAAGCGTAAAATAATTTCCCTCTGCTTCGTTAAGGATCTCCGGAGTGTTGCAAACTTTTCTCTTCCAGATAGGCTAGTTCTTGTTTCCCATTTCAAACAACGCCTCCTCGTCCCTTTTCATCTTTGACTAGTTGGAGCCTCTAATTACGATTTTTGTAATAATTTTTAAATATGATTTTTTGTTTAATATCTGCAGATTTTTCTGTTGTCAATTTATTATTCCTGAATTCTCTTTCATCTGTGCTTTTTTATCTTCTGATCATCTGTCGTCTTAGATTTTAATGTGTTTTTGCACGATGTTTTTTTCACATTTTTAATGCGGGCCTAAACTTATTAGTAAATTGGTTTGATAATATTAATTTGTGGCGCATTCGATTTTGATTTTGATCCTGCCTCGTTGCTTGCTCCTGATGTTTAACATGATCGATCATGAAATCCATATCAAGCTCTCCAACGTATTACGGTCTCTTGACCGGGGTCTCATAGCAGCGATTTCGATTGATGATGCCTCGAACACTGTGATAAGGTGGCCATAAAACTGCTTAGATAAGGAAGGATCAGAAAAGATAAGATTAGATTGGTTCAGATGAGGTGAGATTAGATTAGATGACCTGCTTGGTAGGTGAAGGCAAATCCACGCCTGTCTTCATCTTTGGCGTCGTTGCTCTTCGCTTTGAAGATGATCAGCATCTGGTTTCCTTCCGATACAAACTGACGATCAGGTCGCGATTTACAGCAGAATCTAAACGAAACGTTTTTCAGATCAATTAGTCCGCATTCATCGATCATCGATGATCATCTATAATCGATCAACTCTTATTGCAGATCAAAGTTCGTAGCTATATAACATGAATATTGACTGAACCTTGAGGTGTAGTAAATGTTCCTGTTATATTGTTATATTGAGCGTCTGATTGCCAAACCATCACTGCATACAGAGGTCAGAGAACGCGAGTTCAAATCCCTGAGGGGTGAGCTGTGGTGTGGATAGAGTCCTGCGTAATGTAGGGAGGGTCTTTTGTCTTCCGGGGTAACGCTGCAGCGCGTAATCCTAACTAGAGGTTCAAACGCTACAACATTACGAGTTGTAGTCTGAAACTGCCAACCAGCAGTGACCCATCGTTTATGTTTGGAAACCAAGTATTGGTACATTTAACCAGTCAACCACTCAATTGACCAAGATACATAAGTAGGTAAATTATGAGGTAACAAGAAGAGCAGCCACATAATCTAGGGAAGAGGTGGAGGAGGAGAAGAAGAAGGAGAAGAAGAAGGAGGAGGAGAAGGAGAAATGAAAGAAATAAATAGAATATTCTTACAGCATGAAATATTATTCTTGAGTTATCTAATCTAATAGAGAAGAAACCGACCTTGGTCCAGATAATCCGAGGTCTCTTCGGTATCGAACCTCGACCCAATGAACGCACAGACCGTAGTCACTTGCCCAGCAATAGACGCCGAAGTCACCTTGAAACTCAACGATCACCCGATAGCCAGCACTCGACTAAACCGACAAAGCACAGCACATCAAGAATAACTCTGTTATTTAGGAACGGTGGGGGACGGTAAGGTATTTAGTAAGGCAATGTACGGTAATGTAAGATTATGTAAGACAAGGAATAATAATAATAATATATTTTCTTTAATTAAGGCCTCGGTAACGCACTGCGCAGTGCATTTAGGCCTAGTCACTATGCAATTGAAACAATCTTAACTACTAACAGAACAGACAGCCTGCAATACAGCGGCGCTAATAGCAGCCTACAAAGCATATCCGCGCTACGGGCTCGAACTCGGTACCTCTCGGTCTCTACGCCAGTGTGTTATCCAATGCGCTATCATGTAAGACCCCCAATAGTAATGTAAGTACTGAAGTCAATGTGAGGTAACTTAAGGTAGAGTATAACAATCTATGACCTATCGGATGCATCGACCAGACTGCTCTAACGGATTATCGCTCCTAACTACCATTGTAATAATCTACCTTGTTGATTATTAAAACTGCGCCATAGAAGTTATTGGATTAGATTAAATTAATTAGAATTTTATAACATACTATTAATAGAATTATATATAATGACAGTACCATTATTATTCTACTACTTCAACTAATATTCCACTGACACTCCTGCTACTACTGATGACACTACTATTTCTACCATTTCCAGTCCTAATGCAGAGTAATATGGCGCAGTTTATTACTTGTATGAGATAGTTGCATTCTTGGTAGTTATTGTAGAATCGTAGGCTGGGATTGGAACTGGTGTATCCTGGAGAGGAGATGTATTGAACGACGTCGCTGGCTTCAACGGCTCCGCTGCACGTACCTTAGCCACCAAACAAGAACTCTCTATACTATAAACCTTACACTCTGAACAACTGGCAGTTAGATGCTTCAATCATGCAATGCACGAAGTAAATTGACACTTGTTCACACGTCCATCGGCTGAAACAGTTTATGTTATTTTTATATCTTCTTAAAATCCAAGCAATTCTTGAAGTTACAGTATGTCATCTAAAGCAGGATGATGTATATTCACTCAAAAATGATTCTAAAGGCGGACAATAGGTCTATGTCTCCTGACGGTTAGTATGGCTCAACAAAACTTAAACACAAAGCTTAAAAGCGTGATTTTAGGCTGTACTTCCTTGTCCCATGGATGGCTCATGTGTTAAGATTTAATTGTGGGCTTGGCGCTGACAAAATAATTAAGATGCGCCTGTTCACATACAGGGCTTTGTCGCCTTTTCTCGGGTCTGACAATCCTCATAATTATATCCAGCTGGAATAAAATTGTGCCTCTAAAGATGGCGTATTCTGAATTAGAAAACTCATGCATCTTTCACTAACATCCAACAAACATTCTGTTTCGCCGAGGTTGGACGTGAAGCGCCCCTGGGTAGATATATCTAGGGAGGTGTTATTTCAATATTAGGGCCTTTTATCGAATGAAATTTAATAAACTCTCTCGGTTTCATTCTAGACCTACTAGTTCAGCCTCACGCATGGTCTAGAATAACATTCATTTATCTACACATTAAGGTCTATTCCATCAATTTTGTTCTTAAAAAGGCAACTTAAAACTGTTTGTTTCAGGAAGCTTACTATCACTTAGTGTCCTACACTCGCCGTCAACTATGTCCCTCCTCTCAGCGACAGCAGACCGTGTTTCTTAATCAAGTCTTGATGTCTAGCACGTTAAATCTCTCATCATACATAAACTGATTAAATGATTCACGCGTTCATTCATTCGTTCACTCGTTCGTTTGTTCATTAATTCATTCTTTCATGGTTTAATATTTTGTGATAAAACAGAATCACGGATGCCATTGTGTTGTATGATAGAAGTGGTGCAAGATACTGCAGATTTTAGTAGATTAGACTAGGCTAGACCATACTATACTACATTAAATGGCACTAGACGAGACCTGATCAGATTAGAGTAAATTAGATTAAATCAGAATTATAACAGATCAGATCATAGAACACAGAATATATGAGATCATAGAACACAGATTAGATCATAGATCAGATCATAGAACACAGAATATATCAGATCATAGAACACAGATTAGATCATAGATCAGATCATAGAACACAGAATATATCAGATCATAGAACACAGATTAGATCATAGATCAGATCATAGAACACAGAATATATCAGATCATAGAACACAGATTAGATCATAGATCAGATCATAGAACACAGAATATATCAGATCATAGAACACAGATTAGATCATAGATCAGATCATAGAACACAGAATATATCAGATCATAGAACACAGATTAGATCATAGATCAGATCATAGAACACAGAATATATCAGATCATAGAACACAGATTAGATCATAGATCAGATCATAGAACACAGAATATATCAGATCATAGAACACAGATTAGATCATAGATCAGATCATAGAACACAGAATATATCAGATCATAGAACACAGATTAGATCATAGATCAGATCATAGAACACAGAATATATCAGATCATAGAACACAGATTAGATCATAGATCAGATCATAGAACACAGAATATATCAGATCATAGAACACAGATTAGATCATAGATCAGATCATAGAACACAGAATATATCAGATCATAGAACACAGATTAGATCATAGATCAGATCATAGAACACAGAATATATCAGATCATAGAACACAGATTAGATCATAGATCAGATCATAGAACACAGAATATATCAGATCATATAACACAGATTAGATCATAGATCAGATCATAGAACAGTCAGATCAGACGAGAGTTCTTACTGTTGGCTGGCTGTCTGACTTGATCGCAGAACTGTCCTCCCCATCCGTCTGGACATCGACAGATATTGCACTGCTTCGGATCTTGATATCCGTGGTTGATACACGGTCGAGACAGACGAATTCCCTGACAAATATCTGTCACAAAAGACGCCGTTAATTATATACCAAACATAGTTTCATTTCTTTGGCAAAATGTAAAAGTGTGGTCCGCTTAGAGTCTACTAAATAAGTGTTTCCCAAATGGATTAATCCACTGTTTCCCAACCTCGGAACCGCGGCACCTTTGGTGGCCGTGCCTTGCTCTATAGGGGGCCGCGGCTGGATAATGTTTGTGCAGCTTTTTCTGTAAAACGTGTAAATAGCAACTAATTATCACTGCGGACATAGGTCTATAACTATTTTATAAAGTTTAAAGCAATGTAGAATTAGCCGCAACATGTCGGTTAAATACAAGGAACTTTTCTTGTCATTAAAATAAGAAACTAACTGGAAGAAATCAAAGAACTTAAAACCGCTGACTGAATGACTTTTAGTAAGGATTCCTTGTTCTAAAAAAGTTGGGAACACTGCATTAAGCTTAATCCGTGTATTTTATCAAAGTTTGTCTCAAATAATGTAGTCGTAATCTCGACTTTTCTAAAGCGCTGCTTAAAAGCTAAGTGCAGGGCTCCAGCTTCTTCAAGAGGGCTGCGCCGTGCCAGAGGTATTGACCAGAGATACCAAGTGGAGGTCCAAATACGGTTTCTAGGACACAAGGGTGAGAAGGGAGAGAATGTGAATTATAAGCAAAAGGACTGAATATAAATTTGACAAAAAGCAACAAGTGACGCTCCCATTAAAACTCTTAACA
Source organism: Aporrectodea caliginosa (assembly GCA_020284085.1). Classification (NCBI taxonomy): domain Eukaryota; kingdom Metazoa; phylum Annelida; class Clitellata; order Crassiclitellata; family Lumbricidae; genus Aporrectodea; species Aporrectodea caliginosa. The sequence goes on from JACEVL010000507.1 coordinate 531,630, forward strand.
TTGCCCCATCAATAACGCTCCCAATGTTAGCATTATTCTTAAGTGGTGACGCTCCCATTCAACTATTGAAGTCTGACACTTTAATTTGAAACCTCGCTTTCTCAGATCATCCATGCGTTAGTAGGCTATTATCAGAGTTGTATTGTCTCGAGACACTGTCTCGGTCTCGAGACGTCTCGAGACAGGTTTTTCGATGTCTCGGTCGGTCTCGGTCTCGGGCCTCACTTTCTCGGTCTCGGTCTCGAGATCATTTCTCGACTTTTTGGAAACCGTCTCGACAGGAAAGTCTTGTCTTTTTGGAAACTGTCTCGAAGCGAAAATCTTGTTCTCTTGTAGAAGCGGCTCCAAAGTTCTCGTACAAACTGTATTTTGTTCGGAACTTCGTACAGTATTGCGCTGTGAAATTGTCTTGTGCCGAATGGATAACTAGTTAGTCGGAAGCGCTAAAAAAGACAGGAAGTTAAAAAAGCGGTGTTTCTGGTATTAAGATTTAAGAGTATTGAAAAAGCAGTCTTAAGTTTGCACTTTCAGTCCAAAATTTCCAAATATCTTAAAATGTCTCATAAAGAACCTGAAATCGTGAAATATGCATTCACGCAGTTTGAAATCAATGAAACCAAAATTTAAATGGCATGTCGTTCGTCGTTTGTGTAAAGCCAACATAAGCCAAACTCTTTTAACAACATCTAGTTTCTCAAGGTGAGTGATGTGACTTAGCTTATGTCGCTAAATCGCTAATAGGCCTAGGGGCTAAATGGAATTTTGTTGGTTTAAATTTTGGAATCATTTAGACTCTAATCTGAGTGGCTGAAATATTTAATTTCTTTATAGTTTATACAATTCAGCTGATCGGCTGATTTCAGTGACTTGACCCTTGTATTAGACTTCAAAAGTTTCATTTTCGGAACTTGGGTCCAATGTGCATTTCACTCGGTTTTGAACTGTCTCGAACTGTCTCGGACCTGTGTCTCGTCTCGGTCTCGGTCTCGGACCCCACTGTCTCGGTCTCGGTCTCGAACCCCATCGTCTCGGTCTCGGTCTCGGTCTCGAGTTTTATGCCTCGTATACAAGTCTGGGTATTATACATCGATCTATGGCACTGTCAGAGCATATTTTTCTGTAATAATACATCTGCAGTGTTATCTGTATACGAGAGGATGGTCATTGTGTGTTATTATCTTATACCGCTACAGTAGAGTCGGTTGATGACGAAAGCATCCCAGAAGCTGAGCTCTTGGCGTTGGCCAATAGTCGCCTGGAAGAGTTCATCTCGCGTCACAATTGTCGGCTGTCCGTTGCTTGTATAGGACTAAAAGATCAACACATTACTAGATAATTTCTAATTTAGACGTTGAACTAAAACAAAGTTATTTCAGGCGATCAACGAGGAAAGGTCTGTTTACTTTTTAAAACTTTATTTGTCTTTCTAACACAATTAAATTTTTGAAGTCTCCATCTTTAATTTGAAACAGATTATCAAAGCAGTTGTCACCATAGCGATTATAAAAATATTTGGTGAAGAACGCCCTAAAATTTTAAGAATTAAACAAGAACAATGTGGGCAGTAGTAGCATTTGGCAACATGTATCCAAATTCATGTTGGCAAGTCCTATGTTTAGCAGAATGAATATTGTTTATGACATAATAGCTAGTTAATTGGATAAGTTGTTGATAGGAATGATAGCCCACCAGTGCCCTGTACTCCATGTCCGATCCGTAGTCGTAGGGAAGACCGGATACGTCGACGGATTCGTTGTCGAATTGGACGAATATGTCTGCGGACAGAACGTTTTCATACTGGATCCTGATGTATTGGTCTCTGTCTGGTCTCTGGTGCTCGTGGATCAAACCAAGTGCATGGCCAATCTCATGGGCAACAATTCCCTGCAAATCGATCACAGAAAAGGTCTGACTTAATTACATGATTGGATGATACCCGGCCAGAGTCAGGCTATAAGAACTGCTCCATTCATTTGACTGAATAATAGTAATTTTTTCATTATTAAAACTTGACTTCTGTGATATCATTGGAATAAGGTCCAAACCAATGGTTCATTAAAGCCAAGCCGAAAATCAGATCGGTTTCTATGAGTCAGTGTGCTAAACAGATGGGCAGTCCACGATGGATAAGCTCCAGATCACGAGCCAAGATTAACAAACCATTGAACTGTTAAACTATTCTCAGACAGAAAGAGCGCTTCCCACAACTGCCGTCAAATGAAAAATTGGAACAAATGAAAAATTTGAATATTAAACGCTTGAGCTGTAGACGAATCTGAGAAAAACAAAAACGGAAAAATTCCATAAGGAATGTACACTTGTATAATTATGTTGGATCGCCACCAGTAACTCACATTGCGCCCAAGCTATGCCATGGCTAAGTCCGCAATAGTAAATAATAATACTAATAATAATAATAATAATAATAATAATAATAATAATAATAATAATAATAATAATAATAATAATAATAATAATAATAATAATAATAATAATAATAATAATAATAATAATAATAGCAATAATAATAATAATAATAATAATAATAAGTAGGGCCTTTCCAGACAATTTTCTACAATAGATAATGTTGAAGTCCTGAGAGAGATCCCTGTACCTCGGGGCATTAAAAAATAATAATAATAATAAGGATAATAATAATAATAATAATAATAATAATAATAATAATAATAATAATAATAATAATAATAATAATAATAATAATAATAATAATAATAATAATAATAATAATAATAATAATAATAATAATAATCTTTTCTTTATTAAAGCGCCTGACAACCGCACTGCGCTGTACATTTACATGTTATGCAATTGAAACAATTCACAAGAACACAAATGACAGAAAACATAAATCTTAACTACTAACAGAACAGACAGCCTGCAATACACGGCGCTAATAGCAGCCTACAAAGCTTGTCCACCCTACGGGGCTCGAAATCGGTACCTCTCGCTCTCTATGTCAGTGTGTTATCCAATGCGCTATCGAGCCCCCATGACAAATTGCAAATGCATCGCTGTAGGCTCACCATATAGTAGCAGCCATATCCAAGGTACACAGGCTGAGGTTTTAAGTTGATCTTGCCGATGTAGGAGCTGCATCTGCAAAGGATTATCATAATTAGAGAGTCGAGTCGTGGAACGAGCATTTACACAATGACACTGAACTACTGAAGTGCATATTAAATCCAAAGACCCATAAACGGTGTTCTTTAGAGGTACAATAATTGTAGGCTAATTGCTTATTTATATAGCGTATCTCCATAAAACTCATCAGGGATGTTCCAGACCTCACTATACAAGACCATGATCAAACAGAATGGTCTTCAACCGCTTGCAAAATTGAGGCATAGAAAGCAGAAGAAGCCTACGTCGCAGACTGCACGGAAGATATGTTCCAGAATGAAGGGCCGACCACGGCAAGGCTTCCATGTTGCTTAGTGGCGGTAGGTCTACAGGATGTGGTATCAACCAGATTGCCCTGTGCTGCAGAATGGGATATATGCTGCCAGATAAGGATGACACTGACATTATTATTAGCTCTGAATATAGACTCAATATTAGGCACTAAGTGTTTTCACGCATACAGACATCATATATTCATACACAAATACGTGCATATATATATATATATGCATACGGTACATTATACGTACGTGCGTGCTTGCAGGCATACATGCAAAGTAGATATTGTATTGTATTGTATTGTATTTGAACACTTGTTATAGCGCCCCTTCCAGATTCCTATTCAGAGGCGCTCCCGACTACTGCGCGGACGCTGAATCGGAGTTTCACGCCGAAGCGCATGAGCAATTGCGAGTGAAGGACTTGCCCAGGGTCCCTAGGCGACGGCTAGAGGTGGATTCAATATGTCAGGCATAAGTCATAGCAGAGAAAGAATTAAGTAGGATTTAGTACGAATATTAACGGATGCAATGAGAATCTATTGTGATTACCGGAGCCGGTGTCAGAAACCAATATTTCCTATGCTATAATGTAGCTCAACTGATCTATTAGCCATATGCTAGAGAGATGTGTCTGCCTAGACATCGATTAGTTTTGAACTAAGACTCACATCGGGTACGGAAGCCAAGAGAAAAGGATGTGATTGTCGTCGAAATTTTCAGATACGTTGTGCCCCACGAAAGTAAGACAGGTCGCTGACTCCCAGTTTCCGAGGGCTTGCATCACGATTTTGTAATCATCGCCAACTATTCAGGAAAATAAAATAACGAGAGGCATGACAACTCTTTTTCATCGATATCATCACTTTTGTTGTTTCATTAGAATCATCGCTAACCTCCCATTATCAGCAGTATTGTCATCGTCATCACCATCATCGTCATCATTACATCATCGCCATCACTTTCACCATATAAGCCTCGACAGCGGCAGCGGCAAAGCATCATTATCATCACCAACATCATCATATCGTCGTCATATCACAACATCAGTAATAGCACCACTCGTCAAACAGCATTACCTGGGTCATCGTCATTGTCATAATCATCGAAAAGTAGAAATATTATCACCGTCAATGTCATAATTAAAAACAACAAAAAACAGGGTTATTTGCCTATCACTTATAGCGGGCTCTAACCAGCGAATTAAGTATCAGAAAATGAATATTGATAGACTAATGAGGTTGCTGCAGAAACGATAGGTTCAGTGATAAGAAGACGAAAGCGAAGTGACAATAAAGGTGATGGATATGAAATGGCATTGTTTACATCGGTGGAATAACGATATCGACGAACAACCCTGATGGTGATAATAATGACGGCAAGGGAACTGCTGCAGCTGCTGATGATAATGATGATGACGAAAAATAATGATGATGATGATGATGATGATAATGATGATGATGATGATGATGATGATGATGATGATGATGATGATGATGAACCATGATGATGATGATGGTGGTGGTGGTGATGATGATGATGATAATGATGACCGATGATGATGATGATGATGATGATGATAATGTTGATGATGATGATAATGATGATGATGATGATGACGACGACGACGACGACGACCCTGATGATGATGATGATGATGGTGATGATGATGATGATGATGATGATGATGATGATGATGATGATGATGATGATGATGATGATGATGATGATGATGATGATGATGACGACGACGAAGATGATGATGATGATGATATGATGATGATGATGATGATGATGATGACGACGATGATGATGATGATGAGATTAGACTATAGGGTGCTTGCCTATGTTCCCATCCAGTTTGTAGTCGACCTTGTGATCGTTCCACTTGGAAAGGAGCGATTCCCGAAGTGCCACCCTCTTCCGCCTTCGTCTTCGTCGTTCTCTGTCTGATCCTCTGATATCCTCTTCGAGTCCATCGATGAGTCGCTGAGTCTGCTCTGGTGAAAGCATCAGGTCAGAGATGCATGTCGGATCCTCAGGGGCCTTCGGAGATGCATCGTTCTAGAAACACACACACACGCACACACAGAATCCTATTTAAGCGTTGAATCTACTGTACAAGAGACAAGGACTTCTGAAGGATCTACACGCAGTGATTAGGCTAGCCGTTAAACCAGAGTGAAATTATATAGGGCCTAGCACATGTTCTTCCTCCGGAGCCGCCGCCAACGCCGCCGCTAAGCCCTCAAGTCGAAACCAGTCGCTAGCAACTTCGTTCACTTAATACTTTGCTTATTGCGTAAATTGCCGTTTGGAGCTTTGACGAAGACATCAACAGCAGAACTAGAGGAACACTGGCTTATAAAGTATGAGTCATAGCGCAATAGACTAACAGTTTAGCAGTCAGCCGATGTCAATTCTTTACTTACTACCTGTCTGTCTGAATGGTGTCTGCCACGCTGCATGACGTCATGCAATCGTGACAATTCTAATACCCAGCAGTAGTAAGCGAAACTGGTTTCGTTACGGTTTTTGTAGGAATTCTTTATTTATTTGTTAATTTCATTTGATTTTTAAATATTGTTCTAATACATTTCTTCTTTCTTTGTAAATGGCTGCGGTATTCATTTCATTCATTTCAGATATTTATATAGCGCCCCTTCAAGATTTCTACTCAGAGGCGCTCCCGACTACAGCGCGGACACTGAATCGGAGTTTCACGCCGAAGCGCATGAGCAATTGCGAGTGAAGGACTTGCCCAGGGTCCCAGTTTTTTACTATATCCATCTAGTATCCTATTTTACGCGGCGGCTTGAGGTGTATTCGAACCCGCAACCCTCCGGCTGCAAGGCACCAAATATACCCCTTGAGGTGGATTCGAACCCGCAACCCTCTATGAGCTCAATAAACGAATAATAATATATGATTATAGTTAGTTTTATTCAGTTATTTGTAGTGAACTTGTTAAACTGCTCAACTGCTGGTGATTGCTAAATCCATGCAGTGTTTCCCATCTCGGGTTCCGCGGCAACCAATGGTGCCGTGACCCTGCCCGTAGAGCGCCACGGCTGAATGACAGAAGAGGTAACATATGTGAAAACTGCTGAATATCACTGGTGGCATAGGCCTATAGCTATTTTTAAAACATGTAACTTTCTTTCATAAATTCCCATTGGCATTTCACAGTCATCGGTCTGTCAGTATAACAGGCAGTAAAATGCATTACTTTATTAGGTACTACCAGACATATCAAATTACCTATGAAGTCGATAGCAAGTCGGTAAGTCGACAAGTCTAAGCGACTAAGTCAGTTTATAAGCAAGAGACTTAGTCGGCTAAGTTGTTAAGTCTCTACGCTAACCCATTAATTCAGTCGGTAATTCCTTAGCGACTGACTCCGGGGACTAGCACATGTTACTTTGCAAATCCTCAATGAAGACTTCAAATTAATCGTCCAAGTGCCTCACTCCACTTAAGTTTCTGCCCAGAGTCTCAAACAACACAAAATTAATCGTGATAATAAGTATAATCGTGAGATTGTTAGAAAATCAAGATACATGAACGCCGGCCTATAATTAACTGGTATGTAAGTTTTCGTTCGTAATGACATTTAGCATCATATAGGCTAGCCCCGAGAGCGTCTTCTGATTAGATATCTTGAAGAGGCGATATATATAGAAAATCAAGATACGTGAACAATGAATGAATAAATGGTATGTTTTTAAATTAAGGAAAGATACCAGCAAAACAGCTGTGCATTTGGGTTCCATCAGGAGATCGCTTGAAATGAAACTACGCGTCGAGCGTTCGACCAGAGATCGACCACGAGACATTTATGTAGAGCGTCGATTCCTTCAAATACAGGTAGCGTGTCACTCACTGCCAGAACAGGTAGGTTGTACTTTTCGTGGACGAGTTCCTTGATGCGGCTGCACCTGAGACGCTGTTCCTGCCAGACCGTCCGGTCGCAGCCGTTGTATCGAAGGAAGGTCGCACGATCGCAGTCCTTCGGCTGCCACATCTCCGTCTGCCCTTGCGATGTCTAAGAGAATACACACACACAATAGTCTAGTCCATGACCTCGTCACAGGAAATGTATAGAGCAATGCAATCTTAAGTGGTGCTGTGTGGTTTAGCGTAGAATAATTATGTCATGCCATCCGTATCATTCTCGCCTTAAATAGAAACTTTTAGATAGCCTTTGCAAGTCACCAGAGGCACTGCATGCATGTAAATTGTCAGATACACGCATACATAATGTATACAATTCGTAGATACATGCATGAATACATTCATGCATTTATGCATACATGCATATATATATAGTTATATACATATATATATGCATACATTTATTCATGCATGCATGCAAACATACATACAATACATACATGTTGAACATACATAATCTGTTTAACCTGACATGCTATACAATGCAAATGCAATGCAGTCATATTATATGATATAACTGTAATGAAACCAGTTGTCATTTTGTCTAATTTTCTAATCTTTTACTGAAATTTAATGTAGTCAGACGGATTGTAACGTGATAATAGTGATTTAATGTAATGTCTTGTCATGCTATGCATCATGAAATGCAATGTTTTCTGTCGTTGTAATGCAGGCCATTCTAACGTGATAGTCTATGTCATATCCTTTCATGCAATGCAGTGCATATCACCTGGATCCTCCTTCTGGTATGCACTGTACAGGTGTATATATAACATTCTGATATAACAATAGGTCTTAATGCAATGTCACAATGTGATTCGATTTTATCTAATCTAAGCTGATCTGGTGTAATCTAATGTATTCAAATCTAATTCATAGCATTGTCATCAGAATAGTTTTCAGACAGAGGGTCACAAACTGTAATTGAGATAAACAGAAATGTGGATGACGTTTAGACTTTGAGAGAGGGCAGTGGTACAACAAAGGTCAAATGAACTTCACTTAAATGCCTTTCTATTCGTTTGTGTTATTGGTGTCTTTATTAATGTCATTAAACCGATGAACTAAATTCAACGTCAATCCTAGTGATATATGATGAGATCTGGACGTCGATAGATGCATTAGAAATAATCAAATCCACCTATACTTCGTCCCCTATTTCTTTTCAAAACCGTTGTCATATCTGCTAAGCCTGTCACTCTCAAAGGTACAGTTTTGAGTGCGAACACAGGAAACCTTGGACATCATAATAATGATGCGCACTACATCAGAGCTCCATTGCTCCATGGCTGTCTGGCATGAACCTTAATCTCTGCTGCCCATCAAGTCCTTTTCTATTTCGCATTAGACAATAATATTTTAAATTCCTTCTGACCAAATTCGGTCCCTTTCGCTAACTTCGCTTGTTTCGTACATTAACTTATGCGATGCGTGTATATATGTACTTAACATTTGAATATGTGCGTGGCAACCTATACCTACGTAGGCTATACAAGCGAGACGGTCGACTTTACATTGTTGTGTGCAAGTAGGGCAATGAGGAAGGACGAAAGATTAATGGATGTTAAACATAACATTAAAACGTCATCAGGTGTCAGAGGTCACAGATATAAATCTAAACTGAGGGTCGACCGTTTTGAACTATACTGGGCATTAGAGGCTATAAAAAAATGCGCGGTATAAATAGCTAGATATGCATATATACATGAATACACGCATCTAGACATACATACATGAAATGCATTCATTCATGAATACATACATACAGACATACATATGCGCATACATGCATTTATGGAAGATCACATCATCTGGAGCACTTCATGGTCTTCTTACCAACGCAATTTGCGAGGTTAAAATTGTTTGTTAATGTTGTTTATTGTTGTTTGTTTTTGTGTGGTCGTGTCTAGAACCGAATGATCCTTCAACCTCCAACCTCAAAAGGTACGTGGCCTTTGTTGTCTTATTCAAATAAATAGGTCTAGGCCATCAGAACACGAACCACGACCGACGACCGATAATGAAATGCATTATGGAAGATTTGAAACATGTTCTGTTAAATATAATAATATCAACCAATAACGACAAAGCAATTGATAGTCTTTCTGAGAAATTGTTGCCAGTTATACATGTGGGCGACAACTATTGCGCTAACCAAATGCATGCATCTGAGCCTTCACAGAAGGCTCAAATATATTTTTCGCCCTGTCTGACGACTGCTAAAAACTGTCAAGAACGTCGGAATGACCGACTATTTCGATGATTGATGACGTCTATTGCCTTCGGCAATGAAGGTCGTTCTTTTCTGAATGCAGAATAGTTGCAGACATAACAGTCATGTTGATGTGTTACGACGCATAACTCATTTCCACTATAGATAGTACAGCCACACGATCGCATTACATTAACATCAGCTTTCATCGAATAATTGAATTCAATGAAACGTGTAGTAAATTATTACATTCTGTTTTCAGTTGACACAAGCAGCAGTTTAAGCCAAGCAGAGTCTGTATCATATCTGGTATTATTTTTTGTGAATTTTTAAGTGAGGGTTCGCACTGTTGCAAAGTGGAATTTAAACATTAATCCTATGTCAGAGTTTATGAACTGTTTAAAAGTATCAAGTATATTAGCTCAATTGCTGAACTAGGAATAACTAAATGTACGCTGATTTCGATGTTCTGTTAATGTATGTGTGAATGTGGGTCTCTGACTTATCGGGTTTCGACCTACCTTTCTCTAATGGATTTTGACTTTGATGGACGGATGGACGGAACGATGGATGGATGGATGGATGGATGGATGGGTGGATGGATGGATGGACGGACGGACGGACGGACGGACGTACGGATGGACGGACGGATGGATGGATGGATGGATGGATGGATGGATGGGTGGGTGGGTGGGTGGATGGACGGATGGACGGATGGATGGATGGGTGGATGGACGGACGGACGGATGGATGGACGGACGGACGGACGGACTGTGTAGGATGGACGTATAGATATATAATGTATGTATTTATTCTTTATTATATCGAAACACTAATATAGCGCCATTTGGGTAAGTAAGAATTGTTACGTTTTGAAGCTTCTCATTCAAAGTCCCCGAGGAATTGGAGTCCCATACACCTATAGGCATAATTTCACTGCCACTGAAATAGCACTGTCACGTAAAGTATCGATGGTTTGCTTTCAATTTCATTGTGCCAACTAGTCTTTTAAGAATTCCAATGTTTTGTTGTAAAATTGTCACGTAGTGAAAAGGTATTGTCCTTAATTAAATATCAGTCTTAAAAACTTAGCATTTCTTCGACGACAAAAGTCCGTTAGCGAAACATGTATACTCAAACCTAACCTCGTGAAGTCAACCAAATCTCATGCATAGCGAGACTTAGAATAGGAACTCATTTTCTCTCTTTAGAGTAACAGGTAACATGTCGATAGTCCGAACGTTCGATAGTCCGAAGATTCGTAGTAGCTTGACGGATAAAATAATTCTTGCTTGAGTAGCAGTTGGATTAAATAACAGAATTCTTGTTTAAATAGAAGTTGGATTGATGAAAATAATCCCTGCTTAAATGGAAGTTGGAATGATAAAAAGATATCGCAGTGTAAGTAGAAGTTGCAACGATTATGTGCAAAGTCGGACTACAGAATCTTTGGACTATCGAACCTTCGGACTATCGATACTTACGTAACCTTTAGAGCAAGCCTAATTTTCTATTTTTAGGTAGGCCCACGTGATCAGACAATGGAAGAATTTCAATGTTTACGACATGGACCAACGCAACTGGAACTTGCCGTTTATTTCTCAGCTGTCAGCAGTATCAACTGTATTGCCTGGAGACATAGGCACGCGTGGGTAAAAGTTATGCCCAGTCGTTGCCCGCAGTCCGCTCAGCATGATGGAAGCAACAATCGTATACCAAATGGACGCCGCGAGGCTTTCAAAACGGCTGTTTTAACTTACCAAAGATGATAAACAGGACAACTGAGCACGATGCTTTAACCCCCTTTGTTTGAGGTCCATGACTGAATTTGCGTTCAACGTGTGCTCGGTTTTGGTGGAGTATTATAATATTATACTGTGAGAATGAACGCTGAGAAACGAAACATAGGTTTCTAGAGCAAATCGATTTATTATACAATGTCCCACAGTTTGAGCAAATAAACGGAATCTTTACCTATTCACTACGATGTAAAATAAACGGAATCTTTACATATATTCACTACGATGTAAAATAAACGGAATCTTTACCTATTGACTACGATGTAAAATAAAGGGAATCTTTACCTATTCACTATGATGTAAAATAAACGGAATCTTTACCTATTCACTACGATGTAAAATAAACGGAATCTTTACCTATTCACTACGATGTAAAATATACGGAATCTTTACCTATTCACTACGATGTAAAATAAACGGAATCTTTACCTATTCACTACGATGTAAAATAAACGGAATCTTTACCTATTCACTACGATGTAAAATAAACGGAATCTTTACCTATTGACTACGATGTAAAATAAACGGAATCTTTACCTATTCACTATGATGTAAAATAAACGGAATCTTTACCTATTCACTACGATGTAAAACAAACGGAATCTTTACCTATTCACTACGATGTAAAATATACGGAATCTTTACCTATTCACTACGATGTAAAATAAACGGAATCTTTACCTATTCACTACGATGTAAAATAAACGGAATCTTTACCTATTCACTACGATGTAAAATAAACGGAATCTTTACATATATTCACTACGATGTAAAATAAACGGAATCTTTATCTATTGACTACGATGTAAAATAAACGGAATCTTTACCTATTCACTATGATGTAAAATAAACGGAATCTTTACCTATTCACTACGATGTAAAATAAACGGAATCTTTACCTATTCACTACGATGTAAAATATACGGAATCTTTACCTATTCACTACGATGTAAAATAAACGGAATCTTTACCTATTCACTACGATGTAATTTTATTACGAATATCAATGTCGAATGAATCTAATGAATCTAACAAAGGTGTAATTAAAATAATTTTGTCTTGTTCTCTTATAAGTTTTTTTAACCGAGGCACATAATTATGATCTCTTATGGACTCCATTCAACTAATTTGATGCTCTTTGAAATCTGTTTTCACATGCAAACTGTGTCCATCAGTCAAATTCTTCCGATCACTGATGTTTTAAACGTTAATTGACACCTTCCTGATTTGTTTCATGTGAATTTACAAACTACATGTATTCTATCAACAACGTCAAAATGATAGTACATACCTACAATGTAGGCCTAAAGCACAATTTATTAGAAAAGGATAGAATACAACTGAATATCAGAATATCTAGGAATAACTTAGAGCATTGAAGTATGCGTTGGCTATAGAGGACTCCATGAGCCGGCAATTTAACAGCATTACACAGCGTACACGAAATAAAATATCCGTTAACATAATCGTTGGAGAAAAGATGAAACAGAAGACTCGCAGCATTCATTTTCAATTCAAATTGATGAATAATAATAGAACAAAATCAGTTTTACAGACGACAGAAAGATCCTTCGGTCTGCCGTAAATTCAGTCCTTCATTTTTCAGCAATAACAACACTTACACACATAAAGGCCTTAGGCCTATAATATACATGTATGTTTATGGAGAAAGTATCTACATCAATCAATCAATCAATCAATCAGAATTTATATAGCGCCCCTTCAAGATCCCTACTCAGAGGCGTACATGTATTGTACACCTGTTTGTGTTCAATTTAACCACTAAGTTTGTACTTTGGTCTCTACCCTTCAAAAGGACTACAATTGCATGAGGGTATTAATATAACATTAATTGTCATTCATGTTTCGACCACCTACAAACATAAATAGACCATCATATTTGACCTGATAGCAACAACCACGGATTGACTCCTCTGCCATAAAAACCTCACACCCCCTCGTTCATAGACCCGTATTGTGCTTAGGCCTATGCTTCAAATAAAGAAAGTGGGTCACACAAACATCTTTTTTGTAATCAAGCTGCCGACGAATGAATTTAATTGGTAAATAATACTGAGCGATTTGTTCTCTAGCCATGGGGTTCCCCTCCAAACACGCGCCCAACAACGGGGTCTGTCTGAGTTCACCCGAACCATACCATGATTTGACTCCTCCCCTATAAGACCTCCCACTCCATCGTCCACTCTACCGTATCGTGTTCGTGCCTCAAAGGATGTAGGTCATAATAACGCCTATTACTCAAGCTGCCAACGATTGAATTTGATGGGCAAATTAAATTAAGCGATTCCTTCAAGGGTTTTGGGGCCATAACCTTCCAACGCGCCTATCGACAGGGTCTATGTCATTCTACGTCGCATTACTCACCACGGTTGAAGACCCTCAGAAGTAGTACTTTTACAGAACACAATGAAAAATAAGCAGCTACGTACTTCACTGAGTGATAAATGACTCTATACAACCGTATCCTTTCAAACGCAGGCAATTTAGTTGACGGGCTTCACAATATATACAAGGACTTTATGACGTATATATACGTATATAGCTTACAACAATTATTATTGTATGCTGATGATTTTAGCCATAGGGCATTTAAAAAGTGCTAGCAGTCTAGTCGGTTTGACCCAGATAAGTAAGCTTATACCTCATAGTCTGGTGTACGTTATTATACTATCGATATAATTCTGTAGAAGTCCAGTCAAAATCCAATCGGTCAGATAACTAGAATCTAAGCAACGGTGGGTATTGTATTGTATTGTAGGCCTGTTGTATTTGGCCATTTATAAAGCGCTTCTCTCAGCAAAAGCCTTTCAGAAGCTCTCCAAGTGCGAGCAACCCCGAGGGAAAAGGTAGGATTTTAGTTTAGAAAAAGATGAGGAAAGACTACCAGAAAGGATGGCGGAGCGGACCGGTGGAGGAAGTCCATTCCACATAGAAGGACCTATGCAGGCGAAGGATCTGGATTGAGCCATGGCGATCCTGACACGGGGAACAAAGAGCAGGCAAGTGATTGTTCAGTTCACCTTAATTGTTGGTTACCTGTGGTCTATAAAGCAAAGCCCGAAGCGACAATTCGACACATGTGTTTCCGACTTAACATAATTATCCAGATTGTAAAACTGACAGAAACCGCATTTATCTTCCAGCAAAATGTACCTTCAGTGTATATACAGTACATTTAGAACAAAATGTTTCATTAAGAAATAGGTGAACACAAGTAGACCTTACTGCAATTTCTATTTGGTATATACCGTTAATCGAACCAATAAACTATTCACTTTAGTCTAGAGCAAAAACGCGAAGAAGCGTCGCGCAAAACAAACTGAAAAGCGTAGATTGATATCAGGTGATGACAGATTGCCAGAAGATAAAATGATTACGAAGAAAAGTGAATCCAGGAATAATAAATTAGTGACAGAAAAGTCTTTATATATGGACAAAAATCATATCATAGAATGATCGAAAGACCTGTCAAGGTTAGGAGACGATTCGCTCGAAAGGGAAAGAGGAAGTCAACGACAGAAGAACATTTAACAAAACGCCAAACACAAAGAATGAAGGAATTTACTGAACGAAGCAGTGGAAAAGTCATTTCACCCGTGAGGACATAGAGTAGTCATATTGGTTTTGATCTCCTCCGTCTTGTCTAGGTCATCAGTAGGCCTAATATTATGATTACGATCATTCCGTTGTTCTTCTAAATAGGTCTACTGTTATTGGCGGTGTGTTGGATCGAGGCTTTAACAGCAAGCTGCATTGGTTTCCCAGGCACCTGTTAGTGTATACGCTTATAGTAAAAGTGTTAATTAAACAACTCTGTCGTGCAAATAGCTTTAAAGCTACCCCCACAGTGTCTGGTTGCAGTGTGTATCTTCTCAGACTGTTTGCATTTGCTGAACACGAATGACAAATATTTAAAAGACAGGGCATATATGAGTTCATTTTAATGCAATATTAAATGCAAACTATGAGTCATAGCACGAGCACATTTCTATAAGACGCCCTCTGAAAACTGGACATTTTTATTCTCAAATGCGTTCTAACGCATGTTGCTTTGCTTCCTAACTGTTTTAGTACTACGTATCATGTGAACGTAGGTCACAGGGTCTGGTATCTTCCCTTCAGTAAGTGGCAAACGACTGATACAATACCAGAACATCTATCTAATTTAATTACTTCTGTAACGCCCTTATAATAAACTTATGCTCGCTTAAAGTGAATTTTTATAAATCAGAAGAGAAGCCAGTGAAATACGATATAATATATACATATACTTATAATATATATATATATATATATATATATACTTAATCTTTATTAATGTGAACACGAATCTATAATAAAAGTATTTTCTCGTTTGTTATGTGTGCAGATATCGAGTGCCTGACTAATACTAGACATCATTCCGGTCGAAGAATTTTAAGCGAAAGTCTTCAACTTAGGCCACCCATTGCGATGCCATCATAAAGTGGAGTTCGTGCTTAAAGCATTTACGACCCATCTAGCCTAGGTCTATACATGGGCCTAGTTGCAGTCTTTATTTGCTCACTCATTCTTAAGCATTGGTCTTCCCACGGGCAACCTCTGCTTGTATGTAACTGTCACCACTCATTTCAGTTATAAAATTATAATCATTGTCACCTCCTCCTTCGACGACTCCTCTGACAGCCCCTTCTCCTGCTGCTCCCCCACCTCTCGTTTTCACCCTTTCGTCCCCTTTCTTTTTTTCTTTTGCTTCATTTTGATATCCCCATCACCTATTTTTAGAAGACAGATGCGTGCGTGGCACGATGGCCGATTGGTTAGTACGGTTGGCCTGTAACGCAGAGAATACGGGTTCGATCCTCGTCCGGGGCATTTACTGTGTAGGAACCGTCTTTACATGTGAGCCATCCGACAGGGTTCTACAAGTCCCTCAAGTCTTTTTTCTTTAGTCGCGGCTGGCTGGGAGCGCTCCTGAGTAGTTTCTTGAAGGGCGCTATATAAATGCTATGAATGAATGAGTGAATGAATGAATGAATGAATGTCAGCAAGTCATTCGCGCACAATAATATTGCACTGCAATATATTGCATCTGCACCATCGAGGCGTCTGCACTTCTGAATTTGGGAAGAAGGATAATAATGCAGTTATATTGTATTGTAATTCTTAATGTATTCCACATTCAAAGCGCTGTTAATTATCATCTTACACGTTATACATCCGTTTCGCGTTGGGCGAAGTCAACTCACCTCGATCACTCATTTCGATTAGGCCCTATATGTCGTTTCATTTTATTACATTTATAATAATACTTCATTCATTTAAAGAGACATTCTGCTCTGAATAGACTTATAGAAGTCAAATCGCGAACAGAATATCAACAATGCCTAGTCGTCTGCCTGTCACGAATCTTTTTTGCGTTGCATAATGCTTTTTTTTCATATGCGGTTAGACATGCATGCACTTTGCCTATCCAACTTTCATCCGTTCATTACGCATATAGCGTAGGAATAGGCTGAGGCCTTGCACGTTCGTTTACACTGTCATCATATGTCTACAGCAATGGGCGTCTCTTGCCAAGCCCAGTATATACACATAAAACCCATCATCTATCTATATACCTATTAATATATGCATATAGCAAATATGTATTTTAATCAATTGGCATATAATAAAAAATACATATAAATGAATATCTGATAAGCTTAGTGAATAAGGTGAGCATGAATCCAACGTATACCATAAGAAAGATATCAAAGATAATGATACGGCTGGACAGGACAGTAAGAGTATGATGTCATTTAAATTGAAGTTATCTGAAGGGTGCTCGTACTTTCGACCTCCTTGGCTGTTGCCAGGGACAAAGAGTAAACCCAGTAGGTGACGGTTGCATCATTCTGGCTCTAACATTCTGGACTGTTCTCTTAAATGGGCAAATTCATACACTCGGGAATTTATGTAGCACCTCTTCAAGGGGACTACTCAGAGGTACTCTAGAATAATAATTCAGGTAGGCGGCCGTAGGTCTACTCGTGGAAGGTAGAACTAAGGTGTAAATTTGGAGCTCAATGCTTTACGCGCTCGCTTCTTAGCCTAACGATTGCTGGTGCCCGCTGTTTGGACTCTGCATCTATAGTACGACCTGTGGCAAAGCGTTGACGTACGATTGCTTCTCTTACTACGCAGCAGAATAATGCCACCTGCTTCTGCTGGGGTTAAAGGTCTTTGCGCAGCTGCATGAACACTGGAAACAAACACTGCTTTCGGGATCTGATTACTCACCAGATGGCCGCCTTAGTGCTTGACCATAATATCTGCTACCATTGAAATTGGAGTTTGGAATTGGATTTTGTTTATTGCACAAAACAAGTATACTCAGTTACAGTCATGTATAGCCTAGTACTGCGCATCAGGGACCAAGAAAAGCTAATAGCTTATACTAGCATTGGCCCTTCTTTCTTGATCATTACTCAATAGGCGTACATGTATTTGCTAATTGGTACTCACATCCTACACCCAACTATGAATGTATGAACAATTGAACATACATGTATTAATGTATTGCGAACATATTGAAATGTCTCAGAGCCATCCATCAATCATGCAGTAATTGAAATTACGTAATTGAAATTACTTGTAATCACGTAATTTGCAATTTGCAATTCAATTATATTTTCCAATGTATTTTGTACTTTGAAAGTATATTAATTTTCATGTCCCAAAGTAATTTGTATACAATTACATTTCTTCGAGTAATTTGCCCATCCCTGCAATGATCAGTACAATCATGGGGGGCCCGTGGCGCATTGGATAACATCTGGCAAAGAGACCGAGAGGTACCGAGTTCGAGCCCCCGTTGGGCGGATATGCTTTGTGTTTGCAGGCTGTCTGTTCTGTTAGTAGTTAAGATTTGTGTCTTGTGAATTGCATAATTGTACACTGTAACCGGTTGCGGTGTGTCAACCGGATTGTTGAATTGAATAAATATATATATATATATATATATATATATATATATATATATGATGCACGTGGACCTTTTTCTGTCTATCTCTGATCCCAGTACACTATTACAGTATGCGATCCTCCAGTCGTCTTACCTGGATGACGGGAAGAACGAGAAACAAACCGAAGACCAGAAGACACTTGGTGATGCGTCCTAACATCGTGCGGTCGACGTCTCAGCTGATTACAGAACTCAGTTCAACGTAGACCTGTCGACGCTGCAATAGTTTCAACGACGCTCTCGCAAGTGTGTGCTCTGGCTCGGCACCAATGCCTTTAGGTGCCAGTCGCTCACTCGGCACTCTTCGGAAATGATCGGCAGTTTCCGAATAAAGACCAGGACAGATACACGGCTCAGAAGCGATCATCTGGCTCACATGTGTCCCAAATGTCGCTATATATCCTCACTCGTATTCGGCAGAAAGACCTCGTCACAGGCGGCCTTTGTAGCAGGTCAAAGCCAATACGGTAGTGAATGATTAACGTTACCCCGATTTAGAAGCTCGTCATGCATGTTTATGACCCGCTGTGGCATTTGCATAAAACGGGCGAACGCTGCTTGCTCGCCGTCTCCTTGCTTGCCAATGATAGGTCACCGCAACGTCTGCAGATGAATGCGCAAAATGCAGCACTAGACGAATTTGAATAGAGGTACGCATACACTTCTATTATGTAGCAATGCATTTCAATGTATCCACGCGTATTTGCACTGCTACACTAGCCGCGTCTGTCTGTCTCTTTCTCGTTCTTTCTCTCATTGTATCTGTCTCTCGCTATATCTCTTACTCTCACTCTGTCTTTGTATATGTATGTATATGACACTATATGTACATATAAAAATACATACATGCATAGATGAATGCGGTTCCACGACGTGTACTAAAGCAGGCTTGTAGTCGCGTATGCAAAACGTGTGCATGAGTGTAGGCTTAATAAATATATGGGAAAAAACGTGTACGCCAAAGCATTAATTATCGTGTTGCAAACGGATGTACATAAGCACACGTCCAAGCATACATCAACATGGATTTGTGCAGAGGCAGTAAAACATAAACAAATGGGGCTTAAATAAGTAAGTAAGTATATCCTTTATTGCACCAATTGCCAACCGCATTTTGGTTTACATTCTACAATGGCCTAAAATCTCAAATGTTACATTTTAATTTCTAGTGTTTTTCAAACTCTGCAGTGTACAACAATGCTTTGGTGAAGAGTAAAGCATCGTAATAATAAATGTTTTACGGGTCAAACTGTCAGCAGCGGATATATGGGCACTAGTTTCAACTTGTGTTAATGTATGTTTGTACGACATTAACAGGAGTTACATACAAACACAATGAAATTGGATCATAGATTCCGTGGTGTCCCGTCAGAACGGCCCAGGACAAATCGGCCCCGACAAAACGGCCCCGACAAATGGGCCCCGACAAAACGGCCCCGACAAAACGGCCCCCGTCAAATCGGCTCCCGTCAAATTGGCCCCGTCATATCAGCCTCCGTCAAATTATCGGCCCCCGTCATATCGGCCCCAATATCGGCCCCAGTCATATCGGCCCCATACAAAATATCCAATGTTACAGGTACTTTTAAGCTTACGCTGACAAACTATATTGAAATGAGGCCTCAAGCGACGGTTCAGCTGGACAATGGACTGCGGAGACCATCGTCTAATGCTAACTGGTTGGCGTATTTAATTATTTAAATGCTTTCAATGACAACTATCATAAATCCAACTTCTATTTACGCAACGAATTATTTTTCATAAATCCAACTTCCATTTTAACGCCAAAATTATTTTCCGCAATCCAACTTCCATTTAAAACTGACCACGTAAAATAATTTGGCAACGTGAACTACGGTTTTACCAATCCGAGTTCTATTTACGCAAAGAATTCTTTTCATCAATCCAACTTAAAAGTACGTGGGACATGAGATATTTTGTGAGTGGCCTATGTGACTGGGGCCGATATGACTGACTGGGGCCGATTTGACGGGGGCCGATTTGACGGGGGCCGATATGACGGGGGCCGATATGACGGGGTTCGATATGACGGGGGCCGTTATGACGGGGCCGAAATGACGGGGCTGTTTTGTCGAGGCCATTTTGACGAGGGCCGTTTTGTGCCGTTTTGTCGGGGCCCATTTGTCGGGGCCGCTTTGTCGGGGCCGATTTGTCCTGGGCCGTTCTGACGGGGCACCAGATTCCGTATATACATACCAATGTATGTCTTATGTTTTGTTGAATGTCAATAAAGGGTCTAAATTATCATATGCATGCATTGACTATTGGATATGCATGCATATGTAACCTATACTTATATGCAATGAATACGTATGGAATACGCATGTGCTTCTACGTAGCAATAAAGCTCATCAGTCGGGCCTCGGCTATTTTTAGACTGGACGGTCATGAACTCTTAACAAAGCCATGATGGCTGTCATGAATTCGTCTTTTGTAGAAACATCCTTCGATGCGTCACGTGATCCGTGTGTAGTCCGAATGGCAAGGTGGCAAACTGGTGTATACCATGTCATTCTGTCAACATAGGCAATCTGATTGCTGGCTTGATGCTATCGTAATAGAATATTCTTCAACACTTATAAAGCACTGTTTAAGTTTAAACTTACAATGTACCGGTAATGAAATACGGCTATCTAACAAAACTTTAAATGCGTGACTTCATTTAAGCTGTAGTTTCTTGTGGAGGATTTCGAAATTTCAGTGTAAGCTACATGTATAATCCCAATTGGCCATGCACTTGCTAAGGAGGCTTGCTACTAATGTCTCGCCTGGAGTACGTTGAAAGAGCCTCTGATAAACTGATGATCTCGCATAAGTGCCTTCGAATTTATATAGGGACCTATGTCATGCACACTCAAGTTACATTTGAGCTCATCACAGGCCACAACTGTTTAGATCAGCTACTTAGCCGTGTCTTAGCGCGTATGAGCAGCCTTTCGACAGGCGCTATGTAAACGTTCGCCTGAGTTAGATAACTTATAGTCATGTTCAAACATACGTATACATATATACATGCATACATACACACATCCGTACATACATATACATACATACATACATACATAACATACATATGCATATACATAAATACATACATATACATACATGCATACATACATACATACATACATACATACATACATACATACATACATACATACATACACACATACGTACATACATACAACATTCATACATACATACATACATACATACATACACACATATACATACATACATACTTACATACATACATACATCCGTACATACACATCCGTACATACATACATACATACATGCATACATACACATATACATACATGCATAGATACATACATACATACATACATACATACATACATACATATTATATGCAACGCAATTCCTTTCTGTTGACTTAGGCTCCTCGTCATCAGCTCTGCGTGCCTCTTGTCGCATAGTGTTGTCACGATTAAGTGATTATCCTGGAGTCTTTTTTACTCTTATGCCTTATTTTAACGGTGAAGAAGCTTCAAGGACAAATAATTGGTCCTCAAAACCGGCTTTCATCTGTCGGCTGCTATTCAGATGTAGAGTCTTATTCCATTACACGAAATATTTCGTTGAAAAATCTGATAATCATACAGTTATGAACTTTTGATCGCCTGGATTCGATCATAAAGCAGGTGCATGCCTTAAACGATCGACAATTTTACTGCTTTTACAAGGATTTTAAAGTATATCACAAATATTACATTCCATCCTTCAGTATAACGAGAGCGTTCTTTTGAGTACAAACACTCTTAGCTGATCAAATACCTTGTTTAGTTACAACATTCGGCCAGATTATACTAATCCTTTTACGTAAGTTGCTCAAGGATTCGCATAATCCTTCAGCTTATATGCGCAGCTGTTTAGAAAAAAGTTTACTGGTTAAAAGCGATTACCAAAATGCGTTCTAAAGATTTAGGAAGGATCACAACATGTGGAAACGGGAACCTAATTTGTAGCACAAACTGCCTTTATACAAATCTAACGTGGCACAATACTTCAGTCTTTATGCAAAAGGTGCGGTTCGTGAAAATTGAATTAGTATTAAAGTAATTCAACAAAGTTTCAGTCAGATAGAAGCTCCTCTAGATTTATATGCAGAATTAAATAGGAGAATGCTAACGAATAGCGAAGTAATTTGTTCAACAGTAATTGTATTCATGTGCATCTATGGGGTTACCGTACGCATTTTAGTTTCACGACCTTTAACGCCAGTGCTCTCGCGGAGACGAGTAGGCCTGTTTATGTGCTTGCGTGAACATTGGAGATTGAAGTACGTTGTATATCGATTTATTTAGCAGCTGGTGCTTTAATTACGGATGTCAGGTGGCTGGCAACCCCAGGCAGCTGGTCCAGTAAGTTTGAATCTCTGTGAACCATATAATTAAGTTTTCATTGCCAGAATGTGGATATCGTTATAGGTTTGTTGCCAACTCAAAACTGCGATTTTCTCCGTTCCATATGGTATCCCGAACGGCTAATTGATTCCATGTACGTTAATTTGACATTGTCCGAAGATATTCTGCTATACGTAAACCGATTAAGGCTTTAAACCATAGCCGTTAAAATATAACTGAAAATCCACAAATGAAACCATGGATCATTATAGAGACCTTGAACAAAGAACTAGATCGTTTCGATGTGTGATGCTCAGTATAACTTATGCACCACGACACCAACAAGAAGAAGAGTGACTCTATAAGTTTCCCTATGTTGCACGGAGGCCTACTTCACTACACAAGAACTACGAGAGCCCCGCTGCCTGCGAAGAATCGAGCAGCTCCCTTCTGTTGGTATACCTCATGCATGCACCCTAAAATGTAGCTAAAATAATGTCAGCGTAAAATAATGCAAATGTACGCGTTTTTCTATATCGGAGTGGTGGACTGGCCAATGTGCCCGTGTGCCATGGAACATGGGTCCTCTGGTTCATCGCGCGGGAACTCTATGCCAGAAACGACTTAATAATACGTCAATACACAAATATTCTAAATGTGCAAACTCCTAAAAGCTTGAGGTCCTTTGCATGATTGAAATGTCAAGTTCCCCACAATGATCCCAGTTCGACTCTACAATAACCGTCCGGTCTCGACCCTGATAACGGTACCTCTACGTGAGTGGTTCTACCGCGTGTAACAAGCCACGCGATGGAGGTATACGTAGACCAGATATGAAGTAAAGGATTTGGACTGACACACTAAAGATGAAAATGCACTGAAAACGGATCAGTGCATGAAAACCTGGTGCCGCATCATTTATTTATTTATTTACGCAAAATTTATATAGCGCCCCTCCAAGATTCCTACTCAGAGGCGCTCCCTGTGCTAATCTAAATGATGTTACGGGTCAATATGACCATGCAGTCAGTCGAAAACGAACACAGCTCGAAGACTAGATGACTAAAAGAGTCACCACTGGCAAGGTCCCGCAAACACGAAGAGAAAGTCAACGGCTTCTCATCCAGAGCTGGTGCTTGGCACGTTATTCGAAATTCCTGGTCACCGTAGCATCAAAGAAGAGGAATGACGACAGACGACGAGGGTCGGAACACACGCACCTCGACACCATGGCAGATCCTCTCGGACGGTAGAAGACGTAGCGTCCGGATATCCCTCTGGCACTGGATCTGGAGATGACGACTTTCGTAGAATCCGGCAAATGGTCGAATAGTGTCACCGATGTAGAACGGTGGGCGCCATAACCGAAGGCTTTGTTGTACAGGTAACAACCTGAAACCCAGCGGGGGCGAAATTATTCTGTAGGTCAGTGACGAGTATAGGCCTACATCGCTGGTAGCCTAAGCGTCCGAAAATCGTCCAAAACACACCAGAAACAGCGACGGAAGAGAGAAGTCTCTCCACGGACGCATACTATGCGATTTTGAAAATCGAATAACAAAATTAGTCTCGAGAGCAAAAACAAGTTCGACAACCAAAATGGTCAAAATTAACACGAAGATAAAAACATACGGCCATCTTGGCGGTCACGTGCGCAGGCGTTCATGTTCCAAGAGACAATGTCATCCATGTATTTACAGTCTACATGTAAATAATACTTATACAAATTTATTTATATAAATGTATGGTATACATATTATATAGGCATGCTTATATAATAATATGATGGTCTATATAGAGCTGTGATGACTCATTGGCAGGCTTATGCAGTAAACCTAGATAGCCCAGTATATTGCTTCGTATCCCTAGGCAGCGTGTAACAATGCGTATATACATTTGGAAAGAGATCGGTGCTGACCGGCGAAAATGGAGGAGAATGAAAACAAACGGCTTCTACACAGTATGCGAACAGGACTATAAAACTGAATGGGGAAGCGTATAGGAAACTATTGCTCTACAACTAGTATGCTAATACGAAGATAGTATTTGGTGAAGTCTGGACAAGGAAGAATAATTTATTTGCCTTTATGCAAAGCGGATTAGGAACTCCGAACACGTTGTCAACTGTTGGTCGAGTTCTAGGTGTGTGCGGGGGCCTATCCACAAAAACTTTCCAAGCTATTCGAACGGCAATCGCCTGCCGATGAATTTATCGTTCTTAACAAACGGTGTCATAAAGAAGATGATTAGAATCGCCATCCTCTTTTATCCAGGTTTGGCACTAGCACCACCAGTAAATATAATTATAGTAGCGGCGGAGAGTCTTCGAGACGTACCTAGATAGCTACTTATATACATACACACACATGCATACATGCATGCTTGTAGCTTTGTATAATAAAAATGTATGCATATATATATAAATATATAGATATATATATGTAAAATAAGCGCACACGTACTATGTATGCATACATATATGTATGAATATAATTATGTATTCATAATATGCATACATAATTATATTCATACATGTATGAATACATGCATGCTTGAATATATGCATGTATGCATGTATATGCTTGTATAGAGTCTATCTGTTCCTGCATCATCCAATATCTGTTATTCTATTCTTACCTATATCTCTCCCTCAGCTTCTATATCTGTGCCTATGTCTATGCATCAACGCCAGAATACGATGCTGTCTATCTCTGCGCAAAAGCACAGCCACCACCCGTAATTTATACGTTCGATCGATATAGGATAGAAATATGCGCATCTATCTCGAGCGTCAATTTTCGCATGTAAGCGCTCATCCGTGACCGGCAATGCGGCGCAGCGAACCATGCATGGGGCAAAATTCGGCTGAAACTTTTCGACGGCTTCACATTCCAATATCGTGAATATATTGGATGCATAATCGGTCTTCACACCCGCTGGCTCTCATTTTCTGATCAGGGTCGAGTGGGCCGCAGGAACACCGGGTAAGGAGATAAAAGCTTCAATAAAACGCTCGTAAAACTTGGCTCGGTTAGTCAAGCGTTGAAAGCAATTATAGCCCGAAATAAATCCGGAGAGGGAATTGCGATAATGTTCGCCACGTATACATGTACGTGTATGCGTGGGTGGATGGATGTGTGTGCGTACAACCACGACCGATCTGAAGCAATGTCGTTATTACAATCGGAGTTTATGTGCCTTTAACATTGACAATTATTTCCGTTGATAATCAGAGGAGTCAAAGCCTATTGTGAACAGTGTGATTTTCGTTAACGATAACGATAACGAAAATGTTCGTTAACGAAAATAAAATGATTTCGTTAACGATAACTATAACTATAACTAAAAATATCATTAACTATAACTATAACTATAACGAAAATAACACTAACGAAAATTCATCTTTATTTTCGTTAATACAAAAAATAAAAATAGGAAGTGCAATATGGACGATACGACATAAATGAGAACGAAAAATCCGAAATTTTTATTGTGAAATTTGTCAGTTACTTTGGAAACTCGTGTATTGATGAAGCTGAATGTACCCATGCTTCAAAGGTTTTCATAGCTCTGAGTAAATTGTGAAACAGCGTATTAATACGCACAATTTTGCTTATAGACTTAATTATTGTAACTAAGTAGTAACTAAAATTAACTAAAATAAAAATTCATTAACTATAACTATAACTATAACTAAAAAAAATAATACTAACTATAACTATAACTATAACTAAAATAAAAAATCATTAACTATAACTATAACTATAACTAAAATAAAACCTGTAAGGAAAATCACACTGATTGTGAAGTTCTTATGTATTCTTACATGTCCTCGCATTGAATGCTTAAAAATTGTAAAGTCTTACCTTTGCCAGCAAGCCCGCCGGGAGTCAGTGGAGCTCCCATATTCCCATATGGGACACATGTAGAGCCCATATTCGGCCCATTTAATGCCCGTGGATATGCTGGCAGGGACACGAAACGTTTTAAGTTTGTTTTAACCCTTTAAAGGGCGGTGGTCTTGTAATTGTCACCAACAAGTGGGTTAAATGGGCATAAAAATCATAATTGCCACATATTATATTCTTATTATATTCATATTATATTCATATTATATTCATATTATATATTCTTATGTTATATATTCATATATTCATATTATATTAATATTATATTCATATTATATTATATTCTTTTTATATATTTATATATATTATATTCTTATATTATTCTTTATATTATTCTTATATTATAGATTATTATATATTATTATATATTATAATATTATAATATTATTATATTATTATATTATTATATTATTATATTATTATATTATTATATTATTATATATTATATATTATATTATATTATATTATATATTATATTATATTATATTATATTATATTATATTATATTATATTATATTATATTATATTATATTATATTATATTATATTATATTATATTATATTATATTATATTATATTATATTATATTATATTATATTATATTATATTATATTATATTATATTATATTATATTATATTATATTATATTATATTATATTATATTATATTAATTATATTATATTATATTAATTATATTATATTATATTATATTATATTAATTATATTATATTATATTATATTATATTATATTATATTATATTATATTATATATTATATATTATTATTTTATATATTATTATTATATATTATATTATATATTATATTATTTCTATATTATATTCTTTTTCTTTCACCAGGTGTATCTTTCAAATTTTAGGTCTAAAAATAACATGTGGTGCCTAAAATATGTAGTTTGCAGCAATAGTTTGCAGCAATAGAAAGAACAGTAAGCGCTCCAGAATAAAGTGCAGCTTCTGTGGAGTTTCACTTTGTGTCACACCTTGCTTTTCCAAGTTTCACAAGTAGGGCACACTTTAGACTCTGAGAACGGCATATCTTGGAAACATTATCTTGGAAACATTATCTTGGAAACATTACTGTTGTGTTGATGCAGAGGATTACAGTAAGAGTACAATCTCTTCAGCATAACAGTAGAATTGCACATAAACATTAGTCAGTTATAGCCACTCACATTGGACTCCTAATGGGCAGTGGTCGTAATTTTGCCACGTATTGTCTGCAACGAACGGGCAGTGGTCGTAATTTTGCCACGTGTTATCTGCAACGAACGGGCAGTGGCAATCAAACTGCCACTGTTTACAAAATTAAAGATATTTTTATTACAACAATGTTTCCTTCTTGTGGTCATTTTTCTTCAATTTATTGTGTATTTACATTTGTTATAAGTGTGCGGGGCGCTTCTGCCCTTTAAAGGGTTAACTCATCGCTTCTGTGGCTTTAAATTGCTAACTGTGTATTTATCTTTTGTTGCAAGTGTACTCTGAGATGAAAAAAACCAATTTTTTCAAGATGAAAATTGTTTGTTTGTTTTTTGTTTGTCTTTTGTTTTACAATTTTCCTATCTTGGATTGTAAAAATCATAAGAAATGGAACGAATAAGAACTCCAACTCAGTTTAATTCAGTTGCGATTTCTGACTGATGAACCAAAAATTGTTAATATTAGTCAATGTAATCAAAATTAAAGTTATAGTTCTATAGTTCGGGGTTTCGGGCTTTGAGAGTTGAAGAGACGCCATTTTGGCATATTTTATAATTTATTGATTTATAAAAAGAACAAAAGGCCAAATTTTGTGGTTTCTTGTTTCTTGTTTCTTTTTCTATTCCAAATTTTAACGTCATCATATATATGACATCAAAGGTCGTTGACGACAATTCAAAATTATGTACAATACAATTGAAAACAAAGAACTGATCGAGTCTGAATGACACCATTCAAAGGTGTCTAAACAGTATTTTACAATGTCACTAATATTCATTGTTTAACATCATAATATAACTCAGCTATTAATGTCTATGATACTTGCAGGCAAGTTATACAATGCTTTGCAGAAAATATCATGCACAATTTGTTTCTATTCTACTTTGAATTTTCAGACATTTATCATTCATTGCAATCAACTAGCCTATTATTATTATTATTATTATTGTTTCTTTGGTTTGTAAAAAAAACCCAAACCCAAACAACCTTTCCCACCTCTGAGTATACTTGCCTTGAATTACTAAAAGGAACAACGTCGCATCATGTTCTTGGCTAATGGAAAAGAACGACATGCATGTCTTAACGGAGTAGGATAATTATGCTGTCAAGTCTTGTTAACGAAGCTTTCAAGAGAGGTTGCGTAATGCAGGTATTTATCTTGCCATTTGCATAGCTCTTTTTGAAAAAATTCCTTTCGCGTATTTTGCAGCATACAGTTATATAAATTGACGTCACTTACATAATTCTTTCGTATTTATATGGAATAGACAACTGTATTGTCTTACTATGATACCTGTAGTTGTTTGTAAAATAGAAGGGATGGATGGGTGGTGAGGTGGAGGGTTGGAGTGGGGGGGGGGTACGTGTGGAGGCGGTGTATAGAAAGGAAAAGGCCGTTGGTAATTCGATTTGGAGATGGAGATGGTATAAGGTAGAGAGCGCTGAAAGCCGACAGCCTTGTGTTTTGACAGCCTTTTGCTGAAGCACTTCAGATGTTTCTCTTTCTCTCCCTCGCCCTCCCCCTCTCTTCTCCTGAACCCGTTCTATTCCTTAGATCATCATCGGACGCGTATGGATACTAGCCTCAAGCGATACATGTATGCAGGAGACATTGTATAAGGCTGATACGAAGAACAACATACAACCAGAGAGATCTCAATAACGCTCATCAGATATATGTTGAGTAACCAATATAGGATGCCAAAAAACTTTTGTTGATCCTGTGGGTTGCGTATCACGTATAGACGAGTTAGCTGTGCAGGTGAAATCCTTAGGTCTTTGATATGAACCGTATAAATAAACACCTGAACTGGAATGAACGCTTTATCAATGCATCTAAGAAACTTGCTAAAACAGCAATAGGCCTATATTATTTTGCATTCGGCATCAATCACATGGTTGCATGTATGCATGAATGTATGTAGGTCTATGCATGCATGCATACATGCATATAGGCCTTTTGTATCTGGACTTTTATAAAGCACATCAAAGCAGCCCCCTTAAAAGTATATTTATGCATGGATGTATTTATGTGTTCGTCTGTGTCCGTCTGTGTATGCATGTATTGTATGTTTGTAGGTATGTGCATGCGTATGTATGTATGCATGCATGTATGTATGTGTGTATATCTCGGGGGTCCGATAGCGCATTGGATAACACACTGGCATAGAGAGCGAGAGGTACCGAGTTCGAGTCCCGTAGGGCGGACATGCTTTGTAGGCTGCTATTAACGCCGTGTATTGCAGGCTGTCTGTTCTGCTAGTAGTTAAGATTTATGTCTTTTGTCATTAATTTTGTGTTCTTGTGAATTGTTTCAATTGCATAATTGTACACTGTAACCGGTTGCGTTTGTCAACAGGATTGTTTCAATAAAGAAAATATTATTACATGACAGGTTCTACATCAACTGTGTAACTGTTTAATTTGGTTTAATTTGACCAACTGCAATATTAGTTTGGATTTTACCTGGTCATCCAGATTAAAGCGAATGCAATTCTTCGGTCCTCAGGATCGCCATCTGCATGTATGATGGTCTGCAATATATGCGCATTACCAACCTCCCTCAACCACAACATACGCGTGTAGACTATACAGTAAGTTGTGTGAAGTGCAAATTAACACATAAAAATCGTATAAATTAATAATCAACTAGAGACATCTCTATTCTTTTGGCTGCTGATGAAGTGTAATTCCTCTTTCATATTTGTCCGCGCCTTGTAATTTCGCCGTTTATATCGCTTATCTGGCTGTATCTGTCTTCGTTTCTGTCTCTGTCTCTGTCTATCTCTGTCTCTGTATCTTTCTCCCTTTTTTTCTTTCTCTCTCTCTCTCTCTGTCTCTCTCTGTCTCTGTCTCTCTGTCAAATCTCTGTCTCCCTGTCTCTGTCCCTGTCAGTGTCTGTCTCTGTCTGTCTGTCTCTGTCTCTGTCTCTGTCTGTCTGTCTGTCTCTGTCTGTCTGTCTCTCTCGTATACCGGCGCATAGGTATCTACAGGTATGTATACATATGTATACATGTACGTATGTATTCGTGCATGTATGTATGTATAAATACACCATTATTATGTTAAAATAGCGCCTATTGTATTAAGAATCGATGTGTCGCACAGAATCCAACCACAACCATACATGTAGGTGGTTTCGCACTCTTCGCATTCATGAGCCAGGCCAGGCAGGATGCGAGAGTGGAAGAAACCTCTAAACTACGTGTTATGTCGACACCTTGGAAACAAGCGGATAAAAAAGACTCGACTTGGGTCGAGTCGCGGAAATAACAAAGCTAATTATGACCCTGAATATGTATATAATATATGTGTGTGTGTGTGTGTGTGTCTCTCTCTCTCTCTCTCTCTGTGTGTGTGTGTGTGTGTGTGAAGTCTAAGAAATTTTCATACCCGTCAAAAGAAGTACGGAATGAAGTATATTATAAAGATCAGTTAAGACAAGGTTAGATCAGATCTCGCTAGGCAAAGGAAAGCAAGGTAAGATACATATAAGGTGAGTCAACAAGGGAAAGTAATGCAACACAATGTCTTGAAAAGTTTGAACATAACAATGGAACATGTCATAAAACTCTCTACAATATTATTTTATACTGGAATGCACATTTCAAGAGGTTCAAGCACAAACCTATTTCTGGCTGAAGCACAAAGAAGACTGTGTGCACAATTGGATCACTTAATTATTTGATGTGCAAAATATTTAAAAATTTTGACACATAATCGAGAAGCTGTTGTGAAAGGCAGAAGTCGCAGTATTCTTGTAAATATCGAACAAAAGTCTCCTTATGGCGCTCTTGAAAAACAATGCGTATACAGACAGTTCAAGTGTACATGCAAACAGACATTTATGAATACATACATATACAATACATGGATACTTGCATATATGCAGACACATATGCACACATGGATGTGCACACATGCATGAAACATATAATTATGTATACTTTTATGCAGTTATGCACACATGCATACACACATGCTTACATGTATAGAGACATATGCTTACATACATGAATCGAGTTAATCATTTACTGTGTAATATGTACTATACTGTTTGCATTGCTGTACGAAACTTGATATTGCACTGTTTATCAAGGATTTAGCTAATTCATATTTCTGAAATGTTGTTCTAGGTGTCCCTAGTTAGCGGGATCTTGATCCCTTTTGGGACTCCTCTTGCGGCCAATCCTGATACTTTATGTTGAAATGTTATGTGTTTTTCATTTGGCTTCAATAAAAGAGATTTGATTTGATTTGATTTGATACGCTTGCACACACACACACAAACATAATATATGGATGAAAACACACGCATATGCACACACGCATGCATGCACCTTCACGTCTTCTTTGACGCTTTACCATCAACGTGAATAATCTTCGTCTTGATCTGTGCCTTAGGATTCAAGAGATGCCAATGATGCCTTTGATATATGCTTTGCTATGACTCAAAGGCTTCAGATGGTAATCATCTGAGTAGAAACATTAAAGCGATGCTAATTAAAGAATTAAGCAACACATTTATACACAATTATTTGTTGTGAAGGGAAGTCTGTACCTAGGTATCGATTAAGTTATTCACTCATCTATCAGTGAATAAAAATATCCATGCTTAAATTATGTCCATTCCTCCGACCGTTTTAAAAAAGCCTTCCTTCAATCCATCCATCCATCCAGTCTGCCCGCCGTCTATCTATTCTTCCTTTTATCCTTCGCATCGTCTATTAATCTTTCCTTTTATCGTTTCATTCATTCATCCATCCTTCCTTCTGTCCTTCCATTCGTCTATCCGTCATATCTTCTATTCATCCTTTCCTGTCTTTCCTTTCGTCTATCTATTCTTCCTTCTATCCTTCCTTTAATCCATCTATCCTTCCTTCTATTTATCCTTCCTTCCATCCATTCTTCCTTCTATCCTTCCTTCCGTCTATCCATCATTCCTTCTATTTATACATTCTTCTGTTTTTCTTTCTATCTATCCTTCCTTCTATCCTTCTTTTAATCCATCTATCCTTCCTTCTATCCATTCTTCCTTCTATCCTTCCTTCCGTCTATCTATCCCTCCATCTATCCTTCCTTCCGTCTATCTATCCCTCCATCCATCTATCCTTCCTTCCGTCTATCTATCCCTCCATCTATCCTTCCTTCCTTCCATCCATTCTTCCTTCTATCCTTCCTTCCGTCTATCTATCCCTCCATCCATCCTTCCTTCCATCCATTCTTCCTTCTATCCTTCCTTCCGTCTATCTATCCCTCCATCTATCCTTCCTTCCGTCTATCTATCCCTCCATCCATCTATCCTTCCTTCCGTCTATCTATCTCTCCATTAGGGTGGCCCAAAACAAAAAAGGTGGAAATGTTTGGCTCCACAAGGCTGCCCTTGTTACACATGAAAATATAACCCTGTATGCACAATTTTGGACAGATTGAACTATATTTAGAGGTCGCGCCTTTTGCACACTTTTACACTATATAGTATGAAACGTCAAAAGACATGTATCATTTTGAATTTCAAGGCAGTCATTATTTTGAACGTTGAACAGCCTAATAAAATATAAATTATATATACCGCAGTGCTACTGCTTAGTCAGAGTGCATTAAATGCAAGTAATTTGTAATTCAATATAATTTTTCATAATTAAAGTAGTTTTTCAGTCTGCCTAAATAACCGTCATTGAAGTGCCGGAAAACGCGAAAACCGCGATTATTTAATTTTGCTCTTGTAGGAAAAGATATCATTGTGCGATGACTGGAGACAAGTTGCCGCAAGTATTGTTTCTGTGACTCGTCCTTAGTTAGTACATCATTGTGAGACTAGATCAGAGCCACTCCACGTTCTGCGCAGTCACTGACTACATCAAAAGTTTGACATTAGCCTACATCGCCTGGAATGTAGGGTTCAATGGTCAGAAAGCAAAAAGCTCTGATAGGAAGGTTTTGGCTTGTTCTTCACCCAGGATGGTAAGAAGACCACGTATAGTTTTAAAGAACTCCTTGTGACGTACGCCTCCAGTGTAGTGTGGTGGTCAAAGGATCTCCTCTCCAGCCGTTTCATGGAAAGCTGATTAGGTGGGTAAGTATGGTTTCCACCATAGCGGTCTTGATGTTGTCACTGTTCTCTCATCAAACAAAGCAAGTGGCACAGGGTGCTCGGTGAAATACCAGAGAAGACGACCGAATGTCTCCACTGCATTTTCTTTGATGACACGGTCTGAGTATTCAAGGAACTATGCAAGAAGCTTCAAATCATTGAATTGTAACAACACTACTTAGTTGCAGTTGGTCGGCTACTTACTCTTACTTTCGAACTGCCGCTTGAGCGCTGCTGAAATTCTTGTGAGTCTCTCTGTTCGCCAAGATTTTGGCAACAAACTTGAAGGATCTTTTTCTCATTTTTAGAAAGAGCTTGTCCTCTTGACTTGTCATCAAAGTCATTGCATCTTTTCGTGAGATGTCAAATAGTTAATTTAAATCGACCTTAAACTGTCCCTCTTTGAGTCGGCAGAAATCTTGAATTTAAGTCTATTCTTCTTCAGCAGACTGTAACCGTCATACGACTTCCGCAGCTAGCTAACACCCGAATCACACATTTTGGTGATGAAACGTAGCCCCATTTGTTGGTAGTCCAGACCCAAGAATGTCCTTGTTAGGCATCTCTAACAGCTAAAATTGTGGAGAACTCCTGGTTGATGCCATGATAACTGCTGTTTTTGCTACATATAAGCGTTTATTATAAAAAGTTAAAAGGCATGCGTTGTATTTCACAGTTAAGGAGTGCTTCACAAATAAAAAATACTTTAATCATGCAAATTTAGCGGTATGAGGAGCAATAGTGAACAATCCAATTGTAAATTAAACGAATTCATATGAAAACTTTAGTCTATAAGTTAGCATGCAAAATTTATAGATTAGGCCCACCTCTAATTCAGCAACCATTTTATAAAGACAACTAGAACTTGAAAACAAGCTTTTTCATTTGTAAGTAAGCTTATTGTTCTTCAATTTACTGAAATACAGTTGACATCTAGATTATGATTTAGAAAGAAGGTGCTTGGAGTTCATGGTGTTAATCCTAATTTATAATGTAGCTATTAAAACGCGACGTGCGGTTTTTGCGATTTCTAAAAAAGTGTCAAAATGGCGCGACCTCTAAACATGCTCAGATCTCTTCAATTTTGTCACCACATAGTCTTCTTGTCAAGTGGAACAAGGGCAGCCTTGTGGAGCAGCAAGTTTCAACAAAAACATTTTGCCGTGCAAGTTTGGGCCACACTACTCTCCATCCATTCTTCCTTCTATCCTTCCTTCCGTCTATCTATCTCTCCATCCATTCTTCCTTCTATCCTTCGGAAGGATATCTATCCCTCCATCTATCCTTCCTTCCGTCTATCTATCCCTCCTTCCATTCTTCCTTCTATCCTTCGGAAGGATATCTATCCCTCCATCTATCCTTCCTTCCGTCTATCTATCCCTCCTTCTATCCTTCCTTCCGTCTATCTATCCCTTCATCTATCCTTCCGTCAGTCTATCCCTCCATCTATATATCCTTCCTTCCTTCCGTCTATCCCTCCACCTATCCTTCCTTCCTTCCGTCTATCCCTCCACCTATCCTTCCTTCCTTCCGTCCGTCCATCCGCCGATCCGTCCCTAGATTCACCCATCAGTCAATGGCCTTCCTTCCGTTTTGATCTCTCTGTATAGATGAGAGTAATTCTCCATTTCCTGTCTCCATTCTTCGAACGAAGGGACTCGGTCGTCGTTCTAGGCAGACTTCCTAACATCTGCTCCGCTCTCCACAAAGCCAGCTTTCGACAGCTGCACCTTTCGCACCACTCATCTATCAAGTCTCGAGCACTATGAAAACTACGTGGCTTACAAACCATATGATGTGTGGCAATAAAACAGGATGCAGTGGATGCAATCAGACACTCGTCTCGAAGCGACAAATTATTATTTTTATTATTATTATTATTATTATTATTATTATTATTATTATTATTATTATTATTATTATTATTTTTATTTTTTATTTTTTTAATTATTATAACAATATTTATTCTCTCCATCAATCAACATCAATACTGAAAGCTACACTAGACAAGGATGCAGTAGCATTATTATTATTATTATTATTATTATTATTATTATTATTATTATTATTTTTTTTCGCCCGAGGTAGAAAAAGATCCCTCAGGCTCTAAGAAACTAAACTACTGTGTCCAAGGTTCTCGTCCCCATCAGCTGATCAAAAGTGCCTCTAAATGCCACTGCATTAAAGCGCTGTGTGCAAACGACATTATTATTATTATTTTTATTTTTATTGTTATTGTTATAATAATAATAATAATAATAATTACTATTAGTATTATTATTATTTTTATGAGTATTATTATTATTAACGCGCTATACGAAGCATTAATCGATGGCGCTAAACAATTGTGAGTGAAGGACATGCTCATTGTTCATGCATTATAATAGCCATCAATCCAGAAGCTTTTGCTTATGTCTGCCCTCTAGCTGGAACCATCTTCCACAGAAACTGTGGCTTGAGCTCCTTAGCCTTTCTCTTCCCCTTTCCGGAAAAGTCTGAAGGCTATCTAATTTGTTAATAACAGCATTGACTTGGGTCGTGAGCGCCTCTGAATCTCTGAGTGGCGCTTTATAAATGTTCAATTACAATTACTGTCTCAAAAGAGACTCGAAAACGTATTGTTCGCGTTTCAAAGCGAGCGCTCTAACCAAATAATTACCGTGTCAGACTATGGACCACCGTAGATGCGTTGAATACTAAGCACGTGATGTGCGTGTGACCAATTTAGTTAAAGTTTCTGCTCCTAGCAGACATCAGTTGTAGGTGTCGAATTCGAGAAAAAGATCGTTGCTCCTCTAATTCAGTTCTATCCCGCTGCTTTCCAAAGTCAACACGGACGAGATAGCATCAACCTCCCTCCCTCTCTCCCTCTCTCCGTCTCTCCCTCCCACCCTCTCCCTCCCTGCCTTCGCTGCTCCTCGAAACGTGACATCGACGACCTCTTCGGCTCAGTTACAAATTGCTCCACAGGTTTGTCCACTTTTTCGTCCTGTCGTTTCGCGGACCAACGCGGACGGGGAGACAGGGCACCGGGCGCGACACGATGCCCTCCCTATCAATCACAGGTTGAACCCAAATGAATGCCACAAACATCTCTCATTCATTTGCTCCTCTGTCTGTCTGTCTGTCTTTCTCTGTCTCTGTCCGTCTCTGTCTTTCACTGTCTCGCTGTCTCTCTCTGTCGCTGTGTCTCTGTCTGTCTGTCTCTTTCTATTTCTCTCTCATCCTCTCTCTCTCTCCCTCTCTCCCACCTACCATCCCTCCCTGCCTCTCTCTCCCTCTCTCATTCATTCGCTATCTCTGCTCTCTCTCTCTGTCTCTCTCTCTCTCTCTCTCTCTCTCTCTCTCTTTGTCTCTCTCTCTTTCTATCTCTCCTTTCTTTCGTCCTCCTTCCTATCCTCTCGTTTTCCCAATATATTTCTTTCCCTCCATCTCTCTTTCCCTCCATATCTCTTCCTTTCCTTTTCTCCTTCCCTTCAACTCTAATTGCCTTTCCATCTCTCCTTCATCCATCTTTTCCTCTCCCTTACCACTTTGCATGCCTTCCGCCGCCCTTGTTCCTCCCATCCCATCCTTCTTCCAAGCCTCTTCCGTCTTGCTTCCATTTCTTCCATCTGGTCTACACCCGTAGCCATCCATTCCGATGTATGCGGCCGTGCGATCGTCGCCCTACCTGCGGATGCGTGCCTCCGCCGGAACCGAGCGCATTCACCCAGGCAGATGGGTCTCAGTAACAAATCCATCGGCATCAGAAGAGGGATCTGTCACACATCTAACCGGCTTTAGAATTTACAGACAGCGCGCAACATAGCCAGTCCTCCAAGATGCGGCGACAGAAGCACCAATCACCGTCTAAATGCAAGTTATTATGCAACGGTTTCTGATTCGCGTGTCGATTGCGTTTAGATTGTCGCTGAATAAACGGTTGAATACATTACATCGTGACACCTGCGTCAGTACAACAAACTGGTTATGCGTGTTTAAGGGGAACTACCAACTTCTTTCTAAGGAGCATCGAGAGAAGGACGTTTGTCGATTGCTGGCCAGTTTCAGTGGCTTTCGAATCACTCGGTCTACTTAAGAGGGAATTCGATGATCCAATGATTCGCTTATTCACTTATTCACTGATTCAGTGAACTAAAGTGACACATACTGCTCAGTCGATCGCTCGTCGATTCACACTCTTCAGCGGGTGAGTTACTGCATTTCATTGCTGCAGTTAATTCCTAGCATCTTATTAGTAATCAAAGCCTGGCCACACTCTTAGTAATCGGGCAAATTGAGACCACACTTTGGTCTCTAATAAATAACGGGGAAATTGGCTAACGGTAGACCACAATGAATCTGTAAGCCACAACAGTTACATATACAGGTAATGCTTAGCCTCTTATTAGTAATCAAAGCCTGGCCACACTCTGGCTTCTTGTTAGTAATCTGGCAAATTAAGACCACACTTTTCTCTCTAACGAGTTAACGGGGAAATTTGCAGACTGCAGACCACAACAGTTACATATCTATAGGCTAGTTACATTGAGAAGGGAGCAATAGACGCGCTTCCCATACAGTTATACTTTGCAGCTAGGAATTAACTGCAGCAATGAAATAGACAGATGCGAATGGTTATCATAAATTCATAATCCGTTTAAGTGCACGACTTGTGAACATTGATTTCGAGAGATCCATTTCCTCGTTTCCCATTACCGCCCATGAGTAGTTTGTTCTGAAAATGCGCTAGACAAATTCATAAGAACAATACAGCATGATTTATTAGAAATCATAAGTGTACTGACACGGTTCTCGTAGATAAACTGTGCATAACATGACTGCGTAAGTTGTATGCATTTTTTATTTACATATGCTACAACGTGGTATAGGGGTCCCTGGTTGTCGTGTTTTAAGAGAGAGCTTAGCAAAGCAGTCAGTGGTGGGCCACGGTAGGATTCCTGCCAGACTGGTTCTTCATTGATGGAAATATGCCTATTGCTGTTGTGAGCAGTGGCGTACGGAGCATAAATGCCGCCCGGGGCGACGACCCAAAATGCCGCCCTTAGCACTTAATTTTGGAAATTTCCGGAAAATTTTCTTTATTACTTCCGCCAAAATTTCTGATGACTTTTTTTTTTCCTTTTACTATACTATAATTGGGTCGTCAGAAGCCGCGCCTGTCCTGCGCCCGAATGCCGAATGCCCCACCCCTCATTACGCCACTGTATGCTGTTTTATTGGATTATTTGTCTTCCTTTCCTTCCTTCTTTGTCTACTTTTATTACTTTTACTTATACTTTTTCAATTTTTCTGCATTCACTCCTTCTTTTATTTTTCTTCAACCCTATTTTGGCCGCCCCCTGCTCAAGTGCCGCCCTGGGCGACTCGCCCCCTGCCCCCCGTACGGTACGCCACTGGTTGTGAGCCTGCGCTCCAGTTCCCTGAATCATCTGTAAAAAATGCAACAGACTTTAAAATGCGCTATTCAAATTCTAGATTATGATAACCTTTCGCATCTGTCTGTTCTCTCTCATCCCGTCTACTTAATATACATCAAAACAAAACTGATCTTCTTATATCGTCACCATTATTCATCTTCTTGATTCTTTCTCTTTTTGCAACACATACATGTATGTGTGCCAATTCACAAAAGGGACTACAAGTAAACAAGTTAGTAAGGAGGCCATGTTGTTCTTACATTTCTTGCTGTAATCATCGCTCCTGCAGATGTCTAAAACCTAAAACATCTCTATCTCTACCCCAACCCCAGAGCAGATAGTGATCTGAGGATTACTATCTTCTCTGATCAGCTTTATGAGGGGGGGTCCATAGTGTAGTGGTAACATCACTGGCGTGAAGAGCAGTAGGTAGCGGGATCGTTTCCCGTACCCCCCAAAGGTCTACTCAGCCTATCATCTCCCAAATGATTTGGGAGATGGCGCATTGGTGAAATGAGATGTAAGACGTGATGGGCGCCTTGCATGGCTGCCGAATACAGTTACATTCAACTCCTGTAATAACTTGTGATCGTCCGTTCATACTCAATTGCAATCATCCTGCGTAATTATCAGTTTGAATTAATAAAGAATATATTATTTTGCATCGAACAACAAATAGTGGCATTGGATATTGTGAAGCGCCGATGTTTCGCACACTTCAAGCCTGGGTTCTACTCCACGCTCCTCTGGGTATCAACGACATACGTCCAAGAGCAGGATGCCAGTTGTTTGACGGAGGACAGTGGCACGTCTTTGTTTTAGCGGTACGTGACTTTTTGGCGCCGCCGTTTTGGCGCCAGCCGTTTTGGCGCCGGTACATGTTCTTTGGCGCTGCTGTTTTGGCGCCGCCGTTTTGGCGCCGCCGTTTTGGCGCCGCTGTTTTAGAGCCACCGTTTGACTGGGACGCTTACGGCTCTGATTACGAGTGACACTTAAACCGCCGTGAAACCGTCGTATTACGCGCAAGATGAGGTGGTTATCTACATCTGTCTCAGAAACACGCAATCGAAGTTGAATTTGATGAATTCTTTCGCAAAAGAAAGATGGATTGATGAAAGAATTTCTGCTGAACTAGAAGTTGCACTGATGAAAAAATTGTTTCCGCAAATGGGAGCTGGATTGATGAAAATAATTGTTTCAATGGGAGTTAGATTGATGAAAAGAAGAATTGTTTCAATGGGAGCTGGATTGATAAAAATAATTGTTTCAATGGGAGCGGGATTGATGAAAATAATTTCTTCCTTATATCACTGGAAGCTGGATTGATGACAATAATCATGGACATTGGTAGACTGCCATCTTACGAAAGAAAAATACAACATTAAAAAGATGGTATTAATTTACTAAATTGTCATACCAATCCAACTCACAAACAACTACAGGAAAGTTAATATTTTCTTTTGCATTAAAATTAACATTATTTGACATGCCGCATATGCCAAACGTCCTGCTTCGTTGTTTTAAGTAGTTTGGTCTCGATTCAACCCTCTCTCTCCTATATAGCAACATCTATAATTTTTCTAAGTTTATCTCTGCTGTTTCTTTCATATATCTAAGATGATTGATACAGAAAGTAGACCACACTCTACTCTTGCNCTCATTGTACTTCTACCGTTCAGTTACGTTGAGAATGGGTACGCTAGGAAAAGGAAATGTTCAAATGTAAACAGACAGCGTGGTATATAACTCGAAGGTGACTATATTTAAGACGTTATTGATCATTCGCGGTTCTAACTGAGAGGCCTATCTGTCAGTTTTCGGAAGTATCTTTGTCTGTTTATCGATTCATCAACGCCAAAAAACTTCGCGACTTAAGAAGCTAGCTCTATGCTTTTCGGAGATATGCTGTATATATGCATAATATGTATATATATACATATATAGTTCGGATGCTGTTGACTGAAACTTACCATATGCAGACTGAAAAGGTATTTTGGATATGAAATTCAAAGTTGAGATGTGTCTGTAATAATTTGACAGGACATCAGGATCAACAGAAGGTTTCTTAAGCCGCGGATAAACTATGGCATGAGCACAAGCAAATTCTCTCTAGTATTCCCATGCCACTGCAAACACCCAACTACAAACTATCTTTTATCCTGTAATATTATACTCGTCCCTTCAGATGTTCCTCTTGCTCCCATGTATTTGCACCAATTATCTTACACCAAAATTAACTGGCATGTAATTTGACAACTTTGCTGTTTTTCATAATTGCTTGTTTGGGAGCAGTTAAATTGATTAATTGTTGGACCGAAATGAGAAATTAATAACCGATGTAATGATTTGACCTTGGACATCAAAGAACTCTTTCAGAAAGTATGTAGGAATGGTATCAAGGTGATCGGTTTTGTTAGGCGAGAAAAGGCTAAGATTTCGGACCTCCTCAAGAGTAGTTGGCTGAAAATAGCTCATGGCAGAAGGTGCAGAATTAGGATGAAAGAATTTTTCCAATGCAAATAAACCAACCAACTTAAACCGCATAGGCCTACCAAACTTTTATGTGGCTGGCTGTGCAATTTCACGCCGCTTGGTGGCCATCCACTCAGCCCCTAATTTCTCTGAGGTCAGTGAATGAGTATCAATGCACAATGGGATCTTATAGAAGGAGTCATTTGGGAATGTGTTGATCTTGTTTGTGACTTCGACCTGCATACAACAAATTTGGACATAGGACATAGAAGCCTATAAACACTATAAACACGCATGGTAGTTACCTGTAGGTTGCTATCTTTGCAAAAGTAAGAAACTTGTCGGCATTAAACAATGTGTGAGTTTAATATATGATTATCGATTTTGTGACCTAATTGTGTTTTGTACTTTTAATGCTCCACTGTCAAGAAAATCTCGATTGTCATTCCGACCAGAAATCGCAAGCCCACATGAAGGAATCTGAACGGTTTTCTTCTTAGTACAAAAAGCCTTTGAAGGCTGTTTTGCCTTGATATGCAAATCTCTTAACCTGGCCTGTTCCGTCGTGTGATAAATGAAGCTAGAGAACGAAATTTCCATGAAAGCCTACAACTGCAACCATTTGCCAGCTGCGACCGGACGTTAAAGCTGCGTAACTGATCGTTTTGCCCTTTGTCCGTGCCAGACTTATCGCTCGAGCGATCGATCCGAGTCGACCATATATCGTCACCGTTGCAGGTCGCATGATTATGGTCAATGACTGGATGTGAGGAGCAGACTACAGTGGAAGGCGTTCGTGTAAATGTCCTACGACGTCTTGAACCTTTTGAAAGGTCCGACAGAATGGAGGAGGAACAAAGAAACTGATTTTGATGAATGCTATTCTCAGCAGGATTCGTGACTATTCACATTCATCCGGAACCCGTTCTTCCCGGAATAGAATTCACTTGAATAATTCTTCCTCTGAACGACAGTAACTGCTGTTCCATCGGGACCGGATGGGAACAGTCTTCCTCTGCTCCGATCACTTTGCAGTCATGAGCTGTTTACTCGTTTCGGAACATACGTAACGATAACCATACATTTTATTGTTCCAACATACATAGAACAAGTTTTCTAAGTACAATCATATAGTAACTAGTTGAGAAACAATGGGAATAGAAAACTCTATAGGATAGAAGTCCCGACTGGTAGGGTCACCCATTCATCTTATTATTGCGTGAGTGGCAGACCGAATAATTATATTATGATATATTTTTAGTCTTTTACAAGTCTTAACTGCTTAAGTTGATCACAGCACACACAGTATATCCAGTCGTACCGTTATCAATAAAATACACATGCAGTCTACGTTTGAATAGTTGGATGTTACTGGGGATACTTGAGAATACGCATGCTTTTTATTCTTTCATAAAATGATAAAACAGTTGCCATTCTTCCCGTGAGTGTGCACTTGGGCACATTTCTTCAGTGTTTTGGCATATTTGCAAACATACGGTTCTAACATTCTCCGGAACATGAACATTTCTGCTTCCGAATACAATAATTATTGTCGTTCTTACGGAATAGTGTGGGAAGAACACCACTCTGTTGTTCTTATGCCTTCTTATTCTTTTCGGAACAAATCTGAATATTTATTTCTCCGCCTGCAACAGCTTTGGCTATAAAATAGTCGATTGTAGTGGAACATACGGAGGAAAACATTGTTCATTCGAGGAACTTCTACGTTCCGTCTCCAACAGCCGAAGACATTTGTTTTCAGCCAGGAACGTTCCTTGGCTCATAAAGCTCTTGTGATTGTCCTGAGATGGCATGTGCAATGGTCTGGAAACGCTGTCTGATTGTCTTTGCTGGGTTTGTCATTTAGACGAAGGACCTTCCTTCACACCATCAACGTCACCCGTCGGCCATTTTTCACCCATCGATCGCATCAATATTCATCATATTTTATTACCTAAGATATAATGCATAATGTAATAAAAATTTCCGAATTTTTTAACCAAAGCTAAACCTGCATCACGAAAACCAGCTTACTCACCGGCGCTATGTCAGATCAAGTCCGCAAGAGAAAGATTGTTTTGTCGGTCTCAGTGCTAGGCCAGAGTCCAGAGGTGTCAAACCGGGTGAGACATTGTCATGTTCAGTTGGAAAGCGATCATAATGGCAGCGGTGGTCGCTGAACCTGCGAAAATATACCACTCAGCTTCTTACTGCATTAAAACAGAAATCTCGGTCCGTTGTAGGCCCTATACATAAATGTGTCGGTAATTATATAAATGTAAGAACCCACGTAGCATTAGTATTATTAATCTGATTCATTCTTGTGACGATCTGCTTTTATAGTGATACTTGGCATTGGAGCTAATTCGGGAATGCTTTAACAAATTAACAATAGTTAGCCCGTTGCAAAAACAACAGCCAACGCATAGTTCGATACAGACTCCAACGAATCTGTCTCCCGATTAACGGACTCCTTTTATACCAGTAAATATTGCACCTGATCAATGGACTTATTGGTTATAAATATATTGGTTATTCGACTCCTGTTTTTCCCGCGCAAGGACGGTGTTGGGCTTTCGAGCGTTCTCGGCGACTAGTCCAAGGCTTTGGAATTTATTGCCTAGTTCTGCACGTTAGTCATTTTGTCTAATAGGCCCATAATTCCGCTCTTGACTCCAAAATTCAAGACTTATCGGTTAAGCTTACTTACTCAATGCACACAGTATCCTGACTTTTGGTTTCCCGACGCAAGGGACTTCGACCTGGATTCTATAGTGAGTTACGATTTCCACTTTGGTTTAACCGAAAACCATCATCGACTTCATACCTATGACTGCCTTTCAGGTTTAGATTAAAGGATTCTGTTCTTCCTGTTTTTCCTCATCCTCCTCTTCCTCTTCATCCGCCTCTTCCTCGCCTTCTTTACTGGTTCAGGGAAGAAGCCAATAAATTCAAAGACTTCGACGAGAACAGACAGATAGACATACATGCAGCGGTACGAGCAGTGGAAGCGAAG
Organism: Aporrectodea caliginosa; assembly: GCA_020284085.1. NCBI lineage: Eukaryota > Metazoa > Annelida > Clitellata > Crassiclitellata > Lumbricidae > Aporrectodea > Aporrectodea caliginosa. The sequence continues at coordinate 576,540 of JACEVL010000507.1, forward strand.
AGGCTGTGATCATTAATAGGCATGAAGTAATGCCACGTGAGCTTAGAAGGCATACGCCGCTTCTCAGATGCGACTAATCAATCGCACGCGCTCTTTAGCCTTCATCTTACGACACTAAGGCCATTTCTGCTGCTGCTGCTGCTGCTGTTGTATATGATGATGAGGCTACTGGTAGCGTTTGGCATTCGATGTTCCGACCAGAGACATTCATTTTGCTGCCCAGCTCCATCTGTCTTTCGATTGGGACGGTGGGACCAAAGACCTTCTTTGTGCGGCACTCACCAGAAACTCCTAAACATCGGCGTATAACACAGCGAAAGCCAGCACAAGAATTCCTAAACACAGACTCCTAATTGCACTGGCACAAGACGAGCTCTAAGTGCGTTGTTTAAGACCTGTCTGAAAGAGTCTTGTAATTTATGACGTGTTACATTTAAATCAATCGTCCAATCTCTTATAGTCCCTGCTGGCTCCTCATACCAACAAATAGATTGCTATCAATCAACGTACATTATGACTTATATTTGCCTCGCATCAGAACAATAAGCCATTTGGACTTTCAGGTGTTTTGGTTCTAGTCCAAACAAAGCCTTGGAATTTACTTCCATGTTTTGCATGCGTTGTGTTGGTTCTTTAATGCAATTCAGAACTAAAATGGCGATGGAAGTCATTAAATCAAAAGTAGGTTACGCTATATAGCGCTTGACTTCAACGGTTTCTACTTTGGTAATTTTTGCGAAGAAAGACAAACTCAGTAATATTACTCAACATCTTTAATAACTCGCTACATAAAAATTATTAGTAGATTCTTTTGGGGTTTTCATTCATTCATTCATTCAGAGCATTTATATAGCGCCTCTTCAAGAAGCAACTCAGAAGCGCTCCCGGCCCAGCCACGACTAAAGAAAAAGACTTGAGGGACTTGTAGAACCCTGCCGGATGGCTCACAAGTAAAGAGCGGATCTTAAGCGGGAGGTCATTCCAGATGGAAGGTCCCACAACCGAAAAAGCACGGTGCTGCTTAATAGCCAAGCGTGCCCGTGGAACTAGGAGCTCACCCCTCGTCGTAGAACGAAGCGCCCGACGCGCTGCAACGTCGGACGCCGGGCGGCAAAGATCACGCAAGTTAGATGGAGCACAGCCAAGAACGCAGCGAGAAACCACAGCAGCAGTGCGGTATGAGATCCGCTGAGAGATAGGCAGCCAGTGCAACACATCACGTATGTATGCAGAGACAGGAGAGAACTTAAGAAGTCGTCCAGTAAGACGAGCGTAGAACTCGATCTAGTCGCCAGAGAACCCCAAGAGGAAGGCCATGGCGTAGAATTGACACACATATGCATGCATACATACGCACGTACATACACATATACGCATACACACATACACACTTATTCAGCTACATGAGCACACATGGACACGTGCAACCATGCACCCACAGACACACATACTCATATAACTAACACCTGTATACGACGGAGAGTTTTCGAAGACTCTCCTGCCAGTTGTAGGATAAACCTGGGGCTATTATTCCCAGAATGAACTATCCGGCCTGCAATAAGCGTGTGCCATTACGGACTGAAAGGGGATTTTATGACGCGACATGTTATATGATCAGCCTAGGTAGTGTGTGAGTATAATCGTGTTCTAGAATTCTTGCTGTAAATAAAATAATGTCTTTATGAAATGCCCTCTGATGATGACGGGTCAATAAGTCCGGTGAGTGCCAAAACTAAAAATTAATCAAAAGCTTCACTTTTGGTTTCATTGTTGATTGAATAGTTAGTTGAAAATTCAAAATGATATGCCTGATCTTTCCGCACAAAACCCGCAGTTTAAAGAGGCCCGAAAATGTCACAGAAAATTAACATGAACTAGACATCCTAATAATAATAATAACTTCCTCTATATCTCTGGTTTTCTCTAGACTCTTATAGACGCACTTTTCAGCTGTTTGATGGCCACCTGTTGAGCGCATCCGAGAGTCTCTTAAGTGGCGCTTTAAAAATGTCTTGCTACATTACATCCCAGAATCTTCGTGAAGATTAGCAATGAAAAACAATTTGACTTGTCTAACGGAGGGCCCGAACAGCATACTTTGCGCAGGGCACGAAATATCCTTAGGCCGGTGTAGGAGGCTGAATGCACTCCCCGTATGAAAAGACTCCGGGAGTGTTTTTATCCTAGTATATAATGACTCTAGAGTTAATCAATACTAGGACAAAAACACTCCACCCAGCGAATAAACACTCCGTACGTGTTTTCGTTAAAGATCGGACCAAATGACTCAGGGAGTTGATTCTTCCTAGGACATATTGAATGGGGAGTTAATTCTTCCTAGGACATATTGACTGGAGGAGTTAATTCTTCCTAGGACATATTGACTGGGGAGTTAATTCTTCCTAGGACAAATTGACTGGGGGGGGAGTTAATTCTTCCTAGGACAAATTGACTGGGGAGTTAATTCTTCCTAGGACATATTGAATGGGGGAGTTAATTCTTCCTAGGACAAATTGACTGGCGGAGTTAATTCTTCCTAGGACATATTGACTGGGGAGTTAATTCTTCCTAGGACAAATTGACTGGGAGTTAATTCTTCCTAGGACAAATTGACTGGGGAGTTAATTCTTCCTAGGACATATTGAATGGGGGAGTTAATTCTTCCTAGGACCAAGTGACTCGAGGAGTTGATTGTTCCTAGGACAAATTGACTGGGGGAGTTGATTATACCTAGGACCAAATGACTCGTGGAGTTCATTCTTCCTAGGACCAAATGACTCGTGGAGTTGATTCTCACTACAACAAATTGAATTAGGCTATGGAGTTTATTGCTTTTATGTTTTTATAATGCGCATAATAGTGTGTTACATAAATTATTAAGCTACTGTAGATATGAATTAAAAAGAGGATGTTAAACCAGAATTATCACTGTGCAAGGTGCTAAAACTTACTTTTCTGAGAAGTTACTACTTTCTCGTTAGCAACTTTTATTCGTTCTTAAAATGCGTTTAAGTGAATGTTTAATCACACATGACTATATAAATGAAACTTGTAAAGTTTTTAGTGTTAACGGTGCTAAGTTTCAGCTGCATGTTCCATTCGTGATTTCAAATAAATAATGTGATTACTATCTCAATGAAACATTTTGCATGACTTTGTAGTGTAAAACAGCGTCAAAATATTCTACCAGTTAATTGATCCCACACAGAAGATGCTTCATAACTATAACTTTCCGATTCAGTTTGTCCTAGGAAGAATCAACTCCACAAATCATTTGGTCTCCCCCCCCCAATTCACTTTGTCCTAGGAAGAATTAAACCCCCCATCCAATATGTCCTAGAAATAATCAACTACACAAGTCATTCGGTCCTAGGAAGTATCAACTCCCCCAGTCAATTTGTCCTAGGAAGAATCAACTCCCCAGTCAATTTGTCCTAGGAAGAATCAACTCCCCATTCAATTTGTCCTAGGAAGAATTAACTCCCCAGTCAATAAGTCCTAGGAAGAATTAATTCCCCAGTCAATTTCTCCTAGGAAGAATTAACTCCCCAGTCAATATGTCCTAGGAAAAATTAACTCCCAGTCAATATGTCTAGGAAGAATTAACTCCCCCATTCAATATATCCTAGGAAGAATTAACTCCCCAGTGAATTTGTCCTAGGAAGAATTAACTCCCAGTCAATATGTCCTAGGAAGAATTAACTCCCCAGTCAATATGTCCTAGGAAGAATTAACTCCCCCAGTCAATATGTCCTAGGAAGAATTAACTCCCCATTCAATTTGTCCTAGAAAGAATTAACTCCCCAGTCAATATGTCCTAGGAAGAATTAACTCCCCAATCAATTTGTCCTAGGAAGAATTAACTCCCCCATTCAATTTGTCCTAGGAAGAATCAACTCCACTGGAGTGTCAATTCACCAACAGGAGTGTTTTAGTCCTAGTAACAATAGACTCCACCGGTCAAATATTCCTAGTAAGAATTAACTCCACGATTCAATATATCCTGGGATAAATAGACTCCGGAGTGTTTAAAAGGGGGAGTCTATTCAGCCTACTACACCGGCACTAACTCTGGATCTTGTCGTATAATGACACTGCACAACCTAAAAAAAGATAAGAGTTAGGTAAGATCGATGTCAAAGGCCCTGGAAGCCATAAAATGTCACAAAGCACTGCTTCTGTCGTAAAACGACAGAGACCCACCACACCTAGGTTTAAAGGGAATTCAAAATTATTTCCTTTTAATGTCTCTTGGCTTTGTTGATAGGACGCGGGCAGTCGCATAAACTTAATACATATTGGTGCCGGGAAATACTTAGTCCCAGTTGGATAACCGTATACCGTGGCAGCAGGAGCTTACTCAAGTGTGTATTCAATGTTTGCCGACATCGAGTGGCCGCTAAGGTCGTTGAAGTCGGTCTTGTTTAAATGAACACCTAAACAGTGCTTCAAGCCTTCCCTGAACACAAGCCTTCCCTGCACTCAATTCGTCTACATTAATTTTAGTGTCTTTCCCTTTTTTTATCTCTTTATTCTTTAAAGCACAATTGCCGCAAGACTTGGTTAACAGCTGATGGTGGAATAGAACTCTTGTCTTGCGCTCAATAAAGCAGTGAAAAATTACTTGTTGTGTCATCTGTTAGCTTCTACCTTTGCTCTGTTTTTAACAAATGCTGCTTTGCGTTTAAAAGTGTCCAAAGCTTACGTAATTGCGTTATTACCTGCTAGCTTCTTTCCCTGCTCTGTTGTCAAAGATCCTCTTTTGCTACTGCAACTTACTTCCTTAATTATCTTGCATCTACTCTTCTGGATTTGCTATCAAACGTTCAACGAGCTATGCCTAATTATTTGGCTTCTTTCGCGTGAAGAAGACATATAAATGGATTGAAAACCTTTTTTGCCTGGAAAAGCAAGGCAAGGATATAAGACGATAGATCTGCGTTAACGACTTCTCTATATATCTCCAATATTTAATGGATTTGCATTTGCTGATGATTATTGATTCACGGTTAAATATTCATCAGCGTCTGTGAAATAGAAGCGCGAAGGCCTCTCATTGGCCTCTGGAGTGGACAGATGCTGCGTGTAGTGGTCTGATGAACGGATTCGGACTTTCGACCGACCAAGTAGGCCTACTAGATGAGGGAGGAAAGCGAAAGGACACGGCAGCAACTAATCCATCGCTTGGTCCACGGAATGTTATAGACTTTTACAATTCAATGGCAGCGATGTATTGACGCTGGTTCCGCGTCGTGGATGGCACGGAGGAGATTGGAGGAGCAGTTGACTTTAGACAGGCGATGTATAAAACAAATCTCAGTAAGAGCGTTGATGTAGAATGAAGAGGCTCTATGCGAAAGTCCGATTAGACTACGTGACTTTGAGAGAACTGACGCAGGTCGCATAATCCTTAGGATATTGCTGAGCATGCGACGAAAAGGTGGAAGAAGATGAGCAGGGCGAGGAAGAGGAGAAAGAGGAAGAAGAAGAGTAAGAGGAAGATGAGGAGCGACGAGGAAGAGGAGAAAGACGAAGACGAAGAGAAAGAAGAGAAAAAAGAGGATGAGGAAGATGAGGAGAACGAGGAAGAGGAGAGAAAGGAAGAAGAGGATGAGGAAGAGCAAGTATAGTAATAAGAAGTGTAAGGGGAAGAAGAGGTTGAAGAGTTAGAGAGAAGAGAAGGAATGGAAAGAATACTAAGAGGACGAAGAGTAAGAGAAAGATGAGGAGGACGATTAAGAGGAGAAAAAGGAAGAAGAGGATGAGGAAGAGCAAGAAGAGCAGGAAGAAGTGTAAGAGGAAGAAGATTAAGAGGTAGAAGAGTTAGAGGAAGAAGAGACAGGAAGGGGGAAGGACGAAGAGTAAGAGGAAGATGAGGAGGACGATTAAGAAGAGGAAGAAGAGGATGAGGAAGAGCAAGAGAAGAAGAAGTAAGAGGAAGAAGAAGAGGTAGAAGAAGAGGAAGAAGAGACAGGAAGGAGAAGAATACTAAAGACGAAGAGTAAGAGGAAGGAGGAGGACGATTAAGAAGAAAAAGGAAGAAGAGGAAGGGCGAAAAAGAGGTAGAAGAGTTAGAGGAAGAAGAGACAGGAAGGGGAAGAATACTAAGAGGACGAAGAGAAGAGGAATGAGGAGGACGATTAAGAGGAGAAAAAGGAAGAAGAGGATGAGGAAGAGCAAGAAGAGCAGGAAGAAGTGTAAGATGAAGAAGAAGAGGTAGAAGAGTTAGAGGAAGAAGAGACAGGAAGGGGAAGAATACTAAGAGGACGAAGAGTAAGAGGAAGATGAGGAGAAGGAAGAAGAGGATAGGAAGAGCAAGAAGAGCAGAAGTGTAAGATGAAGAAGATTAAGAGGTAGAAGAGTTAGAGGAAGAACAGGAAGAAGAAGATTAAGAGGAAGGAAGAGGAAGAGTAAGAGGAAGAATAAGAAAGACAAGTACGAGGAAGAAGAGAGAGGAAGGCGAAAACATCCTGAGGAGCAGAAAGAGGAGGAAGAAGAGGAAGAGAAAAGGAGGAAGAGGAAGAGTAAGAAGATGAAGAAGAGTAAGAGAAAGAGGAAGAGGAAGAAGAATAAGAAGAAGATAAGAGGAATGGGAGAAAGACTAAGGGGTAGAAGAGTTAGAAGAAGCAGAGGAAGATGAGGAGGAGGGACGAAAAGAAGAAGATTGAAAGGATAAATAGGAAGAGAAAGAAGAAGAAGTTCAGGAAGAACAGGAGGCGGACAAAGAGAAAGGGAAAGCGGAGGAGAGTAGGAAAAGAAAAATAATGTAAATCAGACATGTAATGTAACTAGACATTTTATAATACCTATTCGGTGTCTCTCAAAGACGCTGTTCTCAGTAAGTGTAAAAGGCTATTATGAACAACATGTTCAAACCGGATAAGTCGCCACTGGTGGTCTCTCAAACACACGTAGAACCTAATCAACGGATTTCCATTTATGATTGACAGCTGACGCCAGCTGTAAAGCTTCTGATATGTGTTGCTTTGAGCAGCGTCCGAATCACCATAAGGTTAAAGGTCAATGCAGGGCATTCGTCAGTGGCCGGCTGGATGGTCGTAGAACCTTGTCAATGTGGGGTGCGGTGGTCGATTGGTTAGGGCGCTCGGCCTGTAACGCGGAGAGTATGGGTTCGAGCCTCGTCCGGTGCGGTTACTGTGTAGGGACCTTGTGCAAGTCCTTCACTCACAATTGCTCTGCAACATAATTGTACCTGCGACTTACGTGTGTGCACTTCTGAACTTTGTTAAGGGCAATACCAAATTACAGATGTATTAAAAGGGAATCAGTATGTCGTTTAAAAATTGGCCTATCAAAATATCTAGAGGGTTTTGATACAGCATCTGTTTAACGACGCTGAATCAAAAGAAAGATGATAGAGTCGCCCTCCTCTTTTCTCCAGGCCAGGAACTAGCACTACCAAAGTACAGCAATGTCTAAGTTCGGGTATTAGTTTTATGTTTTCAAATACAATACAAAGGCACTGAATCTATGCTGTTGGCTGATGAAATAACTCTTGAACTTAAACTCTGCTATACGGTAAATGTCTGAAAGTACGAGAATTATCGAGCAAATTCATCGCAAGACGAGCTATTCTATCAAAAACGTAAGTCCAACACAAGCATTCAGGTGGGCATGGCGTCACAAAGCAGCATCTAGAATGGTAATGAAAACAAGAAAGAGGATGAGACAGTAGAGGAAAAGGAGAATGAGGAGTGGAATGAGAACGATGTTAAATGGGAAACCAGGAAAAGAGGCGAAAGAGACAATGCAGAGGAAGAGGAAGGTATATGTATATGTGATATTTTCTTGGTTCTGAAAGGTATACGTGTGGTATAGAAAGATGGAATGTTGCGCTGCACAATGGCATTAAACAAACAGAATTCTATAATCAAGAGACATTGTCGTGCATATGGTGTCATCTCACGCACACACGTACATAGATAGGCCTACGTAGACCCCTGCAGAGATACCAAGGTATACAAACATCTGTGGGAACAGTATTACTGCCGATGGCTTTTGTCTTATTTATTGAGCACAACACACTTAGCTTACCTAAGTGTGCGTGCTGTATAGCCTACGTATATGTTTTCGTTCATATGTATGAATGCAGACATGTGTGTATGCAAGTATGTATACGTCTTATGCAAGTATGTTTCTATGTAGGTATGTATGCATGTATGTACGTACGGATGGATTTATGCATGTATTTATACATATGTGCATGTATGTAAGTTAGTACGTTCGAATGTTTGCTGTGTGCAAGCGTGCATGTATGTATATATATATATCATGTTTTTATGTATGTTTTTATGTATGTATGTACGATTGTTTTCATGTCGGCTTGTGCATTTTGCCTAGTAATTTTTTCATGTATAAATGTTTTTCTGCTGTTTATTGCTATAGGATTGGCTGATGATGAAGAGGTCTATGAATGTTTCGACGCTTTCGGAACATGAGACGAACAATTTATCGATGTCCTTTCTACTCTGCTTCATCGCAAAATTCGTCCTTGGAATAAATAGACGAGTTTAGCAGAATCGATCAAATACAAAATGCTTCAGCTTCTCTCTTACTTAAAGGTTCTGACACTCAGAACTTTTATTGTCAGATCGAATGGTCCAAACGCTTTAAAAAATAGCGTCTGTTGAAAAGAAACTCCAGTATGGACTATGTATACATACATTCATCTCATACATAAATACATATATACAAGCATGCATGCATACATTCATACATGCACACATACATACACATACATTCATGCATATAATTTGCATATATACATACATACTTTCATACATATACACAGACACGCATACATGTATGCATATATACATGCATAAATGCATACAGAAATACATACATTAGTAGGCTTATAGCTATAGCTATGTAACCCATTTTTGTATGTATAAAATGTATTCAGGTTGTTTATTCCAGTACTCAAAGACTTCAGTTGTGTGGCACCTCAATGTTCCACAGCCAAATACTTGTAGATTTATTGTCAAAACGATCGCTATTAGATTCCTCAAAGACCATTATGGACTTTTTATAGATGCACACAATCCTCCTTAAAACCAGTACAATTGTTTTCACTGAGTCTTTTACTTGCACATTAATACCTCGTACAGCCATACATTGCTCTATATAAGAGAGAGCAATCGTCTGCACAGAGGACACGTGACTTTTGGCACAAGTTCCCGGATGGACTGGACATTAATCAGACCGGATATGACGACGAATTTATGACGCGGTTTAACCGTTGTAAAGCCAATGGACGTTTCACTGCAGACGACATGAGAACGAAGGAAGGGAAGGATGGGAAAAGGGAGGGAGCAAGAAAGGGATCACGTGGGATCGAGATTTATGTGCGAATGCAGAAATGTGACAGGTTTGCAGCACCAGACGAAAGCCAGAGCAAAACGGTGACCTGGGTCACAATAAATCACTCAGTGATAAGGCGACGACCGCTAGATCGTTCGTTATGCGGTAATTGCCTGGAATGCTCTTATAATTCGGAACTGAATTCATATGCATTGGCCAACCGATGTATACATAACAATCCCAAACGCACCGTTTTATGCTTGAACTTATGTAGTGTGTACACATTATGCATTGATTCCTAGAAGCATCGAACATTTCTAGGTTTGGACGCACTGATTGGTCTTTGTCACACAAGTCCGTGTTTTAAACGAGTCGACGCCAATAGCAAAAGGACAAGAGGAACAGTTGAGGCATGGGCTTAATGGGCATCGTGACTGCATGGGCCAATGAAAGAAATACTGTACAAAATATCATAATGATTGTCATCACCGTGGGTTATCATCATCACCACCATTATCATGATCAATATCATCATTGCGATCATATTCGTCGTCATCACAATCATCACCGTTGTCGTCGTCATCTTCATCACTGTCGCCATCCGAAAAAAAGTGTTTTTCAGAAAGATACGATGAATATGCGTTGAAACGATCTTGTGTGCATGAAATAGACAAGTGTCTGCTGTAGTTGTTTGTGTCTAATTATTTGGGCCATGTGAGGGAAGTGACTATGAGTGTGCGAGAAGGGTTTGCTTTTCAAAGATAATTCTGCGAGTGTCGGTCTGAGTAAATTTACTGAAAAAGTAAGTCTACACGTTTTTATGCAACGACCGTGTGACCTTGACCCTGTTCATTCTTCAATGAAATTTTCACGCCATTTCAGGTCCCCGATATTATGTCTTGTTTACTGAACTGGAAACGGTTGATGTCGCTAAGGTTTCACTGAATGGGGAAAACAAGTTAATGTCGTTGAGTTTTCTTATATCGAAAAATTCGTCGCACTGCTTTTGTTTTGCAGTTCAGTCTTTTTCTTTCTTCTCTATTGGTTTTCTTTGGTTGACTGTCTGGTCCAAAATCTCTTCCATCGTTTTTAGTCGCAATCCTCATTTGGAAGGTCGCTCATCTTAGATCCGTAAATTCAGTCATCCAGAGCACGACCCTAATTAGACGCGGACTATGCAGCAACAGCGACTCGTCTATGCTAAAACAACATTCATAATGAGCGTACACATATCATACACTGTGTCCGGAAAAAGGAACTTATGGTAATATGAAAATAATTAACTATGTGATAGAACGGCAAATGTGGGTTGGCCAGATATCGAAATGTCACCCAGTCAGGTGGCGAGCGATGATTAAAGACTATTTCTATTATTGTAGCCCAGAGTACGTACAGCAAAAAAGCAATCTCTATTTTTAAATTAGTGATGACTTCTAAGTAGAAATGAAGAGAAATAAATTCATATTTAGAGGAACTGGATGATAGAGAATTGAACAGCAAGTGAAACAATAAAATAAAGGACAATTCAGATTCCAACGATCAGATTATTCAGATTCAAACGATCAGACTGAATCAGATTCAAACGATCAGACTGAATCAGATTCAAACGATCAGACTGATCAGACTGATCGTTGGCAGTTGGTTAGTTGCTGTTAAACGACGCTGTTTCATAACAAAATGATTAGCGTCTCCCTCCAGACTTGGGACTGGCACTACCAGAGTACGGGCAATGGCGGAGTTAATGGCACGGGCGAAACCTAAGCAACATGACATATACAGTACAAGGAGATCCATGATAGGACAATGATGCAGTGTGTTCTCTGAGCAAATATATATAGCGCTCAGAAATAGAATAATCGTTTATGTGCGAACGTGGGTTTCAATTATGCCGTTCATACTGAAACGAGAACGAATTAAAGACTTTGGACACATGCAATGCATGATGCGTATTTAATGTGGATCTTGTATTTTAACAGCAACATAGTAGGCCCAATACTAATAAGAAGTTCAATGCTCGTTTGTAGCATATCTACTTAATTTCATAAGCTTATTTGCTAGTTTGGACACGTGTATGGGGCAGAAGTCAGAAGAACGACAGATTCACAAGAATTTAATTGACTAAGAGATAATGAATAGTAAATTCAGACAGATAGTTCAAAAGTTCACATAGGTACGTTGGGAATGATAACTCAAAACCCAATTCGATGCAATCACTGACGACATAAGGAGGTTGAAAAGTATTGGGTATACTTACTGTAGATGGACTCCATTGCCTAACCTCTACGTGTGTGCTAGAGTCTACCTGTCCAGTGATGATTTTGCTATAGTTATCGGAGCATTATTTGCTTCCAGATTAACTTTCTTGAAATGAGCTTTGACACCACGTGGGCTAACACAGACAGCGCTTTAGAAGGTAGAGGCCTACTTGAAAGTCGCTATTTTAAGTATCTGGCGTAAGATCAAGCGTGTATCTGCTCCCCACAAAGAGGTATCGATCAAGTCCCTTCTCCAGTAACTGCCGTTGCTTGAACTTGCTTCAAACCAAAATGACTCTCATAATCGTAATCGTAAAGTTTATAGTGATTGCACTTGTAGATGAAACTACATTATATCATTAAGAACAAAGGGCACTCCTAGAAGGGATAGACTTCCGTTAGTTAGGGGTCCTAATTTAATACGTATTCAGACTGCTTGTTAGTTCTGTGTGACCGTTTCTGCTGCCAGTGTCTCTCCCTGCAGTCTCTCCCTGCAGTCTCTCCCTGCAGTTTCTCCCTGCAGTCTCTCCCTGCAGTCTCTCCCTGCATTCGTTTTGTCTCCTTGTGTGGAAGACGTTCGAGTTCATCTTGAACCGTTTTTGTCATCAGTTGTTGGTGAAATATTGTATTTCTCGTCGAGAATTTTCTCTGGTTTGTGTCGCTGCAGTCTGCATGAGATGAACTTCTTTTTGTTCTTTTATGTGCGTAATGTCACGCACATACGTATGTTAATGGGTTAGGAAATAAAATTTTACCGTTAAGCCAGTATATTGCTTCGTATCCCTAGGCAGCGTGTAACAATGCGTATATACATTTGGAAAGAGATCGGTGCTGACCGGCGAAAATGGAGGAGAATGAAAACAAACGGCTTCTACATAGTATGCGAACAGGACTATAAAACTGAATGGGGAAGCGTATAGGAAACTATTGCTCTACAACTAGTATGCTAATATACGAAGATAGTATTTGGTGAAGTCTGGACAAGGAAGAATAATTTATTTGCCTTTATGCAAAGCGGATTGGGAACTCCGAACACGTTGTCAACTGTTGGTCGAGTTCTAGGTGTGTGCGGGGGCCTATCCACAAAAACTTTCCAAGCTATTCGAACGGCAATCGCCTGCCGATGAATTTATCGTTCTTAACAAACGGTGTCATAAAGAAGATGATTAGAATCGCCATCCTCTTTTATCCAGGTTTGGCACTAGCACCACCAGTAAATATATAGTAGCAGCGGAGAGTCTTCGAGACGTACCTAGATAGCTACTTATATACATACACACACATGCATACATGCATGCTTGTAGCTTTGTATAATAAAAATGTATGCATATATATATAAATATATAGATATATATATATATGTAAAATAAGCGCACACGTACTATATGTATGCATACATATATGTATGAATATAATTATGTATTCATAATATGCATACATAATTATATTCATACATGTATGAATACATGCATGCTTGAATATATGCATGTATGCATGTATATGCTTGTATAGAGTCTATCTGTTCCTGCATCATCCAATATCTGTTATTCTATTCTTACCTATATCTCTCCCTCAGCTTCTATATCTGTGCCTATGTCTATGCATCAACGCCAGAATACGATGCTGTCTATCTCTGCGCCAAAGCATAGCCACCACCCGTAATTTATACGTTCGATCGATATAGGATAGAAATATGCGCATCTATCTCGAGCGTCAATTTTCGCATGTAAGCGCTCATCCGTGACTGGCAATGCGGCGCAGCGAACCATGCATGGGGCAAAATTCGGCTGAAACTTTTCGACGGCTTCACATTCCAATATCGTGAATATATTGGATACATAATCGGTCTTCACACCCGCTGGCTCTCATTTTCTGATCAGGGTCGAGTGGGCCGCAGGAACACCGGGTAAGGAGATAAAAGCTTCAATAAAACGCTCGTAAAACTTGGCTCGGTTAGTCAAGCGTTGAAAGCAATTATAGCCCGAAATAAATCCGGAGAGGGAAATGCGATAATGTTCGCCACGTACGTGTACGTGTATGCGTGGGCGGATGGATGTGTGTGCGTACAACCACGACCATCCGAAGCAATGTCGTTATTACAATCGGAGTTTATGTGATTTTAACATTAACAATTTCTGTTGATAATCAGCGGAGTCAAAGCTTATTGTGAAGTTCTTATGGATTCTTTCATGTCCTCGCATTGAATGCTTAAAAATTGTAAAGTCTTACCTTTGCCAGCAAACCCGCCGGGAGTCAGTGGAGCTCCCATATTCCGATATGGGACCAATGTAGAGCCCATATTCGTCCCATTTAATACCCGTGGATATGCTGGCAGGGACACGAAACGTTTTAACTAATCGCTTCTGTGGCTTTAAATTGCTAACTGTGTACATATCTTTTGTTGCAAGCGTAGGCCTACTCTGAGATGAAAAAAGAAGTTTTTCAAGATGAATTGTTTTGGGGTTTTTTGTTTGTCTTTTGTTTTAAAATTTTTCTATTTTGGATTGTAAAATTCATAAGAAATGGAACGAATAAGAACTCCAACTCAGTTTAATTCAGTTGCGATTTCTGACTGATGAACCAAAAATTGGTGATATTAGTCAATGTAATCAAATTTAAAGTTATAGTTCTGGGTTTCGGGCTTTGAGAGTTGAAGAGACGCCATTTTGGCATATTTATAATTTATAGATTTATAAAAAGAACCAAAATGCCAAATTTTGTGGTTTCTTGTTTCTTTTTGTATTCCAAAGTTTAACGTTGACATCATATAACATCAAAGGTCGTTGACGACAATTCAAAATTATGCACTATGCAATTGAAAACAAAGAACTGATAGAGTCTGAATGACACCATTCAAAGGTGTCTGAACAGTATTTTACAATGTCACTAATATTCATTGATTAACATCATAATATAACTCAGCTATTAATGTCTATGATACTTGCAGGCAAGTTATACAATGCTTTGCAGAAAATATCATACACCATTTATTTCTATTCTACTTTGAATTTTCAAACATTTATCATTCATTGCAATCAAATAGCCTATTATTATTATTGTTTCTTTGGTTTGTAAAAAAAACCCAAACCCAAACAACCTTTCCCACCTCTGAGTATACTTGCCTTGAATTACTAAAAGGAACAACGTCGCATCATGTTCTTGGCTAATGGAAAAGAACGACATGCATGTCTTAACGGAGTAGGATAATTATGCTGTCAAGTCTTGTTAACGAAGCTTTCAAGAGAGGTTGCGTAATGCAGGTATTTATCTTGCCATTTGCATAGCTCTTTTTGAAAAAATTCCTTTCGCGTATTTTGCAGCATACAGTTATATAAATTGACGTCACTTATATAATTCTTTCGTATTTATATGGAATAGACAACTGTATTGTCTTACTATGATACCTGTAGTTGTTTGTAAAATAGAAGGGATGGATGGGTGGTGAGGTGGAGGGTTGGAGTGGGGGGGGGGTACGTGTGGAGGCGGTGTATAGAAAGGAAAAGGCCGTTGGTAATTCGATTTGGAGATGGAGATGGTATAAGGTAGAGAGCGCTGAAAGCCGACAGCCTTGTGTTTTGACAGCCTTTTGCTGAAGCACTTCAGATGTTTCTCTTTCTCTCCCTCGCCCTCCCCCTCTCTTCTCCTGAACCCGTTCTATTCCTTAGATCATCATCGGACGCGTATGGATACTAGCCTCAAGCGATACATGTATGCAGGAGACATTGTATATGGCTGATACGAAGAACAACATACAACCAGAGAGATCTCAATAACGCTCATCAGATATATGTTGAGTAACCAATATAGGATGCCAAAAAACTTTTGTTGATCCTGTGGGTTGCGGATCACGTATAGACGAGTTAGCTGTGCAGGTGAAATCCTTAGGTCTTTGATATGAACCGTATAAATAAACACCTGAACTGGAATGAACGCTTTATCAATGCATCTAAGAAACTTGCTAAAACAGCAATAGGCCTATATTATTTTGCATTCGGCATCAATCACATGGTCGCATGTATGCATGAATGTATGTAGGTCTATGCATGCATGTATACATGCATATAGGCCTTTTGTATCTGGACTTTTATAAAGCACATCAAAGCAGCCCCCTTAAAAGTATACTTATATGCATGGATGTATTTATGTGTTCGTCTGTGTGTGTGTGTGTGTGTGTATGTACTGTATGTTTGTACGTATGTGCATGCGTATGTATGTATGCATGTATGTATGTGTGTATATCTCGGGGTCCGATAGCGCATTGGATAACACACTGACATAGAGAGCGAGAGGTACCGAGTTCGAGTCCCGTAGGGCGGACATGCTTTGTAGGCTGCTATTAGCGTCGTGTATTGCAGGCTGTCTGTTCTGTTAGTAGTTAAGATTTATGTCTTCTGTCATTTGTGTTCTTGTGAATTGTTTCAATTGCATAATTGTACACTGTAACCGGTTGCGGTTTGTCAACCGGACTGTTTCAATAAAGAAAAAATTATTATATGACAGGTTCTACATCAACTGTGTAATAATTTGGTTTAACCTCCTTGACGTTAACCCCGAACGTTACTCGGGCCGAGAATTCTATGCAAAAGCGGTTAACCCCGAGTCACATTCGGGCTCATACATACATACATACATACATTCATACATATATACAAACATATACATATATAAATGCATATATACCTACATAATTATATATAATTATACCTACACATGTATATATTTACACACATAGATGTATATGTACATATATATACATATATATACATACATACATACATACATACATACATATATCTGTATATATATACATATATATATATATGTAAATTTATACATGTATTTGTACATATATATATATGTATATATGTAAATGTATGCATATATGGCTATGCATGTTTACATATACACATATATACCTACACATGTATATTCATGCATATACATGCATACGTAAAAGAATGCAACGTTTTTGGCTCGTTTTTCTGGGAGAAAATGAAACGCTAAGGAGGTTAATTTGACCAATTGCAATATTAGTTGGGATTTTACCTGGTCATCCAGATTAAAGCGAATGCAATTCTTCGGTCCTCAGGATCTGCCACCTGCCATGATGCTCTGCAGTATATGCGCCATACCAACCTCTCTCAACCACAACATACGCGTGTACAGTAAGTTGTGTGAAGTGCAAATTAACACATAAAAATCGTATAAATTAATAATCAACCAGGATACACCTCTATTCTTTTGGCTGCTGATGAAGTGTAATATTATTCCTCTTTCATGTTGTCCGCGCCTTGTAATTTCGCCGTTTATATCGCTTATCTGGCTGTATCTGTCTTCGTTTCTGTCTCTGTCTCTGTCTGTCTCTGTCTCTGTATCTTTCTCCCTTTTTTTCTTTCTCTCTCTCTCTCTCTGTCTCTCTCTGTCTCTGTCTCTCTGTCAAATCTCTGTCTCCCTGTCTCTGTCCCTGTCAGTGTCTGTCTCTGTCTGTCTCTGTCTCTGTCTCTGTCTGTCTGTCTCTCTCTCGTATACCGGCGCATAGGTATCTACATGTATGTATACATATGTATGCATGTACGTATGTATGCGTGCATGTATACGTATAAATAGACAATAATTATGTTATCATTTTAAATAGCGCCTATTGTATTAAGAATCGATGTGTCGCACAGAATCCAACCACAACCGGATACATGTAGGTGGTTTCGCAATTCGTGCACTCTTCGCATTCATGAGCCAGGCCATGCAGGATGCGAGAGAGGAAGAAACCTCTAAACTACGTGTTATGTCGACACCTTGGAAACAAGCGGAGAAAAAGACTCGACTTGGGTCGAGTCGCGGAAATAACAAAGCTAATTATGACCCTGAATATGTATATAATATATATGTGTGGTGTGTGTGTGTGTGTGTTTGTGAAGTCTAAGAAATGTTCATACCCGTCGAAAGAAGTACGGAATGAAATATATTATAACGATAAGTTAAGACAAGGTTAGATCAGATCTCGCTACGCAAAGGAAGTCAAGGTAATTGTAAGGTGAGTCAACAAGGGAAAGTAATGCAAAACAATGTATTGAAAAGTTTGAACCTATAACAGTGGAACATGTAATAAAACTCTCTACAATAGTATATTATACTGGAATGCAAAGTTAAGGAGATTCAAGCACAAACCTATTTCTGGCTGAAGCGCAAAGAAGACTGTATGGAAATTGGATCACTTAATTGTTTGATGTGCAATATATTTAAACATTTTGACACAGTGAGAATTGTAATCGAGAAGCTGTTATGAAAGGCAGAAGTCGCAGTATTCTTGAAAATATCGAACAAAAGTCTCCTTATTTTTATTCGCTGATAGATGAATTAATAACTTCTTAATCGATACCTAGGCATACAGACTTCTCTTCACAACAAATAATTGTGTATAAATGTGTTGCTTAATTCTTTAGTTAGCATCGCTTTAATGTTTCTACTCAGATGATTACCATCTGAAGCCTTTGAGTCATAGCAAAGCATAATATATCAAAGGCATCATTGGCATCTCTTGAATCCTAAGGCACAGATCAAGAGGAAGACGATTCACGTTGATGGTAAAGCGATAAAGAAGATGACGTGAAGGTGCATGCATGCATGTGTGCATATGCGTGTTTTTCATCCATATATTATGTGTGTGCATGTATGCGTATACGTAAGCATATGTGTCTATGTAAACATGTATGTATGCATGTGTGCATAACTGCATAAAAGTATACATATATGTTTTATGCATGTGTGCACATCCATGTGTGCATATGTGTCTGCATATATGCAAGTATCCATGTATTGTATATAGGCCCTATATGTATTCGTAAATGTATGTCTGTATGTACACTTGTCTGTCTGTAGGGTAGAGTGGGGCAAAAGGCCCACTTTTCAGGTCAATTGTCATATCTCAAAAAGTTATTACCCTATAACTATGAAATATGTGCAGGTAGATACATCATTCATTTTGCTGTATAAAAGTACCATAATAATGTCTATCTACAGCATCAGTAATGTGTGGGGATGATTTTCTCTCGACACCCAAAAAGGGCGTCTTGCCCCGTGGGTGGGGTAAAAGGCCCACACGTGTGAGGCAAAAAGCCCATGGGTGGGCGTTTTACCCCGCACTGTGTAACTTTAGTTATAATGCTGAAAAATGAGAACACATAAGATTTAATAGACAGTCCAATAGGCCTACACATGCACTGAAAGTGACCTAAGCACAGCCGAATACGTGCAGAATGTCCCAGGCCTATTCAAAAATACAAAAACTGTCAATAATGTCCATTAGATCTCTCGTAGCAAGTCCCAGCTCACAAGACACAGCTCACTCGATAGACTATCACAGCAGCCGCAGCAGTCAGAAGTAAAAAACACTTGGCAACAAGAATCAGGTGAATCGAGTAACCAAGATCAGGAATGGACATGCATCATATACCAAGTACAGTTATAAAATGCAGTAGGCCTAGTCTAGTCAGACTCGCAGTTTGGGCAGGTGAAATAGGAATAACCATCTGTGCAAGCCTCGTGTGCCCACTTCGCACACTGTTGGCACTGGACCCATTTCTCACGGGACATGCTGTTAGCGAAAGGTTCGCCGCATATCAGGCATGGCCATTCCTCGTCTTCACTGCTGGTATCATCGTGTGTCGCTTTGCGCTTCTTACTTCTCACCGCTGCGGTTTTGGTTTTAGGAAGAAGTTTCGCTCTTTTCTTCCGTCCGGTTGTTGACGTCGAAGGCTGTGGGTCGTCGTTTGAACTGCGTTTCCTTTGTTTCGTTGACTCCAGGCTCTTAATGAGAGCGGCACTCTTCGCAGCGGCCTTGAAAGCAATGGCGGAAGAACGTGCTTCCGCGACTTTCAACTTGTCTTCCAATTCATTCTTGTATGGCGATCCTGTTAAAAGCGTTGCAGATTCAGCTTTACGTGTTCGAGAGCGTACACCAGAGATCTTCGGACGAGGTGATATTGCCAAGATCAGTCTCCGAGCTGCAATTGCACGCATCCACAAAACCATTTATGTAGAAGGCCAGAGTACATCAAGTTCAATATAAAAAGTAGGCCTATGGCCTACTTAGAAACTTAAAATTAAAAGGAAAATGTTCACCAGGCCTAAACTTATATTCACTGTGTTTCTCATAATTTAATTCTAACTTGACTAACTACCAATCATCAACTTCATTGATGTAAATGTAGGCGCGGGTTCTCGTCACATTCTACTAATAAACGAATACAATAGGCCTAATAATCAAATGGCTAAGCAACACTAAATGTAATAAGTTACCTACCTTGTTCAGCATCACTCAGTTGAGCAGAAGCCTGTGCATCAGCAGTCACCGGCTGAACGACGGTGGGAGTCGGAGGGACCGACGGTGCATCAGCAGTCACCGGCTGAACGACGGTGGGAGTCGGAGGGACCGACGGTGCATCAGCAGTCACCGGCTGAACGACGGTGGGAGTCGGAGGGACCGACGGTGCATCAGCAGTCACCGGCTGAACGACGGTGGGAGTCGGAGGGACCGGCAGTGCCTCTTCGGTAACTGTTGCTGCCTGGAAGTCGTCGTCAGTGAACACCTCTGGATCGAATGGCCACAGTCCACTGCACTTAAATCCATTGACGGCCTTTTCGGGTGTAGCCGTTCGCAAATATGCAGTGCCAAATATGCCTGCCATGTCGTAGAATGAAATACGTTTTCCCGGATGGGAGACCATCCAGGAATCGGCAGCAACATTGTAACCGCTCTTGAGCGACTTGAAATAGCTTCTATCAAGCGGCTGCATCTTGTGGGTGGAGTGCGGTGGAAGAGTGAGAAGATGCAGACCATTCTCACGTGAAAAAGTGATAGCGCTCAGAGTCTTGTGGCTGTGATGACCATCAAGTATTATAATTTGCGGATTGTCTGTGGATGCACGAGTGAAACCGACAAAATGCTGAAGCCATTTAATGAATAGCTCTGAATCTGTCCATCCGCTTGTACTTGTGTATCCCACAGATTGTGGTGGTGCACCATTGAGCAGAGCTGGAATCATCCTTTTTCGTGGATAGATGAACATTGGTGGCAAAAATGCACCAATCGCACTCATTGCGCATATCACTGTAACGGTTGCGCCTCGCTCGCCACTTGTCACTTTACCAACGGTTCTCTGCCCCTTAGTAGCGATGATTTTCCCTGGACGTTGCACGTTGGTGATTCCAGTTTCATCCATGTTCCAGATTCTTGATGGTGTGCATGGAACATCAACAAGTAGTTGCCTGTAGACGTCAAAGAATTGCTTGACTTTAGGTCTGTTGAAAGCCACTGCACGCGATAGATTTGTTCCCTGTGGCGCACGTATTGAAAGATCTGGATATCTTGAGAAGAACCCAGAGAGCCAGTCCTTCCCAGCCATCTGACTTTTCCTACAGAACCTATGATTGATGCCTGCTGCCTCGGCCATGTCAAAAGCAAGACGTCTGACATCTCTTGGAGTGAGACCGTACAAAGCCTTTTCCATATATTTTATATGATTGCAAAGTTCAGATTCAAGGGCAACAGATAGTACTGGCGTATGGCATCCCAACTTCAACACACCTGGCATCGTGGTATGGTGGTCACGATGTCGGCGCAAGGTTCGCGCGGGTATGCCCATCTCCCTACTCGCTTGAATGAGAGGCATGCCCTGACTAAGGGCTTCCAATGCTGTAGCAAGTCTCTCTTCACCATACTCTCCTCTTTCCGACTTTCGCTTGTAGACACGTACCATGATGTAATCTAAAAACAATTCATTGCAGACTCATTTACCATACCCTACCAAAACGATTATCACAATAGCAAGCAAGCGAACAAGAATTTAGCAACAAGCCTACTTTACACGTGGGTCGTTGCGGGGTAAAACGCCCACCATGGGCGTTTCACCCCATATAGAGGGTGGGCGTGTTACCCCAAAACCCCCGATTTATCGAAAATATTTACAGTGTCGTTATCCTGCAATATCGCTAATACATCAAGATATAATTGAAAACG
Organism: Aporrectodea caliginosa; assembly: GCA_020284085.1. NCBI lineage: Eukaryota > Metazoa > Annelida > Clitellata > Crassiclitellata > Lumbricidae > Aporrectodea > Aporrectodea caliginosa. Next base: position 598,134 of record JACEVL010000507.1, read on the forward strand.
TCGTTGCGAGCTCTGTCTGTCTGCCCATAACTATATCGAATCGCATACCACTTGCTTTCGCAAATCGTCAAACTGTGAGGTCACAACATTTAGCAAAAGTGTCCAAATAATTAAGAAATGAAATATTTTCACTTACCGCGAAACGAAATACACAAACTCGATATCAGAAGGTAACTTCAGATGGCGCCAGCATATTATGTATAATTTTATAGCGCTTAAATACTGCAGAGGCTCTACGAAGGCCCTAGGCGTTTCACCCCACCTAGGCCTTTTGCCCCACTCCACCCTATGCATTGTTTTTCAAGAGCGCCATAAATAATAAAATAAATAATATCTTTTCTTTAATAAGCGCCTGACAAACGCACTGCGCTGTACATTTACATGTTATGCAATTTAAATCTTAACTACTAACAGAACAGACAGCCTGCAATACAACGGCGCTAATAGCAACCTACAAAACATATCCGCCCAACGGGGGCTCGAACTCGGTACCTCTCGGTCTCCGTGCCAGATGTTATCCATGCTTAAATTATGTCCATTCCTCCGACCGTTTTAAAAAAGCCTTCCTTCCATCCATCCATCCATCCATCCATTCTTCCCGCCGTCTATCTATTCTTCCTTTTATCCTTCGCATCGTCTATTAATCTTTCCTTCTATCGTTTCATCCATTCATCCATCCTTCCTTCTCTCCTTCCATTCGTCTATCCGTCATATCTTCTATTCATCCTTTCCTGTCTTTCCTTTCGTCTATCTATTCTTCCTTCTATGCTTCCTTTAATCCATCTATCCTTCCTTCTATTTATCCTTCCTTCCATCCATTCTTCCTTCTATCCTTCCTTCCGTCTATCTATCTCTCCATCTTTCCTTCCTTCCATCCATTCTTCCTTCTATCCTTCCTTCCGTCTATCTATCCCTTCATCTATCCTTCCTTCCGTCTATCTATCCCTTCATCTATCCTTCCTTCCGTCTATCTATCCCTCCATCTTTCCTTCCTTCCATCCATTCTTCTTTCTATCCTTCCTTCCGTCTATCTATCCCTCCATCTTTCCTTCCTTCCATCCATTCTTCCTTCTATCCTTCCTTCCGTCTATCTATCCCTCCATCTTTCCTTCCTTCCATCCATTCTTCCTTCTATCCTTCCTTCCGTCTATCTATCCCTCCATCTTTCCTTCCTTCCATCTATCCCTCCATCTATCCTTCCTTCCGTCTATCTATCCCTCCATCTATCCTTCCTTCCGTCTATCTATCCCTCCTTCTATCCTTCCTTCCGTCTATCTATCCCTCCATCTATCCTTCCTTCCGTCTATCTATCCCTCCATCTATCCTTCCTTCCGTCTATCTATCCCTCCATCTATCCTTCCTTCCGTCTATCTATCCCTCCATCTATCCTTCCTTCCGTCCGTCTATCCCTCCATCTATATATCCTTCCTTCCTTCCGTCCATCCATCCGCCGATCCGTCCCTCGATTCACCCATCAGTCAATGACCTTCAGTAGTGATACGAGTTCCACTTTGAGCCCACTAGGACATAATCCCCTCCCTCCATTGTCCTAAGCCCCTCCCCCCATTGTTATACTAATCATAAGCCACGCCCCCTATTGTTCTACTATAGGCGGGCACTGAACTAGTCCATTGTCTTCTGGTATAGGCCAACCCGGGCTACGACCTACTAGTCTATTGTTCCCTAGTCCGGCCAACAGCCTGCCACTCCCTTGTATGCTGGACTGACCTACCCAAGTCTTTTGTTACCAGTTCTAAGCCGCAGCCAATCAGGTCGAATGACGGATAAGCGCATGCGCAATCATTGGTCAGTGCTGCATACAATAATCATGATTGACAGTTATGAGCATGCGGACCTATTATTCCCCACCCAGGGTCGCCCAACTTTGATCGACAGGCAGGTGCGAGCAATTCCATTGGATGCGGCTCTGAACCAACCAAATTCATCGGCACCTGAACTCGTAAACCCCTCCCCTCCCCAAACCCAATGGCAAGGGCGGCGGGGGCGGCGGCGGCGGCCACTACCGAATAAATCCCAAGCTTACTTACTTATCATATCCTATCATTTAAGAAGTTTGGTCTCATAGGGATATTGGAATCGATACTTTATATATATATTTCTAAGAACTCATAAACTAAAAAAGACAATCGAAATGATGTTTTCAATAAAGTTTATTAAATTCAACAAACGTCTTATTCATATTTTAAATGTTTTACAAACGTAATTATGCACCAAATAATCGTTTAGACCAGTGTCCGAGGTGAGAAGGTTAATGATAGCGTTAATGTTTTTATTTCTAGCTCTATGAATACAGTAGAATATGCAATAGTGTCCGCAAACATGACTGACGAGACTTTGCAATTGTTTCTCATTGAAAATCCAACGCGTACAGTGTTCCATGCTGTGACTCATTGGGCTTTATATGCACGAATTTGACTCTGAAAAAGTTCTGTCTGGTAGGCAGAGAAGTTAAGATCTTCACATAACGAACAAGTGCAGTTTTGAGTGATGGTTCCGATACAACTTTCAGACTAAGACCATGTCGACGCTTGAAGATAACGTTCAAGTGCAGTGAAAGGTGGCCTTCCTGCAGCAATATGCGTCTATATGTTCCAGACGCTTGCTAGGATAAGTACGCAGTAAAAAAATATGCCAGGTTCAGGTTCGCTGACTATAGCCACCACGAAATGAGGAAGTCTGTTGGTCAAGGAAGTCCTATAGGAATGGTTTTGTCTTTATCGTCATGCAGCTGGGAGCTTTAAGTTTGGCCAATGGTGCTTGGGTTATAGGGAACCCTATTGGGCTTTTTTGTTTGCGTCTTGTTGTGTTCTAAATTTTTAGTGCTTCTTTGGTAACTAGATAAAATCTTTTGGATATAAATGTAATCTAAAAAAACCACACAAGAATCCACAGTGTCCATGACTCCTTATTTGTGTCAGCATTTCACCAATGTTTTTAGCGTCAACTGGCAAAGATATTGGTATTTTGTCGCCTCCCTCTGATTTCGATCGTGGCCACTAGAGGGTGCAGTGAGTTAAATTTAAATTCGAAGCCAACAGGAGCTGTATTGCGTTACTTACGTTCGGATCCGCTGGGAAAGCGTCCGACGCCCGGCGCGTGTCTCCCGCCGTACGGTCGTCGCAGTCGGTGACCGCAACGTTCTGCTCGAGTGCTGCCAACAGGAAGTCTCCTGCCGCCCGCATGATCGATTCGCTTGGGAAAAGGACGTAAGGGTGGGCTGCGCGAGTGTCTGTCCAGAGCGATTGGCGCACCGCTTCAGATAGAGAGGGGGAAGAGATTTTTCCTCTTCTTTCTACCTCTTCCACTCCCTCGTCCTCCTGTTCGTCCTCCGGTTCGTCCTCCTGTTCGACTTCCTGTTCGTTCTCGTGCTCGTCCTCGCTATGATGAAACCCGTCGTCAGCAGCAGGGCAGTACGCGCGGCAGAAGTCATCATTTCGTTTGGCCATATCATCTGCTGAATGTTCTTCGCTCGTTGCCGTTGAGTGGAACGGATGGTCATCATCATCATCACCTCCAGTATACCATATTTCCGAAGAGGTGCTGTTTTGAGATTCCCATGGAGGCGACGCGGTCGTAGTCTGATGCTGCTGCTGCTGCGGACTTTTCGGTCGTTCGAGAGCGCCCGCATGATCGATTCGCTTGGGAAAAGGACGTTCGGGTGGGCTGCGCGAGTGTCTGTCCAGGGCGATTGGCGCACCGCTTCAGATAGAGATGGGGAAGAGATTCCTCCTCTTCTTTCTACCTCTTCCACTCCCTCGTCCTCCGGTTCGTCGTCCGGTTCGTCCTCCTGTTCGACTTCCTGTTCGTTCTCGTGCTCGTCCTCGCTATGATGAAACCCGTCGTCAGCAGCAGGGCAGTACGCGCGGCAGAAGTCATCATCTCGTTTGGCCATATCATCTGCTGAATGTTCTTCGCTCGTTGCCGTTGAGTGGAACGGATGGTCATCATCATCATCACCTCCAGTATACCATATTTCCATAGAGCTGCTGTTTTGAGATTCCCATGGAGGCGACGCGGTCGTAGTCTGATGCTGCTGCTGCTGCGGACTTTTCGGTCGTTCGAGAGCGCCCGCATGATCGATTCGCTTGGGAAAAGGACGTTCGGGTGGGCTGCGCGAGTGTCTGTCCAGGGCGATTGGCGCACCGCTTCAGATAGAGAGGGGGGAGAGATTTCTCCTCTTCTTTCTACCTCTTCCACTCCCTCGTCCTCCTGTTCGTCCTCCTGTTCGTCCTCCGGTTCGACTTCCTGTTCGTTCTCGTGCTCGTCCTCGCTATGATGAAACCCGTCGTCAGCAGCAGGGCAGTACGCGCGGCAGAAGTCATCATCTCGTTTGGCCATATCATCTGCTGAATGTTCTTCGCTCGTTGCCGTTGAGTGGAACGGATGGTCATCATCATCATCACCTCCAGTATACCATATTTCCGTAGAGCTGCTGTTTTGAGATTCCCATGGAGGCGACGCGGTCGTAGTCTGATGCTGCTGCTGCTGCGGACTTTTCGGTCGTTCGAGAGCGCTGTTCAGAAATAAGTACACAAGACAACATCTTCTACTGCCGCTAAAAGAAATTACACGGAAACCGTTGACATTTCTGTCTGTATAACCCGCGAGAAATCTCTTTATGAACTACTTAAGACTGTACATTTTACAGGGCTTCGGTCGGTAGCTCCTCTGAGTAGTTCTTGTCTTCAGTGGGCGCTATAACAATTTCGTAGACAGACAGACGTCAGATAGATAGACAGACAGATGGATAAACGTAATCGTAATCAATCAGTTGTAAAGGAAGTTGTGTTGACTGTAATTATTCTCGTTGCGATCAAGAGACGAGAAACAATGCTAGATATACTGTAAGTCACCATCGGAATTGCATGACCGTATAATTATAGCCCGTATAGTTCTAAACAGTCTACAGTCTACAGCATGGCTTTCGTGATTAGGCTATGTAGGAGCAGTAAGACAGGATCCTTGTTTTGTCTGCAACAGTCATCTACTCATCCCACTGGATTAACTAGCAACTCCAACACAACCAGGAGATCCATCCATCTTGATCATGTTTTCTTTAAAATGGACACGGAAGAACAATGGGAATTCTATTCATTTCCCATTTCACATTTACAGCACAGCATGCTGTAATGAATGTTCCGCTGACGTAATCAGACCTACCTGTTTTTTCACCTCGTCCTGGAAAGACTTTGACTGGTTTTTGTATTGTAGTTAGCTTTGTCTTGTCCACGCTGAATATATTTTGAAGAGAAAACTGATGCCAGAGATGTACTTCTCGCAAGTAGCTACAAAATTCGTTAACTATATGATGAGTAAAGACTGTAGCTCCAGCCAGACTTGTCACTTTAGGACTACCTAATAAGAGCTTGTTCCTGCGTTTCATATATGCACGTAGCCAGTTGAAAGCTTCCACTTTTATACATTTGACCCATTTCTCTGTTTATTCTGTCGGAGAACTCTGAAGTTTTTCAATGCAGCGTGGATCACCATATTGCCCTTTAAATTCCTTTGTAAATAAGTAGTGACTGTCTCTGTAATCATTACAGCCTTCATTATATAACAGTCGCCCTTATCTATAGTCGTGTCACACTGCGTAATAACTATAACTGATTAGCATTTAAATGTCGAGAACACAATTGAAATGTTTTGAATTACCTGAGATTTGGTTATCACCAATTGCTTTCCCTGCAAATTGCGCAATCTGTACCGTGTCTACCTCCATCATAGGTCTACTGATTTTGGCCAGCTTGGAATATTGACATCAGTATCCAGCGCTTGGTGTGAGAGGGAGTACTTTCGCGTGTGTGCCGACGAACCGGTTGATTCGCTGAGCTCACAGATATGTCGAAAAAGTACAGGGCATGACATGTTGCCTTCGCCATTGTGCAAACAATGCGATTTGTTAACGTACCCGGTTTCCCCATTCGCACGGCAGAAAGCATTAAAAAGTGGGGTTGATGGGTGGCGCTCGGTCCTGTTCCCAGTTACAAGCACCTCTTGCTTTTCTTTGCTCGTGCTGTTGATGACATTGCTGTGACCTTTTCTGAATCGCCTGGTTGTCATATTTTTGCCTATTGTCGAGTTTCTTTTGTGACAGGGCTACAGAGATTGTTGGAGAGTTTCCAGCAAGTCCGATACTCCAAGTTGAACCGAGATTGCACTTGCCTCCTCCCGTTTCAAATGACTTGAATGTTGTCTTACTCAGAATCTATGGTCCATGACCTCGGGCTTTTTCTTTGCTTTCATACATAGGCCAATGCTTCCTTATCATCAAGATCAGCCACATACATACTATTCGCTACAAGGTCTTGACGACTGTCAGTACCTGTATTGTTACCAAGACCAATAAATAATTACATTCAAGGAGACGCTAATCAGCAATGGAAGTAGTAGTAGTTTTAGTAGTATGAGAGCCATGTCCGGTGTTAGGTTATGAACATAAACTGGTCCCACTCGGAGAAAAGGTTCCTGAAAGAATTTAAGTCACCTTTTCTGATGCACAAGAGCATTCCAGATCCGCTGCGCCGCCACTGAGAAGACCTGATGAGCACGGATGGTGGATCGAGGGCAGGGTACAATCAAGTCATTTCGCGAGGCAGACCAGAGCACTCGCCGACCAGAGTGAGTATCTAATCCAGTTTAATGTCACCTTTTGCCAGACCTGACATATTGTGTCGAGAGCCGAGCGGCATGTCATGTCCACTCCTTCTTTAGCTCCAAGGACAACATGCTGGATAAACTGGAGTATATGGAAGCATTCAGGTGGATAAGCCATTTGCATGATGAAATACAACTTCATCAGCTTATCTAACCCAAAGAGCAGTCCACCACATATCATTTCAGTTGCTTGTCCTTTCACGATGAGAAAGACCTGCTCCACGACTCCTCGTCTCCCCATGGCAACCAACATGGGATTTTGTTTGCTATGGCTTTTCTGCATCTCCAAGATGGTTCCCATGGACACCACAGCCTAAAGTCCAGGAATAAAAGTCATAAGCTAAAGAAACAAAAGCAGGAAATTATGTTGTTTATTTTGCAGCTTTAACAATACAAGTCCAATTTTAATCTATGCCCTTAAAATTTCTTAATAGAAATGTTTGTATACTGTTGCCACTCGATGTGGTTCTGTGCTGCCATGGAGGGAGGGAGAGACCCTCTAATCAATTCTTTTATGAATGCATATCATATCGTGCAACCTCATAGCATTGATAATTGATCTAACAACATCAACTATGCAGCGGGTGAACAAACCGGCAGTGCACATATCGGACAAGATCTGTGGAGACAGTTGAAGCGAGTATCAATTCCAGTCTTCTCTGGTGATGAAAGAAACTGAATCATGGAAAGCTTCCTTCATGGCTTGTGTCGATTGTGCACCAACGTCATCTGAGTACAAACTTCTGCAGTTGCGGCAATATCTTTCTGGTGAAACTCTCCAGGTAATCGAGAATTTAGGTCATTCAGCAGCAAGCTATGAAGCAGCAAAGCAACGGTTGGAGCGAAAGTATGGTGGAGTGCGACGACACATTGCAATCCATATGGAAGAGATCGACAGCTTCAAGCCAGTAAGGAACTGCAATGCCCAAGATCTAGAAAGATTTCCTGACTTGCTGGATCTTACGGTGATCAATTTGACTCTTGTCATCTCAGTCATTAGTTATCTGGACAACTACATTGCCAGTCTCTAGTCAAATCCGTGGCGGATTTCTCAGTCAAAGAACTGGGTTTCTGACCGAGATACTCCGTCTCGACGTCCTTGTTGCGAATCACTATTCCTTTCAGGTTGCCAAGAGGATTGGTTTTGGAGTACTAGATATGCATTTCTTGTTTTGACAGAGACTGCATCTTGTGGCAAAGGATGGAGTTCAATGGATGAACGACGCTCACCGTGACATAACAAACATCCTGATGGGATACATCTGTCGTGCACTGAATAAAGGTGTTGGTCTCAACCGATGCCGTGCGGATCGACTTATTCGTTATCAGCAACCTTCCTACAGTGAAAGTTTAATGTCATTTGAAGAGACGAAAAGTTTCTGTAGAGCTGACAATGAGACAGAGATGTCGTACTGCGAAGGGTTGTACGATGAAGCTCCTTACGACGATGGCAATTCATATGCACATAACAATTGGGCTGCCAATTTGTTTAATGAAGATAGCTTGGTGGAATGGCCAAACAGAAGTAATCTTTCTCCTGAGCGAAATGCACACTGGCTGCAACTAAATATTGGAAAGTGGCAGCATGGCCGAGAGACCATATCAAGCAGGTGAAATTCTGCACACTCAGAAGTCTTCAATGCAGAACTTCCACAGCGGCAAGCGTGCAGTTACTTGCGATTTTAATAACGTAGGAAATGAAAGACCCATGAAAAGATTCCAGCAACCATGCCACAGACAAAACAGTCGCAACTCATCGTTACAGAATCAAGGTACTTATGAAGGCATTGGTCGTTTGATACCTCAACTTTAGTGGATTGCAACGGTTACTTAGAACTTCACATGATTAATTACATGGAGGATGATCCCATTATCGTCGGATAGAAGCGGTACGTGATTGGATGGTAGAGTTTCCAAAGTTGTCTGGGAGTATTTCATAGTGTAGGTTCAATGCAGAGTTTTAAATGAATGCATTTGGATATTTTCACGAGTCTACGACATATGTGTACTGTCGGCTTCAGCACAAATCTGACCTTACTATCTCTCTGGCTGTCTTGGCTTGACTGATTACGTGTTTAGCTTGGGTAAGCTCGTTTTCCTTATCCCGCATGCAAAATGGCACTGAAATGGCATTTATAATTATACTATGCTGAAACTGTGCAAACAATGCAGCGCACCATAGATAACATTTGGCTGATATATAAGCACCATAAATAAGCGGGTCTGTATTAATTAGGATTGAGAAGCATTTACAACGTATTAATAAATTAACATTTAAAAAGGCATTTATAATGACACTACCGACTCTTCTTGAACAGTATCGACGCTCTCGTCTTCACCTGCGCAACTGTTCTGTGCCTCATGTGGGGGTGCGCTGCCAGTAAGTTCTTTATGGCAGCAGTGTTCGGCGTAGTGCCCTTGGCGAAAAAGGATGCCAGGTCCTTTCGCAGGATGTCCAGCTCTGTCTGTGACCACTTGACTCGCTCCCCTAGAAACCAAATGTTGAAATTTACAAATCACACCAAGGAGTACACATTCCGCCAATGATGCCTCCGTTACACTCGCCTGTATGTAAAATGTCCTCGAAATAACACCTTTTTCCCTGAGCTGAGAGCGCCTCTGCACAGGAGCTGACTGACTGACTTCCTCACTCTTACATACAGACATAACTTGCTCACTCTAGTTTACAATGACACGAGTATGTAACTTGAAGAAGCGCTATATAAAATCTGGAACCGAAATTAATTAATATTGCCCTGTTTTGTGAAAGCTGTGGTAATGTAGAGTTAGTTAGTGTAAAGTTTCAACTGTAAACTATTACGAGGTCCTCTGTGCGCAGGCCTACACAAAGAGGCCAGCCAAGAGGGGAACTTTTCAGAAAACCTGGTGTAATTGAAGGACATTCAGTTGAAGAAGAGTTACTTGACCTGGTTCCCTCGTCTTGTGCACTATTTCTGCAGTGCCTCTCGTCTCCTGGTCACTCGGTTCTGGTTCCACGCACGGAGGTCTACCTTCGTCTCCTTTCTGAGGTCTTGCACGCGGTAATATCACTAGTCCATCTGTACCAACAGAAGAGTATTATATATGCTCCATGTGTCCATTACATAATGATTTAATTAGACAATTGATTAATCGGCCTATAATAAAAGTGGCCGATGGCAGCGGCGCCTGTAGGAAGTCGGTTTCCAGCCGAGGGGTTTCAGGGTCCCGGCCTGCATGTGCGCCACGTGGCCCAATATTCCATCCATAAAAACAGAAGAGTATTATAATTATATGCTCCATTTCAACGTGTATAGGACACTTCTGTATACTACATTTGGCCAAAAGCCTATTCCCTCACCCAACAGGTCAGCGAGCCGGCCTATCGATCGGTGGCTCCGTAAGGCGGCCGCTGCACACCAATGAGCCTTCAATACGCAATGCCTCACATATCATTAAGTCACTTCATACAATGTCTGCTTACACTAAGTAAGTAAGTAAGTAAGTAGGTACCCTGTATTTGCATCTAAGAAGCGCACATGTATTACATTGTATACAACCATTACATACAGTTCTAAATTTCACTATTACATTAGGAAAAGAAATTTTAACTGGGAGGGCCCACTTCCTCACAGCACACTGTTGTATTAATGCATATCAAACAAGCCACAATTACTTCTTTACGGAAGATGTACAGTATTGCATTTGTTAACCTTTGGTCGGTACGATACCATCTTCCTCGGCATCTACCTTATCGCCATCCAGCAAAATGTCTACAGAAATGCAGAAGTTACTTTCTAAAAGATGGTGTGAAATAATTCTATTCTTCAGATGCAAGTTTCGATAAATAGCGCAGTCATTGTGTTAGAAAGATATAAGCCGGTGGCTGTTACTTATAAAGATTGATAATGTCTCAGTCATCAACAGATTTAGGCACAGCATAATGAAGAAGATTGGACGAGTTAATACTAAACCAGACTTCAACAGAACTTTGTTCTTAGATTCTACAGACCATATGTTCTTACTGAAAAATCATACATTTATCTGCACAACACTGCATAACACTATGTATTACCTTGTCATTGAGTAGTTCAGTTGTGAAAGTCAAAAATTAAGAACTTCAATCAAATAACTATATAAGAAGTACGAAATGATAAGTACATATATAACTTTAAGTAAATAGAAGAATGAATGGGTTGTTATGAATAACCTGATAAAAGAATTTCATCCAGCTTCTTCCCCGCAAATTGAGTAATTTCCCCTGTGTCGACGGCCATCATGAGACGACTTATTTTGGCTAATTCTATGGTTGAGTCTTGTAACCGGTACACGTCTTCCAATATGGAGACATCATGACCCAAGTGATTCGCCACCCATTTCAATTCACCGGGAGTGAGCGATACAATCTATGCAAAACACAGAAAACTGAAAAGGAATTGTTCAGCCACTTTCCTACAATTTCAATATCAGTTACAATAATGATGATAATAGCCAGAAGAGTAGGGCTCAGAGCATGCCTTAGTCAATATGTTGAAATACATGAGCACCAGGTTCCATACTAGATACACTATGTGTTCAAATACCTACTAAAAACCGGAGCATTTCAGTAAACATAGATCGATCTGTGTGTCTGACCAATTGTCATGTCAAGACACCACTGTACATAGAACAGTCTATTGCTTCTGTGTGGTGCTTCCTACATGGTTGGAGACAGGAATGAATGCTAATCTTTCATGAATTGCATTGCAAAAACCTGTTGAAAACATTAGATGCTGAACGATATGAGTTATTTGTTAAGCCCAGTTAAGGATTGGCATATACTCATATTTTGCAAATGTACACCTGTATTACTTCAAGCATGACTGACGTTCCTGGCTGACTCACTATATGCATAGCAAAACATCACAGAGTTACTCTAACTTAAGGAAACTGAAAAATCAATGTAAACCTGAGACACGGTTGCCACATATTTTCTAAGTCTCGTACTGTGTATGCGTTCAGGCTTCTCCAGCTGTGCGGCTAGTGCTACAGACCTCATCACTTGCCAACCATTCACATAGCCATTCGGTGAAGGTGTCGCAAAGAAGTAGACATTGGTTTCTGGAATGCTACAGGCTGATCTTGTCTTTGCCAGTGTTTCCATAGCCACCACCACATTCTGTGCCAGAATGAGTGGAACCCTCCTTGCTCCAGTGCCCTTACCCGGTAAATGGACCATATCCATGCTTTAACAAAGGACAGAAGCACAACATGCTAAATTAATGATTGCTAATGCTCAAAGTGGTGTAGTACCCTGTAAACATATCAAATATTAATATATGAAATGTATTTGACTCTCATTACTGTTTGACTTGAAGAGGCAAATTTTGGAGTAGTATGCATCCCCTCCCCCACCCTGCAGACAACACAAAAATGTACATACTGACAAGGGACTAATTAACAGATGTGATTTACAGTAGGCTTAGTCAATTCGGAATTCCCTAAGTTATACATAGAATAGGAAATAGTCATATATGCATATATGCGGGGCGTGGTGGCGCAGTGGTAAGTTTGGTGCCTTGTGACCGGAGGGTCGCAGGTTCGAATCCCGCTGCGTAGGGACCTTGGGCAAGTCCTTCACTCGCAATTGCCTGTGGCGCTTCGGCATGTTTACTCCGACACAGTGTCGTCACTGTAGTCGGGAGCGCCTCGGGGCAGTACTGGACTTGCATAGAGGCGCTATAGAAATATATATAGAAACATATGACAGTCAAATAACATCTTATTTGTTACAACAACACGAAAGAAATACCCATGCCACAGGGAGAACAAGGTCACCTTTCCGGGTAGATCCACACCTGGTGTACAAAGGTACACCCCCTGGATCTTGAAGGCAGGCAACATGGCGTTTCTGCTCTTCCCATATAACACTCATGTCCTCCCTGAAGAGACGCACCCCGAGCATGTCCGTTGCACTCATCAACGATAGAATTGTTGACTCGATGAGTGACGCCGTCTCCTCCGTTCCACGTGTTCGTCTCTTGCAGTGTCTAGCAAGCTCCTCCTTTGACACGGCCTTTCGGACAGCTCGGTCGCTCGGGTCCACCACACCAGTTTTCACTATCTCGCTCTTCTTCGCAGCAAGCAGGTCCCTGAAGTCGTCGCTGTCCCACTCAAAAATGCAAAGGGACAGTCGAGCCATGAAGGTCCCATACAAAGGATGCGACTCAGACGTACAGCCGGACGCCATCCTTCGCATGAAATGCCACACATTTCGAGTCGCACCTCTAAGGAATCCCATGCACGGAAGAGGAGAGCTGGCTTGGACAGTCCACTGGTGTTGCAGCAATCCCTATCGACATACAGGCAGGTCGGTGGAGTTTGACCGGCTGTGGCATAACGTTGGACCAAACCGTCAGCCAACAGCTGTAGGGAAGCAAGGTCTTCCGAAGTCGTCAAAACTGAGATAAGGATCTCACCGTTCTCATTCCCGACCGACGTCATCCAAGATGCGATGCCAGCACCAGTGCCCTGAAGTTTCCGACAGACCTTTTTTGTGGAGTCCATCTTGAGAACACGGCCGTGTACGGATGTCAGTGCTGCCTGCAACTCGGGCAGTCTCGTACAGACATCCCTGACATAGCAGGCAAGGAACCACTTCGGGCACGGGACGCTGCGAAATACCGGCATCTCTGCGTATTCTGGACTTCCCAAGCCTAACCTCCTTATCCCACTGCCATGTAGCTGACAATCGCCCAAGTATCGCAATTGTGCACGCAACCATTCGGTGCTGTGCAGTTCTTGAATGTTGTGCTGCAAGCTTGTTGGACTGTTTCCAAGCGTTCGCGAGCGCAGCAGCGCAACAACAGACCGATCGCATGCGTACTTGCGAGTCAACACAACGGGGAACAGTGATCGGACTCCATCGATGACCTGGTCCAGCATACGCATGTCCCAAGCAATGTAGGTTCCTTTACATGCTACACAGTCCATGTACTCGGCAGCCAGGTAGTAAAAGGAGCCGAGGTCCAGGACATGCCGTACACGATTGTAGATCCCTTTCGATCGCAGGGACTTCTGTGGGCAGTTCGGACAGTGGAAGTCGTACTTCAGCATCCTGCGTGGCATCCACAGAAACAGCCGGCTCCTGGTATAACTGTCGGCATTCGGCTGTGTTGTACCAACACTCACTTGTATATTCCCGAGTTGTAATCTTTAATAAGCGTAAAGGTGGGGAAACGGCCCGATTCTTCCTCCTTTCATTCGCACTACCTCATATTTCTCTTTCATTGATCCCTATATCTGTCTATTTGTGTCTGTCTTTCTCTGTATCTTCCCCAGCCCACCCCCCAAGACACACTAGATGGCTAATACTAGAAGAGTAAATATGTGTGTTTTCTCTTTAAGAAAAGGATGGATGGAAAAGAAGACTAACTGGAGTTATTCCTTGTGCACATCAGACGTCTCACGTCACAGTACGCCGTACTGTCCACAAACAGTGCACAGTACCGGCGGGTATGTGCGTCGTCGCCTGTGGCTCCGCAGAGCTCACAGACGTGAGCCCGCAGAGCCGGACAGGTCACCTTTCCGGCGGCATCCCTGACGTTGTGTTGGCGGAACACCACCGCTAATTCGCCATTCTGGCGACAGAATCGACAAAGCTAATGACAAAACAAAGAAGTAATACCATTTTCACGATATTTCTAGGCACCTGACAGAAGTGGATTATTAGGGATGGACAAGAACATAATTGTTACTGTCACACACATTTAGGTCTTCTGAACCATTTTCAACCTTGTTATGTTATGTTATGTCATGTTATATAAGAGCAACAACATTGTTCAAAAACCAGCTGGCACAATAAGGCAAAGATTCTTCAGTATAAGAGTGGTGAATAATTAGAATGGGTTGGTAAGCCTACATAGAAAGATAGAGATGAGGGCTACACTCAATTCAGACATACATACATAGGCCGACATGTACATTAATACAAGACTTTCTTAGGGTACTCCAGCAATTATCCGGATAACTCTTTTCTGTAATGTCACTAATGTTTTTAGGTTTGACTCATATGTATAAGCCCATACCACATTGCAAAAGGTTAAATAGGGATCAATGAAAGAGAAATATGAGGTAGTGCGAATGAAAGGAGGAAGAATCGGGCCGTTTCCCCACCTTTACGCTTATTCAAGATTACAACTCGGGAATATACAATGTCGCACAACTGTCGCCAAGTTCTGTAGTTGGGTTTCTCTTTCAGCAAGTCAGTTAATGTAGCAAGTTGCGTTTCCTGATACTGCTTCAGCTTTATCAAGTCTGAAGTCACTGGCAAGACATCAGGATGGTTGTACCGCCTTTGTTTGAGTGAGGCCAATGACGTTGACGAGATCTTGTTGCTTCAGTCTGTTTTATGGAGGATTAAGAAAGCATTTGCTTCCTGTTCCATCACTGTGTCTCCTGCCCGCATTGCTTGTCCTTTCTTTATTTCTGCACACTTCACCAAGTTGTGTCCCATTTTCAACCCTATACAGGGGTTTTCATAGAGCGGTCGTCCGGAGTCGCTCCTTACCTCTCTCTTACAAAGCCTCTCGGTTGCCTGCAGCACCATGTCAAAACGACGTGCGCTCAGGCATTTATCTAAGGTCACCTGTTCATTGGGTTCATCTTCTCCGAAACGGACTTCTAACAGAAGACGTGATAACTGTCGGAGTTGCTGGGAGATGTAATGAACTCGCTGAGGCACGTGCCCGTGACGGTGATGTAGGGAGGTACCGAATTGCATTATCAAAGGGTCGTTTCTTGCACGGCGTGTCACATGGTCCCAACGCATTTTATCCAGAATGTCTTTTTGGAATGCTTCCGATACTGCCGGGGTTTCGGAATGGGTTGCCCCTTCCAGAATCATTCTGGATACAGATGTAACTGGAGCTCTGTTGTTACTTTTTCCACTGGCCTTGCCATTCGCTGTAGGTTTGAAAGGACATTGGGCAACGTGCCTCCACAGGTCCCACTTGAGGAACATTGCCAAACAATGTTCACACGGCAAAAAGTCATCCGATTGATGCGACACTTTAGTTGGGCGGCGTTTTACAATCAACTCCCCGGTTCCCGAGCTTATAATGGCAGCATTATACTGGAAGTTTCCACGGTTGCAAAGGTCTGCAAATCCAAGGCGTATCTGCTCTGTGGACGTAAGAGCAAGAACCTTTGCAACTTCTACTTCATTGCCGTGTCTCCTTTCCATATGGCGTCTCAGTTTGCCAGTGAATAGTTTCTTACAGAAGTAGCAGGCAGATTTCTTGCCCTCTCTACTACTATTGGCCCTTTTTTTGTGAATCACTGCACAAAACAATGAACAGCAAAATGAAAGTCACCGGTGGCAGGCCATCGCAAACACGTAGAACCCAACCAACAGATGTTTGAACATGTCGCAAAATATCCTGTGAATACACCTTTCATTTCATATATGACCAAGGACGTGTTTCCGACATTACACGAATTTACCAAACTAAATTTCTCTCAATGAATTTACCAACCTAACCTACGGTTTATATGTCTCTGTCTGTTTATATCTGTCTATTTGTGTCTGTCTTTCTCTGTATCTTCCCCAGCCCACCCCCCAAGACACACTAGATGGCTAATACTAGAAGAGTAAATATGTGTGTTTTCTCTTTAAGAAAAGGATGGATGGAAAAGAAGACTAACTGGAGTTATTCCTTGTGCACATCAGACGTCTCACGTCACAGTACGCCGTACTGTCCACGAACAGTGCACAGTACCGGCGGGTATGTGCGTCGTCGCCTGTGGCTCCGCAGAGCTCACAGACGTGAGCCCGCAGAGCCGGACAGGTCACCTTTCCGGCGGCATCCCTGACGTTGTGTTGGCGGAACACCACCGCTAATTCGCCATTCTGGCGGCAGAATCGACAAAGCTAATGACAAAACAAAGAAGTAATACCATTTTCAAGATATTTCTAGGCAGCTGACAGAAGTGGATTATTATGGATGGACAAGAACATAATTGTTACTGTCACACACATTTAGGTCTTCTGAACCATTTTCAACCTTGTTATGTTATGTCATGTTATATAAGAGCAACAACATTGTTCAAAAACCAGCTGGCACAATAAGGCAAAGATTCTTCAGTATAAGAGTGGTGAATAATTAGAATGGGTTGGTAAGCCTACATAGAAAGATAGAGATGAGGGCTACACTCAATTCAGACATACATACATAGGCCGACATGTACATTTGTAGCGTCGCTATTGTCGGATGTTCTAGACTTAACGCTAACTAATACAACTCAACACTGTGTATAGAACGTCTACCTTTATTAATGATAGTGCACTAAGATACAGCTTACACAATGCTAGGTGAGCAGCAGCCACACTCGTACATTCAACCGGTCGCTCCCTCAGCTCCGCAAAACACTGGTTTTATACCCTGGCAAGATAATCCCTTGCCTGCACACACCACTAAGGCCACCAACTCTGCTTGCCAGCCGCTGTCACTGCACACACACCTAGGCTGATACTACACACCTACATACTACACTACACATTAATACAAGACTTTCTTAGGGTACTCCAGCAATTATCCGGATAACTCTTTTCTGTAATGTCACTAATGTTTTTAGGTTTGACTCATACGTATAAGCCCATACCACATTGCAAAAGGTTAAATAGGGATCAATGAAAGAGAAATATGAGGTAGTGCGAATGAAAGGAGGAAGAATCGGGCCGTTTCCCCACCCCTATGCTTATTAAAGATTACAACTCGGGAATATACAATGTCGCACAACTGTCGCCAAGTTCTGTAGTTGGGTTTCTCTTTCAGCAAGTCAGTTAATGTAGCAAGTTGCGTTTCCTGATACTGCTTCAGCTTTATCAAGTCTGAAGTCACTGGCAAGACATCAGGATGGTTGTACCGCCTTTGTTTGAGTGAGGCCAATGACGTTGACGAGATCTTGTTGCTTCAGTCTGTTTTATGGAGGATTAAGAAAGCATTTGCTTCCTGTTCCATCACTGTGTCTCCTGCCCGCATTGCTTGTCCTTTCTTTATTTCTGCACACTTCACCAAGTTGTGTCCCATTTTCAACCCTATACAGGGGTTTTCATAGAGCGGTCGTCCGGAGTCGCTCCTTACCTCTCTCTTACAAAGCCTCTCGGTTGCCTGCAGCACCATGTCAAAACGACGTGCGCTCAGGCATTTATCTAAGGTCACCTGTTCATTGGGTTCATCTTCTCCGAAACGGACTTCTAACAGAAGACGTGATAACTGTCGGAGTTGCTGGGAGATGTAATGAACTCGCTGAGGCACGTGCCCGTGACGGTGATGTAGGGAGGTACCGAATTGCATTATCAAAGGGTCGTTTCTTGCACGGCGTGTCACATGGTCCCAACGCATTTTATCCAGAATGTCTTTTTGGAATGCTTCCGATACTGCCGGGGTTTCGGAATGGGTTGCCCCTTCCAGAATCATTCTGGATACAGATGTAACTGGAGCTCTGTTGTTACTTTTTCCACTGGCCGTGCCATTCGCTGTAGGTTTGAAAGGACATTGGGCAACGTGCCTCCACAGGTCCCACTTGAGGAACATTGCCAAACAATGTTCACACGGCAAAAAGTCATCCGATTGATGCGACACTTTAGATGGGCGGCGTTTTACAATCAACTCCCCGGTTCCCGAGCTTATAATGGCAGCATTATACTGGAAGTTTCCACGGTTGCAAAGGTCTGCAAATCCAAGGCGTATCTGCTCTGTGGACGTAAGAGCAAGAACCTTTGCAACTTCTACTTCATTGCCGTGTCTCCTTTCCATATGGCGTCTCAGTTTGCCAGTGAATAGTTTCTTACAGAAGTAGCAGGCGATTTCTTGCCCTCTCTACTACTATTGGCCCTTTTTTTGTGAATCACTGCACAAAACAATGAACAGCAAAATGAAAGTCACCGGTGGCAGGCCATCGCAAACACGTAGAACCCAACCAACAGATGTTTGAACATGTCGCAAAATATCCTGTGAATACACCTTTCATTTCATATATGACCAAGGACGTGTTTCCGACATTACACGAATTTACCAAACTAAATTTCTCTCAATGAATTTACCAACCTAACCTACGGTTTATATGTCTCTGTCTGTTTATATCTGTCTATTTGTGTCTGTCTTTCTCTGTATCTTCCCCAGCCCACCCCCCAAGACACACTAGATGGCTAATACTAGAAGAGTAAATATGTGTGTTTTCTCTTTAAGAAAAGGATGGATGGAAAAGAAGACTAACTGGAGTTATTCCTTGTGCACATCAGACGTCTCACGTCACAGTACGCCGTACTGTCCACGAACAGTGCACAGTACCGGCGGGTATGTGCGTCGTCGCCTGTGGCTCCGCAGAGCTCACAGACGTGAGCCCGCAGAGCCGGACAGGTCACCTTTCCGGCGGCATCCCTGACGTTGTGTTGGCGGAACACCACCGCTAATTCGCCATTCTGGCGACAGAATCGACAAAGCTAATGACAAAACAAAGAAGTAATACCATTTTCACGATATTTCTAGGCACCTGACAGAAGTGGATTATTAGGGATGGACAAGAACATAATTGTTACTGTCACACACATTTAGGTCTTCTGAACCATTTTCAACCAGCCGACATGTACATTAATACAAGACTTTCTTAGGGTACTCCAGCAATTATCCTGATAACTCTTTTCTGTAATGTCACTAATGTTTTTAGGTTTGACTCATACGTATAAGCCCATACCACATTGCAAAAGGTTAAATAGGGATCAATGAAAGAGAAATATGAGGTAGTGCGAATGAAAGGAGGAAGTAGGTGGGATATGCGACCTAGTATCCCAACATTTTTCGAAACCTTAGCCGTTATTATTATTATTATTAAATAAATTTGTAACGCGCGCAAGGTCACACCGAAATGTGAATCATATGGTCATTCCATGTTCATTGGCTATCAATATATACATACATACATACATACCAACAGGCCAGGATCTACAGTTTTGGGGGCCCTGGGCTGATCGAATGACGTAGCCTCTTACAGTTTTAAAATTCAAGTCAGACATAAAATAACTCGACACATAATTTACTATGACATTATTTGGTTATTTAGTCATAGCTATTGATTGCTATGCATAATGCATTGCAATTTGCAGTGTTTCTTTCCTTAATCTGTCTTTCCTTATTCCTTTATTGTTCCTACCTCTTTCTCTGTTTCTATACCTGTTCCTTTGAAGAGGCGTTATATAAAGGCATGTTCTGCATAGAGGAGCTACGGGCAAAAGGGACAAGTAGGTGACCCTGTTCTGATGACCGGAGGCATGGAGAAGCCCTAGCACAGCGGTTCTCAACCTTTTAAGTGCTGCGACCCCTTGATCATATTTTCAAAGTTGTGGCGACCCCCAATAGAATTTTACATTTCAAAACAGAATTTGCCCAAGTCAAAATAAATTACCTGTTGTCATATGTGTGATAAATCATGGTACAAAAGCTAAGTAAAAATTAATTGCTGGACGTAGATTTGTTCTTCTTATTCTTATTCGAGGCATTTTATATGATTGACACAGATGAAAATGCAGCAGGCCGATTAACAGATTGAAAGAAAGATAGACTCACGAATTCCGGTGTTGGTGTATTTTCTGCCATTGTTGAAAATTCAATGAAGCAATAAATCTAGCAGGTTTGCAGACCTGCTATATACATGTAATGGGTAGGGGTGAGACGTGTGCTGATTGGACAAGATTTGAAGTGGACTGCTTTGGGTTGGATTTGAATACAGTTATTGATCCTGTAAGGGCGAATCAGGAAGAGGTTCGACCACCAACGAAGAACTAAAGTTTATACGCAGCCAACCTTTCATACATACATACATACATACATACATACATACATACAAGCGAGGGCAGTTAGCTCTGTGATCGCCGCAGCGGCTACTTGGCGCCACGTACTGGAATCTATATATTTACCGCCCGAGATCAAAACCTATAAAATGTTTTAGCTGGACCATTTTTAAAAACACGAAATTAGCATGAATTAGACTGTTTTAAGTCATTTTAGAGACAATGTTTTAGGTGGACCGATTTTGGTCCAACTAAACATATGTATACTTTTTCGGACCAGACAACGTAGGTTCTATACCCACAATCGGTCCACAAGCCGGTATTATAAACCTATATATATATATATATATATATATATATATATATATATATATATATATATTGTTATAACAAAATCATAATTGTTATAACAACATCATAAAATTTATACTCAGATATGCATCCAATCGCATAATCATAATGAATCGATGTTTTATGCCGAATCATATGAACAATTGTGAATGATCACTTGTCCAATATATCCAGAGGATGGTTTGAACCATATTCGAAATTACAACCATTTGAATGCAATATGTTGAACATATTCATACAAATGAATGTCATACAGTCATAATCCAAACACATAATATCTATTTATAAATACCCATTATAATCATCATAGCATTGTCTATAGTAATATCTTAAGCTTCAATATTATTTATAAAAATACATATATTACTTACCGACATGTAAAATCTCGAGCCAAAGTTTTTAAGCCCATATACTGTATGGCGAAATTCATAATATTGACTCCGTCAGCATTCTCACATAGCCGTAGAATCAATGAGAAATGTTGGCTGTGACATGACTGGAGCCCAAAAACTGTATGGCGAAATTCATAATATTGACTCCGTCAGCATTCTCACATATCCGTAGAATCAATAAGAAATGTTGGCTGTGACAAGACTGGAGCCCAAAAGCTGTATGGCGAAATTCATTATATTGACTCCGTCAGCATTCTCACATATCCGTAGAATCAATAAGAAATGTTGGCTGTGACATGACTGGAGCCCAAAAACTGTATGGCGAAATTCATAATATTGACTCCGTCAGCATTCTCACATATCCGTAGAATCAATAAGAAATGTTGGCTGTGACAAGACTGGATCATGAGTCTTTCCCATGCATGATCCAGTCAATCCAAATTCACTGCATGTGAATGTGATGTCAGCACCTAAGGTCATAGAATTAATCACTATTAATGTGATAATTAATATGATATCACATGTAATAAGAATATAACAGCTATATAATATCAATTATATATATATATATATATATAGTGGCAATATAGGGTATTTTGGCTGCAGCCGCCCGCCCTGCCATGTCTTTTTGCGGACATTTTTCTTCAAAACCCTGTCCACAACAGAAACAGTTGTTGATGACGACATACCTTTTCTTTTCCGGTTATTATATTCAGCCGTCTGTTTCTCCTGGGCACACTTCAACTTTCCGCGAACAGTATCCTCTACTTGGCTGCATTTGTCAATGACTTCTGCAATGGCCACTTCAGAAACTGTGGGTTCCATATCGTCAATTTCCTGCCATGAGGCAATGGCAGTGGATGTTGCAGATCAGATGTCATGCATGATCCATGGTGTCTACACACTTTGGCTGGCGCATATACATCAGGAAGAAGGGACTGAACCCTGCATGTGATGGTGATATATGTTCTCTATTCTTTGCACGAGACCACGCTACAGGGTTTCATTGATATAGTTTTTTCATTTGTTGTTGAGCAGCGGTCTGTGTGCTAGCCAGAAAACCCCTCTGGGGTGGCTGGAGGTTTGCTTTTCCGTGCACAGACAGCAGAGTCGGGTCTGCTCCCTTTCCTTCCATACATACGCACATACAAAAACATATATAGATATACCCAGTAAATATATATATATAAATCATTACTTGAATTTGCATATATTTTCATGCTTTTCCTATTCACCATATGGTACCAGCACTTCGCATCTACTGATCACATGCATACAAGGAAAGCGAACATATTCTGCCAATGCATCCATTGCAAGATTGCGAATATCTCCTGTTAAACACATATATGAAATTCATAACTTGATTCACTTTTACCAAGATGTGCAATATAGCCAGCAATAGAAACCATGCAGTTTAAGTCCCTGTCATCGATACAGCCATCACAACAATCGCTGACGACATAAACCAATCCATCAGGTGTAACACGCATCTGCAGGAAGCCTTCAATCCCTTTATCTAGCTGAGCAGCAGTTAGTGTATCATTTCCATCCTTTCCAGAATCACCTTCCCTCATTGAGTAGGCAGAAAAATTTCATGTTTTCCCCATTAACAACAGACAGCAGCAGAATTGCTGCACATGTCTCAAAATCTACCCAAGATAATTCTCCATGTAAACCATGCTGATATTAAAATATGTGAATCACACTTCATATTTCACAGACCTTAGCTGGCTTTTCACATGTGAAATAAGGTATTTCACCTGTGAAAATAGAACATCACGTGAAATTTCACACAAAATGTCACTTGACTGGCATTGGCATGTCTTCTGCCTCCATGCAGTCAGCTACAAAGAAATCAGACCATATTTCACTGACAGTAGCTGCAAATTGGAGCATAACATAACAGAATCATTTCGTATGGGGGCTTCCTCTGTTGTGTCTGTCTGGTTGTCTGTAACAGTTGATGCTGGTTTAGGTCTTGTGCTGTCTTGGTGTGTTGGGGGCTTCTTCGTCTATCAGTTTCTGTAGGTGAGTGTTGCTGAGTTTTTGGTGGGAAATCGTGTGTCGTATCTGCTCCGTGGTGTTGGTGTTGGTCAGGGTATTGTTGTTTATATCTAATCTTTCTATGAAGTGTCTGTTTACCTGTGCACATATTTCTTCACCTGCCGTGTACATTATTGATGCTAGGTCCTTTAGGTCTTCAGTTGGCTTGATCATGGTTGTTATTTTCTTCTAACTTGCGCATCAACATCATCATCATCATCATCACATATTCGTTTATTTCAAGAAAAATCAAGTTGACACAGCCGCAACATCACTTGTATATCTAAGTTTGGTTTTCCAAATGTTAAGTTCCAGAGAACTTTATATTCTGGTTCTTCCTTTGGAAAATCACTGGAATTTTGCTCCCGGCATGAACTCCCAACATTGTAGTAATTGATGTCGTTTGGAAAGAGTGTAGGAAACATTTTTGAAATTGCACGTGACATGAGCGACATGCGAAAAATACTGGTGTTTGGTCTCAAACATCATACACCACATTATTTCACAGGACAGAAATTTTCTCTTCTTGAAGGTTAATGAAGAAAGTAGCGAACGGAAATAGTTTGACAAACAGTTCAATAAAATTTCCGATAATTAGCAGTTCTAATTAAGAAGTGTCCTCGTCTCGTCTGTAATCATTACAGCAAATAAATTATCTGCTATGTCACGGCACAACAATTAAGCCCTCCATTTAGCATCATCTGCAAGGATCAGAACACCTGTTAAACATGGTGAAATACAAAAGAGACACCATTTCTCTATAGCTTTTCCAGGCAGTAAGCTCTCAACTGAATTCCTAAAACTCCAGTGCATAGCGAAGATCACTGGCACCTTTGTCAGTTCCGAGTCGACTGGTCAGAAAGTTGCACAGCGAACAAATAATCTCAGTCTTGATGGCATACACATCGCGACCGCAACTGCTAACGAGAGAGTGCTCTCTCTTACAGTGCCTTAATTGGACGACTGTGAGCTTAACAGTGTCGTAACTCTTGATAACTTCATCGGCTTGTTCCTCATTCCCTGTAATTGTTACTTTCTCCTCATATCCACCTGGGTGCGGACGCTGTAATAATTTCCTTAGGTCCTCCACACATTTATCACGATCACTTTCGACGTCAAACAGAGTCACTTGGTTGCCCTGCAACTTCTTCTGAAATCTAGAGTAGATGTACAGCGCGTCACACAAGATCGCTGCAATGTGAACAGTGTCAGCATTAATCCACTTCTTCAGCATGCCATATTCTTCAGCGTCTTTCAGGGAGAAAGTCTGCAGATGTCGCATCATCGGTCTGTAGTTGTCCAGAATGGATGACAGAAGACTGTTAGAATATTGTGTGAATCTTATGTCGATTACTGATGGATACTGTCTGACTGTGACGCCAAGTTCTTCCGCATGCTTCTTGAATTCCTTTGTTCTACATGCTGAACTGTTATAGAAACGCGTAACTGCTTTACAGTCATCTATAACACGCCGTGCTTCAGGAACACCTGTAGTCATGTCTTTGAACACTAACTGAGAACGGTGAACACTGCACCATATTTTGAGGAGAGGGCTAGGGCCCTTACATGGACTTGACGTGTCCTTAGTGGTGTTGTCTTTGCGTTCTTGCTCGAGCAGTGTCCATAGCGAATGATGTCTTCCAGTATTTTCTGACGCGCCGTCTGTGACAATAGAGGTTGTTTGCTTAAATATCTCTGGCCATGTTGCTCCACACTTTGCAGACGCCTTCCTGAGTGCCTCCAATAACCCCTCGCTACCTCGCTTCTCGCTTTCAGCCAAGCCCATGTACCAAGTCTCCATGTCTCCAACCGCCGTTACAACCTGCGCCATAACATGCTTGTTGTCTATTCGCTGCTTGTCAACAGCACCATCAACTCTGAGAGAAAGCGCAAGGATATCTTTAAATCGGAGTGCAAATGCCTTACGGTCCGTTTCTGCGATTGTCAGTAGCATGTCGCGATGGCTTGCAGGAGTGACATACTGTAGATCTGTGTCAGTAGGAGAAAACGGAATTTCAGGGTTGTTCAAGTCTAATCTTTCAGCCATCAATGACGCCACGTATCTAGCTGGAAATGACCACGCAGATAGTGTCCCGCGTTTGGCATCCATGTATACCTTAATCATGATTCTTGCTATCTTTTGTTCCAATGCAGTGTTAGCAAATCGCAGTTGTTTCTCCAACACAGTTTCTCCCTCATGTATCCGACCCTCGGCAAGAGCCTTCTGTTGTCGACTACGTGTCAAACAAGCATTGTGTCGCGGACCCCCTATCTGAGCTGCCACCGGGGTCAAACCCCTCCCTCGGTTAACTATGGGCTCCAGGACTCCCCTACTTACCGGGCCCACCAACTGAAGGCTGGTTCCCTCTTCTCGTATAGTTTGGTGGGGCTGTCCCATCTGTAACAGGGCCTGGGCTACCGATAATTCCTCCAAGGGTCTAGCCTCAGAAGGGAGCGCAAATCCTGGGCTCCCTACAGAAAGGTCTACCAGGGACCGATCAGTTTTACCAGTTAACTCTCTAGTGGTTTCAATTGAAATGCCCCTATCTAGATGCTCTTCACCCGTTTCAAAGTTTTCCTCGTTATTACCAAAGGCAGTGGGTGCACCAGGACAACCAGTGGCGACATTTTAACCCTAACACCCTAACCCTAACACTAACCCTAACCCCAACCACTAACCCTAACACCAACCCTAACCCTAACCCTAACCCCCTAACCCTCTAACCCTAACAATTTTAACCCTAACCCTAATTTTAACCCTAATTAA
The DNA here is from genome assembly GCA_020284085.1 of Aporrectodea caliginosa. Lineage (NCBI taxonomy): Eukaryota > Metazoa > Annelida > Clitellata > Crassiclitellata > Lumbricidae > Aporrectodea > Aporrectodea caliginosa. The sequence goes on from JACEVL010000507.1 coordinate 624,172, forward strand.
CACTAACCCTAATTCTAACCCTAACACCAACCCTAACCCTAATTTTAACCCTAATTCTAACCCTAACACTAACCCTAACACCAACCCTAACCCTAATTTTAACCCTAATTCTAACCCTAACACCAACCCTAACCCTAATTTTAACCCTAATTCTAACCCCTAACTAACCCTAACACTAACCCTAACCCTAATTTTAACCCCCTAACCCTAACACCAACCCTAACCCTAACTAACTAACCCTAACACCAACCCTAACCCTAATTTTAACCCCTAATTTTAACCCTAACCCTAACCCTAACCCTAACCCTAACACCTAACCCTAACCCTAATTTTAACCCCCTAACCCTAACACTAACCCTAACACCAACCCTAACCCTAATTTTAACCCCCTAACCCTAACACCAACCCTAACCCCAAACCCTAACCCTAACCCTAACCCTAACTAATTCTAACCCTAAACCCAACCCTAACCCTAATTTTAACCCTAAACTAACCCTAACCCTAACACCCCTAAACCCTAACCCTAACCCCTAACCCTAACCCTAACCCTAACCCTAATTCTAACCCTAACACCTAACCCTAACCCTAATTTTAACCCTAATTCTTAACCCCCTAATTCTAACTAACCTAACACCAACCCTAACCCTAATTTTAACCCTAACCCTAACCCCACCTAACCCTAACCCTAATTTTAACCCTAATTCTAACCCTAACACTAACCCTAACACCAACCCTAACCCTAATTTTAACCCTAATTCTAACCCTAACACTGGACTCGATATGGACTACATCGTTGAGACCATACTACAACGACTTGGAACCGCTGGATCAGATTCAGCACAGCAGCGACAACCACAGCGATTGTCACAGGAACAGGGTACACAACATCGCCCTAACAACGACACGGTGCGTACCGTCGACCAGGTAGGCAACAACAATCCTACGCGCAACAACAACTCTGTTCGTTTCAACATCCAGACACAAAGACATACATACCATCGCGATGATACGAACTGGAGATCCACTAACCCGGATTTCCCAAACATGTGCAAGACGCTCTTCCGCGTGGTGCAAATACGACATCACCTGAACAACTGGGAAGATCTGCCAGCATCACTCAAACGTAACCTCAACCACATCGGTGAGAACATCACGCCGCCGGATCCTTGCGACGATCTGACGGTAGGCATAGCTGGCATCCTGAACAACACAGGTAAACAATTGAAACTCCATGTTCAGGCACATCTCCGTTCGAGGTTGGAGTCCAACCGCGTCGCCCTGGCCAGACTGGATCCCAGAGACAAAGACAGGGCTATCGATGTCGTCTTCAACCAACTGAACCGGAGGTTGGGCAAGAAGATCACGGACCTCCGCAACAAGATCGCTGAGGCAGCCCAACAGATCGGATCTGAGAGCGTGCCACCCAACCGGGGAGTACCGTGCCCGGAACCATCCGACTGGCTCTTACCAGGAACGCCTTCCAGCAAGCGCCAGCGAACATCGGACACCCCATCTCCAGTGTTCCAGAGCTCCAACCGGTTTCAGGTGCTCTCCAACTACGTGGAGGGTGAAGGAGGAATGGATACCGCAACTACGGAATTATCATCCACAGCCGATACCTTACCACCATACCAGCCACAGCGTCTACATCCTGCCAGGAAAACCAAGCACAAGAAGGACGCTCCGGCAATCGCCTTACTACAGGATACATCAACCATCATCCTAGGAGACTCCAACTTGAAGAACATCCCGGAGGACTCCATCCCTGTCCAATGGCAGGTTGAGGTACTTCCTGGAGCTCACTTCTCACACATCATCCAAGCCGTTGACTGCCTACCTGAGAAACCCATGGACATCATCGTCTCGGTAGGTATAAACCACATGGATTGGAGCTACAAAGAAAGAACGTACGGCGAGATCTGCAAACTCCGAGATTTGGCAACCAAACGTGGCCATAACCTCCACGCCGTAGGAGTTTCCATAAACCCTCTACTGGATGCATACCGCCAACAGAACCTGAAAGACATCAATCAACAGCTCTCCAAAATCTTCAGGGATAATTACATCGGTCCACTCAGAGGCAGCGAAATCTCGACCCACAACGACAACATACACTACGATGAAGGAACCGTCAAGAAAATCTGGGGAAGTATTGTTTCACATATCTCTAATCTTAGATGTAACAACGATAGCACTGCTCCTAACCTTGCTACTGGCTTCCCTGCCCTCTCAAAAAACTAAACTCTACCAACCTACAAGGGTCTCTATATAGCAATACTCTTAATCTATCTAACCATACCCTCTCTAAAGATGAGAAATCAGTACTTGACTTGGGACTCTCCTTCGTTCCTACTAACCCTGCACTTAAAGAATCTGTCATATATAGTTCACTGCATAATCTTACAAGATCACTTAAACTTAAGGACTTTTTTGGCATTAACAACAATGCGTATGATCACAACAACTTCAATAGAATGTTCATTCATAAGAGCACTTGGATACCACCGCATGATGAAATTTCTAAACAAACTCATGAGATTATAAAACAATTAAATAAAGCAACAGATGAGGTACTTAAACAATATCCCAAAATAAAACAAGTAAATAAATCCACAGATGAGATACCTAAACTAGATCCTAAATTATATCATAACTCTAACCTTAAGCCTAACCCTATATTAAATGATGTCTGCTACTATGCTAGGAACATTTCATACAACATAACACGACACCAAAAACAAGCAATTAACAATCTACGTCACAACAAAAATATAATAATTAAACCAGCGGATAAGGGAGGAATGACTTGCATAATAAATAAACCAGCTTATCTTAAGGAAGCCTACCGTCAACTAAATAATGCTAAATACTACTCCAAAAATATCTCACTTACACATAAACAAGACCTGTGTAACAAGATAAACAATACTCTAGAACAGCTACATGACGAGGACTTCATAAATGACAAACAATTAGAATTTCTTACAGCTAAGGATTCTGACCGCAATCGTAACTTTTACTTGTTACCTAAAGTTCATAAACCTATAGATAAATGGCCTAGCAATGATATGCCTGAGGGCAGGCCTATAGTGGGTGACTGTGCCACCGAGTCCAGGAGGGTAAGCGACTATATAGATTATTTCCTTAAACCGTTGGCAACTAAGCATGATACCTACCTTAAGGACACTTATGACTTTATAAAAAAGATTAGGAATAGGAAAATTGATAAAAACTGCCTTCTAGTTACAGGTGACATAACTGCACTTTACACTAATATGAACATAAGTAGAACCATAGCTGTAGTTAAGAGGGCGTTCAAATCAAACCCACACCCAAAAAGACCAGATAAGGAACTAATAGATCTATTAGAATACATAATGAATAATAATGATTTTAGATTCAACGAAGAGATTTTCTTACAGATATTTGGCACTGCTATGGGTAAATCATTTGCACCTAACTTGGCTAACCTGTATCTAATAGACTTTGACAGACAGGCAATAAATGGCTTCCGCATCAAACCCTCACTATTCTACCGGTTTCTGGACGACATCTTCTTTCTATGGCCAGGCACTCTTGCCGAACTCAAAGAATTCGAATCATTTCTAAACTCCATAATACCCAACATTAAAGTAACTCTATCCGTTAGTAATACTGAGGTTAACTTCCTTGACACCACCATCTTCAAGCACACACACACTGACGACACAACACTGCAATCTAAAGTTTATTTCAAACCAACTGATACTCACCAACTTCTGCACAGCACTTCCTTCCATCCACCACACACCACCTCAGGCATTTTAAAATCACAAATATTACGCTTTAAGAGACTATCATCATTTAAATCTGACTTTGACAATGCATGCAGCATACTTTTTAGGGCCTTAAGCAAAAGGGGTTATAATAAAAGACTACTAAGAAAAACTAAATGTGATATATGGTTCAACGTTAAAAAACAGAAAACAAACAACAATCCATTACTTCCAATAGTTATACCATACTCACCGATTTCTACACACCTTATAAAAGAATGGAAAAAGATAATAAACAGTTCACCTAAATTCAGTAATTACAGAGTTATAGCGGCTTACTCCAAACACAAAAACTTAGCACGGTTATTAACGGCTTCTAAATAATTTTATTTCAGATAACTAAGAATCTAAACACCAGCAATAACCCGAAGAACGCGTTTGAGCCTGCAATCTACCCTAATTTCAAACCCCTAACACTAACCCTAACCCCTAATTTTAACCCTAACCTAACCTAACCCTAATTTTAACCCTAATTTCTAACCCCTAACCAACCCTAACCCTAACCCTAACCCTAACCCTAACACCTAACCCTAACCCTAACCCTAACCTAACCCCCACTTTCTAACCCTAACACCAACCCTAACCCTAATTTTAACCCCTAACAACCTAACCCTAACACCAACCCTAACCCTAACACCAACCCTAACCCTAATTCTAACCCTAACACTAACCCTAACACCAACCCTAACCCTAATTTTAACCCTAATTCTAACCCTAACACCAACCCTAACCCTAATTTTAACCTAATTCTAACCCTAACACCAACCCTAACCCTAATTTTAACCCTAATTCTAACCCTAATTCTAACCCTAACACCAACCCTAACCCTAACCCTAACCCTAATTTTAACCCTAATTCTAACCCCCTAACCCTAAACCAACCCTAATTTTAACCCTAACCCTAACTAACCTAACCCTAACCCTAACCCTAACCCTAATTTTAACCCTAAATTCTAACCCTAATCTCTAACCCTAAACCAACCCTAACCCTAATTTTAACCCTAATTCTAACCCTAACACCACTAACCCAACCCTAACCCTAACCCCTAACTCTAACCCTAACACTAACCCTAACACCAACCCTAACCCTAATTTTAACCCTAATTCTAACCCTAACACCAACCCTAACCCTAATTTCAACCCTTTTTCTAACCCTTAATTTAACCCTAACCCCTAACAACACCAACCCTGTGGGAATTCGTAACCAGGGAATCGGATACAACAACACCTAATCCAACTTCAACAACGGTAGAGCACACGGCGGCCAGGGCCAACATCAACCCTAACCACGGAACCCTACCTAAGTCACTAACCGTGACCCTAACCTCCAGATCACATAGCGGTAACCGTACCCTAACCAGCAACAACCGGTCACGAAAACCCTAATCGCAACTCCAACCCTACCGGCCTAACCACGAACAACCGGCCTACTAACCAACCGTTGACAGCAGCGGTAGTAATGGACTCGATAATGGACTACATCGTTGAGACCATACTACAACGACTAACCCTAACCGCTGGATCAGATTCAGCACAGCAGCGACAACCACAGCGATTGTCACGGAACAGGGTACACAACATCGCCCTAACAACGACACGGTGCGTACCGTCGACCAGGTAGGCAACAACAATCCTACGCGCAACAACAACTCTGTTCGTTTCAACATCCAGACACAAAGACATACATACCATCGCGATGATACGAACTGGAGATCCACTAACCCGGATTTCCCAAACATGTGCAAGACGCTCTTCCGCGTGGTGCAAATACGACATCACCTGAACAACTGGGAAGATCTGCCAGCATCACTCAAACGTAACCTCAACCACATCGGTGAGAACATCACGCCGCCGGATCCTTGCGACGATCTGACGGTAGGCATAGCTGGCATCCTGAACAACACAGGTAAACAATTGAAACTCCATGTTCAGGCACATCTCCGTTCGAGGTTGGAGTCCAACCGCGTCGCCCTGGCCAGACTGGATCCCAGAGACAAAGACAGGGCTATCGATGTCGTCTTCAACCAACTGAACCGGAGGTTGGGCAAGAAGATCACGGACCTCCGCAACAAGATCGCTGAGGCAGCCCAACAGATCGGATCTGAGAGCGTGCCACCCAACCGGGGAGTACCGTGCCCGGAACCATCCGACTGGCTCTTACCAGGAACGCCTTCCAGCAAGCGCCAGCGAACATCGGACACCCCATCTCCAGTGTTCCAGAGCTCCAACCGGTTTCAGGTGCTCTCCAACTACGTGGAGGGTGAAGGAGGAATGGATACCGCAACTACGGAATTATCATCCACAGCCGATACCTTACCACCATACCAGCCACAGCGTCTACATCCTGCCAGGAAAACCAAGCACAAGAAGGACGCTCCGGCAATCGCCTTACTACAGGATACATCAACCATCATCCTAGGAGACTCCAACTTGAAGAACATCCCGGAGGACTCCATCCCTGTCCAATGGCAGGTTGAGGTACTTCCTGGAGCTCACTTCTCACACATCATCCAAGCCGTTGACTGCCTACCTGAGAAACCCATGGACATCATCGTCTCGGTAGGTATAAACCACATGGATTGGAGCTACAAAGAAAGAACGTACGGCGAGATCTGCAAACTCCGAGATTTGGCAACCAAACGTGGCCATAACCTCCACGCCGTAGGAGTTTCCATAAACCCTCTACTGGATGCATACCGCCAACAGAACCTGAAAGACATCAATCAACAGCTCTCCAAAATCTTCAGGGATAATTACATCGGTCCACTCAGAGGCAGCGAAATCTCGACCCACAACGACAACATACACTACGATGAAGGAACCGTCAAGAAAATCTGGGGAAGTATTGTTTCACATATCTCTAATCTTAGATGTAACAACGATAGCACTGCTCCTAACCTTGCTACTGGCTTCCCTGCCCTCTCAAAAAACTAAACTCTACCAACCTACAAGGGTCTCTATATAGCAATACTCTTAATCTATCTAACCATACCCTCTCTAAAGATGAGAAATCAGTACTTGACTTGGGACTCTCCTTCGTTCCTACTAACCCTGCACTTAAAGAATCTGTCATATATAGTTCACTGCATAATCTTACAAGATCACTTAAACTTAAGGACTTTTTTGGCATTAACAACAATGCGTATGATCACAACAACTTCAATAGAATGTTCATTCATAAGAGCACTTGGATACCACCGCATGATGAAATTTCTAAACAAACTCATGAGATTATAAAACAATTAAATAAAGCAACAGATGAGGTACTTAAACAATATCCCAAAATAAAACAAGTAAATAAATCCACAGATGAGATACCTAAACTAGATCCTAAATTATATCATAACTCTAACCTTAAGCCTAACCCTATATTAAATGATGTCTGCTACTATGCTAGGAACATTTCATACAACATAACACGACACCAAAAACAAGCAATTAACAATCTACGTCACAACAAAAATATAATAATTAAACCAGCGGATAAGGGAGGAATGACTTGCATAATAAATAAACCAGCTTATCTTAAGGAAGCCTACCGTCAACTAAATAATGCTAAATACTACTCCAAAAATATCTCACTTACACATAAACAAGACCTGTGTAACAAGATAAACAATACTCTAGAACAGCTACATGACGAGGACTTCATAAATGACAAACAATTAGAATTTCTTACAGCTAAGGATTCTGACCGCAATCGTAACTTTTACTTGTTACCTAAAGTTCATAAACCTATAGATAAATGGCCTAGCAATGATATGCCTGAGGGCAGGCCTATAGTGGGTGACTGTGCCACCGAGTCCAGGAGGGTAAGCGACTATATAGATTATTTCCTTAAACCGTTGGCAACTAAGCATGATACCTACCTTAAGGACACTTATGACTTTATAAAAAAGATTAGGAATAGGAAAATTGATAAAAACTGCCTTCTAGTTACAGGTGACATAACTGCACTTTACACTAATATGAACATAAGTAGAACCATAGCTGTAGTTAAGAGGGCGTTCAAATCAAACCCACACCCAAAAAGACCAGATAAGGAACTAATAGATCTATTAGAATACATAATGAATAATAATGATTTTAGATTCAACGAAGAGATTTTCTTACAGATATTTGGCACTGCTATGGGTAAATCATTTGCACCTAACTTGGCTAACCTGTATCTAATAGACTTTGACAGACAGGCAATAAATGGCTTCCGCATCAAACCCTCACTATTCTACCGGTTTCTGGACGACATCTTCTTTCTATGGCCAGGCACTCTTGCCGAACTCAAAGAATTCGAATCATTTCTAAACTCCATAATACCCAACATTAAAGTAACTCTATCCGTTAGTAATACTGAGGTTAACTTCCTTGACACCACCATCTTCAAGCACACACACACTGACGACACAACACTGCAATCTAAAGTTTATTTCAAACCAACTGATACTCACCAACTTCTGCACAGCACTTCCTTCCATCCACCACACACCACCTCAGGCATTTTAAAATCACAAATATTAC